>OY856187.1:139919759-140426388 GCA_963693315.1 Diogma glabrata
CCAAAAGCTAAGTGTTTGTCTGCACAACCTCGAACAATGAAGCTAAATCTTGAACTGACTTCAGTCTAGTTCGGAGTTCAACACTGAATCGGTCAAGACATTCCAACATGTCCTTTTTAGGTTGAGCTCTCAGTGTCAGTCCAACATCAGGTGCAAACTCACCACCCGTTCGTTTTTTGCGTTTATCAGGAAAATGTTACTGAGTACTGAGTAGTTGTCCCAATCACGGTGAAATTGTTTGTAAATATCTTTTCTTTGCATGAATAATAAACTGCCATCTTCGAGATGAGGTTATCATTACTTCAACTTTTTTTTCAGTGTAAGAATTTCATCGCTTAAATCAGCGGCTTTTTTCCACGTAAAGGAAAAAATCCAAGGAATACTTCCTTGATTTCCACTTTACTACTATCAATTTTCACATAACGAATCACTTCTGACATTTGATCAATATGTGAAATGTCAGGTGTGCTATCAAACATAATTCCAAAATATTTAACCGATTTAATTTCGTTGACAAGCTTAAACTTTACGTGGATCGCTAAAACATTTATGAACTCATTTTGTATATCTGGGGTGACAAATATGATACTTTTGGTGATTTACCATGCTCCAAATTCAAAATGTGTTCTTTTAACACTACATCATACTTTGACAATAGATTGACTAGTTCTAAAAAATTGCCTTTATTGAAGAACTTTGTCCTTCATCATGTCCCCGAAATGCTAGGTTTTGTTTAGATAAAAGAAAGTTATATCCAATAATCTGGATAAAAGATGTTTCCACTTCTGTTTTTCATTATCTATTAATTGTAAGGCTGCGTCTCCTATCGTTTTATGACATTTCAACCGCATTTCCAAAGTTCTCCACTTTTCAAAATTCTCCAGATGTTCATTTGAAGTTTCATGGTCGGCTACTTTGGATTTAGTTTCCACCGCTTCTGATATCCAGTAGTAAATGTTGATTTTGTATTATTATTATTGTGACAGCAAATACACGACAACAGAAGCAATACAGGACGCAAGTTATTATTTACAGGAGAATAAACAATCCATGGCCGTAGAATTTTTTCACCATTATTCATCATTTTATAAAACCATTCTTTAGAAAGATGGCGAACATCACCTTTTATGTCTAACCCGTGTCTAGATACAGTAACAAACGACCCTTCTCTATTTTGAAAATGTTCACTTCTTTTTTTATGATTTCAATGCGAACATTACCAGGGACGAGTATATTCCAATGTGATACATCTCTTAAGTCCTGAAGTGATTCACCCATGCAAATACTGTCTTCGATAGTAGAAGCATTAGCGGCATTATCACTGTCATTTTCATTATTCCTTTCTAATTCGTCATCATAGGTTATCATTATTAATTCTGTATTGTTGCTGTTACTTTCCGAAGATAAGCCAATATTCTCTGAAACATTCGTTGCATCAACGTGATAATCAGTTTCTTTTGATGAACCTTGGATATCATCGGGTTTTGTAACATATTTATAGATTTGGTCTTTCTCTGCTGGAACCAACTTTTTCTTTAAAAAGTATGAACTCCTCGTGGCATATTTATTTTTTGGGGTATTTGCTAAACGAAATCTAAAAAATATTTTTAATTATAGTATAGGTATCAGCAAAGCATTAATTCTAAATATATTTGAAGGATACATAATAGGTACATAGTTCATAATAAGTACACTGTGTTAACGACTAAATACACCGCCAAGAAAATTAATTTATTTAAATTTCCTTGTAACAACTTATATTAAATAATATTTGATAAAATGGAATATACAAATCATAGCCTAATATTATAAGGAACTATTTAAAAAAATATAAGTATGAAATCCTAAAAGATATTTTATATAAAGAATTGAAACCAAAATTAAATATCCAATTAGAATCATGCTCAATAATTTACAAAATTGAATGTGATTTTTGTGAAAAATTTTACATCGGAAAACCGGAAAATGTTTTAAAGACTGATTTAAGGAATACCTGCCTAAGAAGAAAAATAAACAAAATTTAAAGTTTATTTTTGCAAACCATTTACATAGTTAATAACAATAGCTACACCACTTTTAAAAAAAATTGAAGGCTTTACATTTATGTAGCCAAGGATCTTTAAAAGAATCACTTGATGAATTTGAAATTTCCAAGGGATTTAAAACCCAACAAAATGTAATTTTAAATGATAAACTTTCATTTATTTCAAATATATAAATATATAGTATAAAACTGAAAACAAACAGTATGAGTATGTATCAACCTACAAAAATTTGCAAAACTGCAGTAATTGCATAACTGCCATTTTATTCTACAGTAATTATTTTTGTGTCCATTGAAAAACGATCTAATTCAATTTATTCTTTGAGTTTCAAGATAAAGAAAAAAAAATTATTTTGAGATCATTTACAAACACGGTAATTTGATTGTTTGTTAGTTTCCTTAGGTGTTTGCAATTAATTTGTTTGAAATGTAAAACATATATTAGGTAGTAAGGTTAAGCGGATATTTAGAAATAATTTGGAATAGAGACATTGTAACTCAAGGGTGCCACCCTATCGACAAAGGGTGCCACATTATCGACGTAAACCACTTTTCCTATACATTATTCAGCATATGTGTTTTCAGACCTGGTCATTAAATAATCATGCATGCATACTAAATAATATATCGTAAAAAACGGTCAATATGGTATCTATAGGAATATTCAAAGCTATTGAGTAATTGTGGTGATGGGATTCAATGCTCAACATGTTGATTCGATTAATATTGTTAAAATTTTATTTCACGTAATAACTCAAAAATTTTAAAAAGTAGAATAGATTCTTTTTGAACCAATAACACATTTATAGGACACATTTATAAGTTATCACAATTTATAAATTAAAATTATATGGATAACCTGGTTAAAATGGTTTCTAAGTGATTTATCGTTGAAAACATGTGATGGTTTGTTTAAGTTGTTTACGTTCGGGTGTCACCCCAAAACGGTTTCGAAGTGATTTATCGTTGAAAACATGTGATGGTTTGTTTAAGTTTTTTACGTTCGGGTGTCAGTCACCCCAAAACGTTTCGAAGTGATTTATCGTTGAAAACATTGTGATGGTTTGTTTAAGTTGTTTACGTTCGGGTGTCACCCCAAAACGGTTTCGAAGTGATTTATCGTTGAAAACATTGTGATGGTTTGTTTAAGTTGTTTACGTTCGGGTGTCACCCCAAAACGGTTTCGAAGTGATTTATCGTTGAAAACATGTGATGGTTTGTTTAAGTTTTTTACGTTCGGGTGTCAGTCACCCCAAAACGTTTCGAAGTGATTTATCGTTGAAAACATTGTGATGGTTTGTTTAAGTTGTTTACGTTCGGGTGTCACCCCAAAACGGTTTCGAAGTGATTTATCGTTGAAAACATTGTGATGGTTTGTTTAAGTTTTTTACGTTCGGGTGTCACCCCAAAACGGTTTCGAAGTGATTTATCATTGAAAACATTGTGATGGTTTGGTTAAGTTGTTTACGTTCGGGTGTCACCCCAAAACGGTTTCGAAGTGATTTATCGTTGAAAACATTGTGATGGTTTGTTTAAGTTTTTACGTTCGGGTGTCACCCCAAAACGGTTTCGAAGTGATTTATCATTGAAAACATTGTGATGGTTTGTTTAAGTTGTTTACGTTCGGGTGTCACCCCAAAACGGTTTCGAAGTGATTTATCGTTGAAAACATTGTGATGGTTTGTTTATGTTTTTTACGTTCGGGTGTCACCCCAAAACGGTTTCGAAGTGATTTATCGTTGAAAACATTGTGATGGTTTGTTTATGTTTTTTACGTTCGGGTGTCACCCCAAAACGGTTTCGAAGTGATTTATCATTGAAAACATTGTGATGGTTTGTTTAAGTTGTTTACGTTCGGGTGTCACCCCAAAACGGTTTCGAAGTGATTTATCGTTGAAAACATTGTGATGGTTTGTTTAAGTTTTTTACGTTCGGGTGTCACCCCAAAACGGGTGACACCCGGGGCGGACCGCCCCCCCCCCCCCCCCGCCCCCCCCCCTAGCTACGTCTCTGTATATATATATATATATATATATATATATATATATATATATATATATATATATATATATATATATATATATATATATATAAACGATATGAGATATAACGAAAACGACCGGCACTCTCACGGTCGTATTTGTTGAGGTAGATGAAAATTTTCTGTACATGTCTGTTCTATTAATATCTCAAACGAGTTCGTGAATCAGCAAAATCCGACACGTGGTTAAGGAACTAGAGCCTTTTTTCTAAAAAGATTGATTTTTTAAAACGGTTATAACGCCCGTTTGGATACTAATATTTTTAAAAAGTTAACAAATTTAGAGTTTTTGGAACCTTTTTTATCAATTTGTTTTAAAAATAGACCTCTGCAAATAGAGGTTTCTGAGTGAGCGGCTCCAACAAAAAAGCTTGCAAAAAAAAACTTTTTTTTAAACAACCGGCACTCTCACGGTCGCATTTGTAAAGCCAGATCAAAAAACCTTTAAAAATGTGAGTTTTATTAATATCTTGGGCGAGTTCGTAAATCAGCCAAATCCGACACATGGTTAAGAAATTAGAGGCTTTATACTAGAAAAAAGCTCTGTTTTTTAGATCCGTTATAACGGCCGTTTAGAATCTTTGAAACCTTTTTAATTAGTTTCTTTCAAAAAAAAGACCTCTGCAGTTGGAGGTTTCTGAGTGAGCGGCTCCAATAAAAAAGCTTGTAAAACACAAAATGCGTTTGAACCAACCGGCACTCTCACGGTCGCATTTGTGGAGCCAGATCAAAAAACCTTCCGTAAACATGTGTGTTTTATTAATATCTTGGACAAGTTCGTAAATCAGAAAAATCTGACACATGGTTAAATAACTAGAGGCTTTATACTAGAAAAAAACTTCGTTTTTTTGATCCGTTATAACGGCCGTTTGGATACTAATATTTTAAAAAACTTCATAAATTTAGAATCTGTGGAAACATTTTAATCTGTTTCTTATAAATATAAGCCTCTGCAGTTAAAGGTTTTTGACTTGTGGGCTTCAACAAAAAAGTTTGCAACACTCCATAACTACAATTTGCAAAAACCTTATAACAGTCAATGAAAAAAAAATAAAAATGTTTGAATAGAAAAAATTAATTTTTTTTCTTAGAAATTTAACTATTTTGATATTTTGGAGTAATTGGACGACATATGATATAGCGTAGGTTTGTGTCATAAATTGTCACACACAGGGTTCTGTGGTAGATTTCATATTTGCTTGTTGCAAAATTGGATAGATATAGTTTTGCTCATATGTAGCTGATTTTCTTTTTAAAATTTGTTCGATATCTGTTTGTAATTAGTTTGTGTTGTTTAAACTAATCTGATACATCAGATTCTACTGGCATACAAAACTGTCTGATCTCGAAATCTACCTATTTCTAGCGGATATACGTGCCGCTTGGAATTTTTTGGAGCATGTGTAATATATATATGATTAGAAAATTTTATGCTATCATTATAGTTTATTTGGGTTTAATTGGGAAACCCTGCAATTTTATTTATTCATTAATTAATTTCAATTGTCAGTGAAGTTAGCCCAGAATTCTATCCCCGTGATTGAATCCCGGTGATAACTGCACAAAATAGGTGAAGGTTCAATAATATATAATTTGATTTTTCCATTATCCAATTTCTACGGTTAAATCTATATTGATTCTCAAAACTTTGGAGTAAATGGTCATTTTTGAGAATTTTTCAGTGTAGCGATACAGACGCATGCAGACTGAAAACTATGCGAAGGTTCAAGAAAATGTAATATGGTTTTGACATTATTAAATTTCTGCTGTGAGATCTGGATAAATTCTCCCAACTTTGAAGTAAATTGTAATTTTTGCGAATTTTTCAGTGTAGCGATACAAACGCATGCAGACTGAAAACTTGTTGCTGACCGGAATTGTAGTACCTTCATAAAAAAGGAAAAGGTTTAATAATTTGTAATATGTTTTTTTCGTTATCAAAACTTTGCTGTGAAATCTGGATAAATTCTCCGAACTTTGGAGTAAATTGTCATTTATGATATTTTTTCATTGTAGCGATACAGACTATTTTAGACTAAAAACTAGGTGCTGGCCGGAATTTGTAATACCTGCACAAAATAGGTCATGGTTCAATTATATGTAATATAATTTTTTCATTATTAAATTTTTGCTGTGAAATCTGAATTAATTCTCCGAACTTTTTGAGTACATTGTCATTTTTGAGAATTTTTTATTGTAGCGACACAGACGCTTTTCGACTAAAAACTAGTTGCTGGCTGGAAACTGTGGTACCTGCACAAAATAGATCAATGTTCAATTATATAGAATATGATTTTTCACTACCAAATATCGGCTGTGAAATCTGAATAACTTCTCCGAACTTTGGAACAAATATTCATTTTTGGGAATTTTTCAGTGTAGCGATACAGACGCATATAAACTGAAAACTAGTTGCTGGCTGAAAACTGTGGTACCTGTAAAAAATAGGCCATGATTCAATTATATGTAATATTATTTTTCCAATACCAAAATTAGTCGGTGAAATTTGGATATATTCTCCGAACTTTGAAGTAAATTGTCATTATTGATAATTTTTCAGTGTAGCGATACAGACGCATATAGACTAAAAGCTGGTTGCTGGCCGGAAACTGTGATAATTGCACAAAATAGGCGAAAATTCAAGAATAAGGAATATGATTGTTTTATTCCCAAATATCTGCTGTGAAATCTGGATAAATTCTCCGAACTTTTGAGTAAAGTGTCATTTTTGAGAATTTTTAATTGTAGCGACTAGCGGTACAGACCCTTTTAGACTGAAAACTAGTTGCTGGCCATAAACTCTGGTATCTGCATAAAATAGGTGAAAATTTGTTGTTATGTTATTTGATTTTTTTATGCCCAAATATCTGCTGTGAAATTTGAATAAAATCTCCAAACTTTGGAGTAAATTGTCTTTTTTGAGAATTTTCAGTGTCGCGATACAGATTTTTTTAGACTGAAAATTAGTTGCTGGCTGGAAACTGTGGCACCTGCACAAAATATGTGAAGGTTCAGAAATATGTAATATGATTTTTCCATTACCAAATTTCTGTGAAATCTGAATAAGTTCTCCGAACTTTGGAGTAAATTGTCGTTTTTGAGAATTTTTCAGTGAAGTGATACAGACGCATGCAGACCTCAAACTAGTTGCTGGCTGGAAACTGTGGTACCTGCATAAACTAGATTCATGAATTTCCGGCTAGCAACTAGTTTTTAGTCTAAAAGCGTCTGTATCGCTACACTGAATGTTCTCAAAAACGAAAATTTACTTCAAAGTTCGGAGAATTTATTCAAATTTCACAGCAAATATTTGGGAATGAAAAAATCAAATTACATATTCCTGAACTTTTTCCTATTTTGTGCAGGTATTACAGTTTCTGGCCAGCATCGCTACAATGAAAAATTCTCAAAAATGGCAATTTACTCCAAAGTTCGGAGAATTTATAAAAATTTTACTGAAGAATTTTGGTATTAAAAAAATCGTATTACATATTACATGAATTTTCACTTATTTTGTTCAGGTGCCACAGTTTCCAGCCAACAACTAGTTTTCAGTCTACATGTGTCTGCATCGCTACATTGATAAATTCTCAAATATGCCAATTTACGCCAAAGTTCGGAGAATTTATTCAAATTTCACAGCAAATATTTGGGAATGAAAAAATCATATTACATATTCGTGAATTTTTTCCTTATTTGTGCAGGTACCACAGTTTCCAGCCATCAACTACATAGTTTATAGTCTAAAAGCGTCTGTATCGCTACAATGAAAAATTCTCAAAAATGACAATTTTCTCCAAAGTTTTGAGAATTAATCTAGATTTAACCGCAGAAATCGGATAATGGAAACATCAAATTACATATTATTGAACCTTCACCTATTTTGTGCAGTTATCACAGGGATTCTATCACGGGGATATAATTCTGGACTAACTTCACTGACAATTGAAATTAATTAATGAATAAATAAAACAGCATTGTTTCCAAATAAAACCCAAATAAACTATAATGATAGCATAAAATTGTCTATATCGTCTGTATCGCTACACTGAAAAATTCTCAAAAACGAAAATTTACTTCAAAGTTCGAAGAATTTATTCAAATTTCACAGCAAATATTTGGGAATGAAAAAATCAAATTACATATTCCTGAACTTTTTCCTATTTTGTGCAGGTATTACAGTTTCTGGCCAGCATCGCTACAATGAAAAATTCTCAAAAATGGCAATTTACTCCAAAGTTCGGAGAATTTATAAAAATTTTACTGAAGAATTTTGGTATTAAAAAAATCGTATTACATATTACATGAATTTTCACTTATTTTGTTCAGGTGCCACAGTTTCCAGCCAACAACTAGTTTTCAGTCTACATGCGTCTGCATCGCTACATTGATAAATTCTCAAATATGCCAATTCACGCCAAAGTTCGGAGAATTTATTCAAATTTCACAGCAAATATTTGGGAATGAAAAAATCATATTACATATTCGTGAATTTTTTCCTTATTTGTGCAGGTACCACAGTTTCCGGCCATCAACTACATAGTTTGTAGTCTTAAAGCGTCTGTATCGCTACAATGAAAAATTCTCAAAAATGACAATTTTCTCCAAAGTTTTGAGAATTAATCTAGATTTAACCGCAGAAATCGGATAATGGAAACATCAAATTACATATTATTGAACCTTCACCTATTTTGTGCAGTTATCACAGGGATTCTATCACGGGGATATAATTCTGGACTAACTTCACTGACAATTGAAATTAATTAATGAATAAATAAAACAGCATTGTTTCCAAATAAAACCCAAATAAACTATAATGATAGCATAAAATTTGCTAAAAATATTGCCACATAAAACTGTCCTTGTTTTAATGGATAAAATTACGGGTTAACTTTACTGTCGACTGTCGTGATAGAAAAAACGGACTGAGAGTAGCAAGAGGAAAGTAAAAACAAAATTAATTGAAGTAGTTGAAATTATTGTTTTGTTGCAAATTTTTAGAGGAATCATTTTAAAATAGGTTATTGTTATTTGAATAAAAAATTAGTTTTAACTGAAACTTTAATTTAGTTAATGAATAATTTTAAATAGCATTGTTTCGTAATAAAACTCAAATAAACTATCATGATAGCATAAAGTTTTCTATTATTATTAGTTATTACCATATGAAACTACTAAACCTTGTTTCACGGGATAGAATTACGGGCTAACTTCACAAATCTGAAAAATTATTTCAATTTCAATATTTGGAAAAAATTCTGCAAAAATCTCGTTGTATTAATTAAATCTTAATTAATTAATAGTTAACTTCATCAGTGAATTTCACACAAAACTATAATTTTTGGGCTGACAGTTAAAAGTGTCATGATATCAATTTTTAGTGTTACCATCGCATTTTTACGGGATGAAAAACGGGCTAACTTCATATACATCATTTCCACCCCCTTAATAAATATAATTGTGAGTATGTGATACCTTCCTATATTTTCCATAAAAAACTTACTAATTTTTCTATCATTCCCACTACATTTGAAGATTTTCGATCAGTTAGGTTCGGAGCTAATCGAGATAAGAAAACACGAAGAAAACGTCATAAATCAAAATTATACAAAAAATGGTGAAGTGTAAAATTCCAAAATAAATTTTTAAGGACTACTGAAATGAAGCCATTTCATATGAAACCTCTACTTGAATCTATAAGAAAATGTATTTTCGCAAAGGTCTCACATCGTAACCCTGTAAACCAAACGAAAACAACTTTAGTTTTATTTGTATCTGTCATCTTATGTGGAAAGATTAGTTTTATACGCACCTCAAATTTCAGGTCCATAGCTTTTATAGTTTACGAGATAATCGCTATAATGTGAAAAACTAGCATTGTGCTAGTAAGAGCTAGTATTATTTACAACTATTACAACGAAGATGGCGCACTTTAATTATTTAAATATCTTAAATTTGCTTATAACTTTGTTAAATATATGATTAAATTAGCAATTAAATAAATATTTATAAATTTTATGCATTTGTTACAAAAAATAGTGTGTATTACTAGTGCGACAAACTAAGTCTTGTTTGGAAAACGCATTCGCACTACATAGTAATACAATATACTATAGTAATTAAACTAAGGAAAAAGTAATTTGAATTATGCAATTCAAATATTTTTGAAATTCGAATATGTTGAACTTAACAGACATGCTGACTTACTCTTATGCTGTCTCTACATCAGATACGCCAATTTCCGACCATAGACAAATTTTTTTACAAGTGTCAAATATGAGCATTCCTCGCGAAAAGCACAATACTTTGTTTGAGATATTAGATTACAAGCACATTTTTGATGATACCAGGTGGACTGATATTCTCAAAGCAACGAATATCTCAGAGTTTTCATGCAAGCTCCAGGAAGTTGTAGTTGGTAATACTCGAACCCATAGGAAAAAAATCAAAATGGACCATGCGTCCTGGATGAATGCAGAAATAATGAATTTGATCTCACAGCGAGAAAAATTCTTTAAATTAAAAAATAAATTTAAAAGCGATAACTTTTTGGCAGAAAAGCATAAAAAACTATGCGCTTTAGTAGCCGGTAAAATTAAGAAAGCAAAACGAGAAAGAAATTTTGATTTTATAACCAAAAACATCGGTAAACCAAAGGAACTATGGAAGTATTTTAACCAAGTAATTTTTAACCGTACTAGCAAAAATAAAAGTATAACTTCTGTAAAAGTTGGGAATGATATAGTGACAAACGACCAAGAAATTGCTGAAGAGTTCAATAGTTATTTTGTAAATATCGTCAATCTTATCAAAAGTAGTTTTAAGCAGACTAACAAGGGCGATTTTGATTATATTAAATATAACATCAATCAGGAATTTAATCTTAACCCAACTGTAGAATCAGAAGTGAGAGAAGTATTATTAAGTCTTAACTCAAATTCTGCTGTTGGTATAGATAAAATATCCACCAAAGTTCTACAATATTCTATCAATTACATTAGTCCACTTTTGGTTAAGTTTGTAAATGATTCTTTTGAAAATGGTGTGTTTCCAAACTGTTGTAAGGTTGCAAAAGTGACACCTGTTTATAAGTCTGGTGACGAAACGTATGTTACAAATTATAGACCAATTTCTGTTTTGAACGCCCTTGCAAAAGTCTTTGAAAAGGTTCTGTTAGATAGAATTCAAAATTTTCTAGCTGCAAATAAAATAATAAGTAATCAACAGTTTGGTTTTACAGTCAACTCTAACACAACAGCTGCATGTCTTAATTTTACAGACTTTATTAGTCGAAGCATTGATCAAAGAATGTTCTGTGGTTGTCTTTTTTTGGATCTAAAAAGAGCTTTTGATACGGTCGATCCCGACATATGCTTAATAAAACTATCAAAGTTTGGGTTGACACAAAACCAAATTAGTTTATTTCAAAGCTACCTTAGCAGCAGGCGCCAATTAGTACAAATAAATAACACCCTTAGTTCAGAAAAACTGCTTACGGCTGGTGTTCCTCAAGGATCTATACTGGGGCCTGTTCTATTTAATATATATATAAATGACATAGTATTCATTGAATTAAAGGGAGTCTTACAATTATATGCAGATGATTGCTTGATAATGTACTCAGCAAGTTCACTTGATGAGTTACTCTTGCAAATGAATCATGATCTTGTTGTGGGTGGTCGTCGTTCACAAAACACAAAAGAACCATAATTTTCACAAAATGAATAATAAAACATTTATTATATAAAAACATTCTTTTGTTTAATTTATTTTCAAAAGTTTATTGTTACAAAATTAAATAAATATTTATTTTGAGATGTTTATTATTTGATCATCAGATCAATTCTGAATGTTTTTCAATTAAAATTCTCCTTAAATATCTAATTAGTACATTAATAACTTATGTACTAAAAATGTATTTAAATGTATTTATAATTTCAGGTTAATTAGAAAGCTAAAGGTTTATTTATATATCCCGTTGCATAGCATAATGTTGTGCTACACAACACCCCTCCACCCATAAGATTAATATAAATAGATTATATAGAAATATAAAAATTATATATATAACTAGAACTATTAAAGTTTAATTTCATTTTATAAAAATTATTTCAAATTTATTTTAATCAATATTGTTTTAAATGAAATTTTTTTTTTTTTTAAACTAGAATAAACTTTTAATAATTCAAAATAGTAATATATTTATTATATGAATTTTAACTAAATTATAAGACAATTATAAAATTTTTTTTTATTTTGAGAAAAAAAAATATAATACAAAGTTCTTATATATATTTTTATTATATAAATTTGTACAAATTTGTTTTTTTTTATTTCTGTACATATTTAAATATCGAATTCGTTTTTAAATTTTTTCAATCGATTATTATGAACTGTTTTTAATGTTTTTCCAATCTCAATTATTGAATTTTCTTCTGTTAAGATTTCATTAATTTTATAAGGTCCTAACCACAATGAAGAAAGCTGAAGCATTACAGGCAGTGCCGGAAAACGACCGAAAAAGCTATGCTGAAGTGATGAATGCGTTGGAACGAAAATATGGCAGCGACCACAAAAAGGAGCTATACCGGATCGAGTTAAAGGGTCGCTTGCAACGGAATGGAGAAAGCATTCAGGACTATTCTTCGGCAGTAGAATGCCTTGTACATTTGGCACACTCGAATACTCCACCGAATTTTATGGAGAAAATGAAGATCGAGGCGTTTACTGATGGTATTCGTGATCCAGAAACACGAAAAGCAGTAATGTTGTCGCCAAAAGCAACATTCGCAGAAACTATTGCTTATGCCCTAACAAATGAAACTGCACAAGCAATTATAAAACCATCGATTAAAATACGCCGGTTAGAGTTGAGTGATGACAAATATAAACAACGAGACCAGGAGACCGGGAGAAGACCACGAGAAAGTATTCGAAGTGATAGTATTCGATGCTGGTTATGTGGCAAGTTGGGCCATATTTCGAGAGAATGTCGAGATATTAGAAGAAAACGAGCAAGATCAGCATCGCCTATGCAGCGTCGTCCAGCAGAAGAACGAGTGCAAGCTAGAGAGGCCGATGGAATAGGATCGCAGCAGTTAAACTACAACGAGTCAGCCTAAAGGGGCATAAGCTGGCTCCCACAACCGATTGCCCCATAACCTTCATCCAAGTTTCGAGATTGACAAGGGGAGGTGACAGCCTTACTGTTAGGGCTAATATTGATGGAAAAAGTTGTGTCATCACGTTAGATACGGGAGCAACAAATACAATTGTCCGCACTGATGTTGTGAAAGGGAAACTAAAACCAGCAGGAAGATACCGAATGCAGACAGCTACTGGCGAAAGTGCAAGTATTAAAGGAAAGAAAGTGGTCAACTTTGAAATCGGGAATACTCACTTTCAACATGAAGTGGTTGTAGCTGACATTGTGGATGAAGTCATCCTGGGAATGGACTTCATGAGGCCAAATGGATTCGTTATTGATGCTGGCAAAGGAGTACTCACGTACGGAAATGTTGAGTTGCCACTCCAGTTTATTGGTGAAGATTCAAATTGTGTCCGTCGAATAATATTGGATCACAGAGAAAAGCTGCCACCCCAATCAGAAACAATCATTTGGGGAAAATTGGAAGGAAGTTCTGGGTCACCCAGGTTGTGGGTTGTGGAGGCCAACAAAGAAGAACAACAAAATTGTAAAGAAGTAGTTATAGGAAAAACCTTAGTTAGATCGGATGCTGATTACAAAATACCAGTAAGGGTTTTAAATCTGTCAGATACGCAGAAAACAATTAAGAAAGGATCAATCATAGGACAATGCGAAGAGGTAGCTAAAATAATAAAGTGCGAGCAGAAAAACATCAATTGCTCGGTCAACACAAAACAACAAAAGGCAGAAATGGAACAACTTGTGCAGAAATGGACAGAAGGGCTTTCAGAAGAGCAGAAGAAAGCAGTACGTCAATTGTTGGAGCAACACAAGTCTGTATTCTGCAGTTCACCTGAAGGAAATGGCAGAACCAATATGGTGAAACATCGTATTGATACCAGAGCAGAAAAGCCGATACGTCAAGCACCAAGGAGATTACCATTGGCTAAAAGAGAGGAAGCTGATAAAATGGTAAGAGATATGAAAGAAGCTGGTGTAATTGAGCTTTCAGACAGTCCCTGGAGCTCACCTGTGGTGTTGGTTGGCAAGAAAGATGGGAGCTGGAGATTTTGTGTTGACTACAGGAAACTAAACATAGTTACTAAGAAGGATAGCTACCCGTTGCCTAGGATTGATGATACACTGGATACATTATCGGGTTCAAAATTGTTTTCAACACTGGATCTGCAGAGTGGTTACTGGCAGGTTGAAGTTGCGGATGAAGATCGGGAGAAAACAGCGTTCAGTGTAGGGAATGGACTATGGTAATTTAATGTCATGCCATTTGGGTTATGCAACGCTCCCGCAACTTTCGAGAGATTAATGGAACGGGTACTAAAAGGCTTGCACTGGAAAACATGCCTTGTATATTTGGATGACATCATCGTCATGGGAAAAGACTTTGATGACCACTTGAGGAACTTGGCGGAGGTACTGGAAAGGTTGCAAGCAGCTGGTTTAAAATTAAGTCCCAAAAAGTGTTCACTTTTCAAGGAAGAAGTAAAATATTTGGGACACAAAGTTACGGCAATGGGAATTCATACAGATTCTGACAAGATTGCAGCAGTTATGAACTGGCCAAGACCGAAAAACCTACATGAACTACGAAGCTTCCTTGGATTGTGCACATATTACAGACGGTTTGTGCCAGGATTCGCCAACGTTGCCAAAAGTCTGCATGAGTTAACAAGAAAAGATAAGGCATTTGAATGGAATGAACCTCAGGAACAAGCATTTGTGGAGCTCCGAAGGAGATTGTGTACGGCTCCAATTCTATCCTATCCTATACCAAATGTTCAGTTTATTTTGGATACTGATGCCAGTAATAAAGGTATAGGAGGAGTATTGTCACAGAAAATAGATGGTCAGGAAAAGGTGATAGCTTATTTCTCCAAAATGTTATCAAAGCCGGAGCGAAATTATTGTGTTACCCGGAAGGAGTTATTGGCCATTATGGAATGCGTCAAACATTTTCATAAATACTTGTATGGTCAGAAATTTCATCTCAGAACTGACCATGGTGCGTTAAGATGGCTACTCCAGTTCAAAAATCCAGAGGGACAAGTAGCACGTTGGATCGAACGGTTGCAGGCGTACGATTTGGACATTGAACATCGAAAGGGTACTGCACATGGGAACGCTGATGCATTATCGAGACGACCCTGTCAAGTTGAATGTAAGCATTGCAGTCGTCAAGAAAATAAGGAGAACATCATCGATGTCCGATTACTACAAGTGCTACCTGACGATGAATGGACTGCTGAAGCCATAAGGAGAGATCAATTAGAAGATCCGGATCTTGCACCGATCATCGAGTCCAAGGAAAAGGGTTGCAAACCAGTATGGGGAGATATTGCTGATAAAACTCCAACTTTGAAGGCGTACTGGGCGCAATGGGACAGTCTTCAGCCAGAGAATGGATGTTTAAAGAGGGTATGGGAAAGCTCAGATGGCAAGATAAAGCAATCCCTTACAGTGGTACCAAAAGGGAAAATACCAGCAGTATTGAAAGAGTATCACGAAGGAACGAGTGGAGGTCATCTTGGGATCAACAAAACTCTTGCAAAAATACGACAACGGTTTTACTGGTCGGGGACTCGGCAATCAATTGTGGAGTGGTGTCAAAAATGCGATAAATGTGCGGCGGTGAAAGGACCCGCACGAAGAAGTCATGGAAAAATGAAGCAATACAATGTAGGTGCTCCATTTGAAAGGATCGCAATGGATGTAGCGGGACCATTTCCAACAACTGATAATCAGAATAAATATGTGCTTGTGATCATGGACTACTTCAGTAAGTGGCCGGAAGTGTGTGCGATTCCCAACCAGGAAGCAACCACAATCGCTGAAGTTGTGATAAATAATTGGATTAGCCGCTATGGAGTTCCTATGGAGATCCACACCGATCAGGGACGGAACTTCGAGTCAGCTGTATTCCAGGAAATTTGTCAAATGCTGGGGATTAACAAAACGAGGACGACAGCTTCACACCCACAGTCAGATGGGATGGTTGAGAGATTCAATGCTACTTTGGAGGAATTTCTAGCAAAAGGGGTCAGTAAGAATCAACGTAACTGGGATCAACACATTCCTTTATTTTTGATGGCATAGAGATCAGCAGTTCATGACACCACGACCATGACACCAGCTCAAACTATTTTTGGAAGTGATTTAAGACTTCCTGGTGACCTCAAATTTGGAGCGGTACCATCAACATCATTGTCTGCGCAAGAATACGTCAACCGAATCAGGGAGAACCTTGAGGATATTCACAAGCTTGTTCGGCAGAAGATACAACTGACCAGTGATAGAATGAAAGCCCGATATGATATACGATCTAATAATAAAGGTTTTGAAGAAGGACAATTAGTATGGCTACACAACCCACAACGAAAACGAGGGTTATCACCAAAACTGCAAGCTGCATGGGAAGGACCTTACAACATTATAACGAAGTTGAATGACGTAGTTTATAGAATTAAGAAAGGCCATCGAGGCAAAGCGAAAGTAGTACATTTGGAAAGATTGGCCTTATACAAAGGAGAGCTAGATCCTGTTCGGGACGAACAGGCTTAAGTGGAGGGTATTGTTACGATTGCAGAAAAATCTAGACGATTACAGAAAGATCTAAACGATTACGGTCACTTCCAGGAAAATAAAATCAACAAAACACAACAGAAAGTGAATGAAATAGTGTTGTTGTTGTTGTACATGTTCTTAGAATTAAGGTCTATTTGTTTTATGATTTTATAAATCAAATCAACGTAACGTAAAATAATCGAATATTCTAATATTTTCTCAAGGTTTCTAAAAACTTACCTAGAAATTTCTAGAGATTAAGCAGAATGTATATAAGGAAAATGATTCTTGTAGTTTTTAATTAGTTTTATTTTAGACCTGCGACAGTAAAGTGAAATTAAATGTAGAATTAGTTTATTTTAATCCTGCGATTGTGAAGTTAAAATTATAAAAGTGATTTTTAAATTAGTGAATAAAGTTATAAGTGTTATTGAGTAGAAATAATTTGTGTATTATTTTAACGCTGTTATTACTGGAAATTTCTACAATAAACCGTTGGAGTTTCTGAAGCTGTTGAAAGAATATTCTAGTTAGGAATATTGTTTGCTGTATTGTTTTCCTGTTGTTGTGAAACAATTAAGGTGTTGAATACTTATTAAAACCTGGTGTTTGTGCTTACTAATCAGTGATCGAACTCAGGAAGAGATTAGGGATTGTGTTTATCGAATTGAGAGTAAGGCCAATTCAAAGGAGGTTAAGAAAAACGTAACAATATAAATCAATTAGAGATTGCCGACGATCATCAAGTTACTAACAGAGAAGCTGAATCATTAGAAATATCATCGTCTGGAGCAAACTCATTACAATCCACGCTTAACGTTCGTGGAGAAGAGCAGTTTAAAAGAGAAATATTGTGGACTATACACAAAGTTTTAAAGAATGATGCATATTCAGCGGCTTCGAAACATGCTAAAATTTTAAAAATTCTCAATCCACTTTTGTTCAATGACTTCACTCTCGGTGAAACTAAATTGCACTATTTGGTAAATTTTGGAATTAGTCACTATTTTGAACACGTTACTTTGTGCATAAAAGGTAATAACTATACCATCCTGTACGACGAAACAACTACAACGAAACAAACAACAACGTTTTTTACAAACATCGTCATCAGCAGTGCTCAGATGAAATCAGCGGCATCATGCCTCAAACTTATTCTTACCCCCGTTCCACTCGGCAATCGACTGCCGCAACCAGTGAAACGGTAAAGATCCCGCCCTGTCATACTGGCAAATCGCAGAGAGACTTCTTTGTCCGAACTGCGTACAAATGGAATAGTTTGCTGGAACACTTAGTCTCAGGTGGCTTCAACCCACAGATGTTTAAAAAAAGCGTTAATCTACACCTAAGAACGCCAGTTGTTGTGGGACCCAGGTCTAGACCTAGGTCTTAAAAGGTATTTATGTGTTGTTATGACACATATTCTAAACCCCCCCAAAAAAAAAAATGGAGGCGGATATAACGAGCTGCAAATTCACGTACGACATTGGTCACAAAAAGTTCATCAAGTCAGAACATTTTTTATCGGAACAGCAACCGCTTCAGATATAGCAAACAAAGTTCTACAGTCTATATCGGATGCTAATTTAAATTATTTGAATTTAATAAGTTTGTCGTCTGATGGTCCTAATGTGAATAAGGCTGTTTTTAGACAACTTAATCAAAAAATGTTGAATAAAAGAGGGTATGGAATTTTAGATATAGGCACATGTAATATTCATTTATGGCATAATGCCTTTGGAAAAGCACTTAAGGAATTTGGGCATGACTGCGAATGTTTAGTTATCAAACTTTACTACTACTTCAAAGGGTGCCCAAGCAGATGGAAAAAATTTAATAGCTTTCAAAAACAAAATAATATTAGGCAACACAAATTTATAAAACACTGTAGTACGCGATGGTTAACCTTAGGTCCAGCGTTAGGGCGGGTTATAGAACAATGGCTCGCAATAATAACTTATTTTAAAGTAAGTCAAGACACTTGCAAGTCGCAACTCATCAACTGAAATAAAAAAATTGATATTAAAGAAACTATTGTTCGATGAACTCCTCTTTTTGTTTAACTCGGTTGATCTTTTTGAAAGGACAAATATATTTTTTCAGAAAGAGGAACCGATTCTTAATTTAGTGTACCCGATGTTCGAGCTTTTTCTCAAAAAAATTAGTGCAATAATTTGTCGCTCAAACATTGAGAAAGATTATATGGGATTTTTTGCATTAAATTTCTAGACAATACTTTGTGTGAATTCATAGAATGGGGAACATTTCTATTCTAATTAACATCCTAAGTCACGATTGTATAGTCATTATTGATTGTTTCCAATCAATGTGAAATCAATGGCTGACACTTGGTCAATTTGTAGTTCTACATGTATTAACATTAGACTACATTAAGGGAATTTAAATTTCATTTTGGATTTTTGAGATCAATTAAACTCAAGTAAGTAAAGAAGTAATTGGAATATTTTCAATTCAAAGGTATGGTTTGAAGTTTTCTCAGAAAAAAACTACAATTCACATTTTACGTGTTTCGGATCCGATCCGATCCGATCCGAAACACGTAAAATGTGAATTGTAGTTTTTTCTGAGAAAACTTCAAACCATACCTTTGAATTGAAAATATTCCAATTACTTCTTTACTTACTTGAGTTTAATTGATCTCAAAAATCCAGATTGAGAAAGATATTTCGTGCTTCGACGCTGAACGGTACAAAGTTTGCAATTTAATTTACTCTAAAGACTAACGGACCAGCTTAATTCGCTCCAGCACAGAAGAAATGTGACTGAATTGTCAATCTACTATAAATATAACTTTAGCGAATTCTCCTCTAAGGCAATTCAAAATATCCTTCCATCATGTGCGCAGTATAATCGACAAACAAGAGCTGCCGAGTTAACCCATCCATTTGTTGTACAAATACCTCGTTGTAGAACTGTGTCCTTTCAGGACGACTATTTTAATAGAGTGGCCAAATTGTGGAACTCAATGCCTTCCTTTGTATTTCCCGATGAATTTTCCCCTCAGGCATTTAAAGAAAACGTCCATCATCACTTAAAACAATTAGTATAGTTATCCCTATATCCCCATTCCATCCATTTTCCTCATCTCCTTCCTTTATAGTTGACTTGGTATCTTCGGATATTCAAAGAGTCTAAATAATGAATATTGCATATTTAGACTGCGTTCCAATTGAATGCTAAATGGTCTCCAAATTCTAAATCATGCTAAATTGAAAAATTTAGCAAGATATCGTTCCAATTCATTTCTGCTAAATAATTATAAATTTGAACACCAGGTGTTAGAAACAAATAACTTTTATTGACAGTTTTGCAATAAAACTAAAATAATGAAATTGTTTATCAGGCTTTTTAGAAGCTATGCAGAATGATATGAGTTTTTGGAAATGCGTAGTATAGGTTTAATAAAAATATATATATTTTACATATGGTATATGTACAAATTTTTATCGTGTGCATTAAGGGAGGGATTGCGGTACTACAACGGTCAACGTTTAAGGAGTGTTCATGCCATAGTAAATGGGATCATAAACGGGAACGACCTATTAACTAAACGACATTTAAGATTAAACACTCAATCGTTTCGGCAAATTTTAAAATTGATTCCGCTGTGGTTAAACATCATGGATGGTCAATCGAACTTGAATTGGCACTATTTTTATTTTGGCTAGCTACAGAAATTTATCTGCTACATTAAACATACCTAAAACTACAGCGTTTTGAATATGCAGCAAATATTTGGACATTTTGAAATAATTTTACCCTCAATCATACATTTTATACCATCTGAAGTAGAGCAAATTGAGATATTGTTCGGAAATTTGCTTTACGAGCTTCTTCACCAGCATTTATGAAAGCTGTTGGTGCAATTGATGGTAAACATATAAAAATAAAATTTGCTGTTGAATATCACAGCGCTTATATCAATAAAAAATCGATTATTTTATCCTGGAATGGATAAGGTAAATCATTTAAGGTTTTTGTAATTATATGTAATAGTTTTTAATTTATGTTTAATTGTTTTTATTATTATTATTTATGTTTAAACTATTCGTAAAATGTAATTTGAAGTTAAAGTTTAACTGTCACTTCAAATAAGCCTACTCAATTCAAATAAGTCTACAAAAATTTAGAATGCAAATGACGGATTTAGTCAACTCAAAAATGTGCTAAATTGATTTAGCATTGTGGAGACTATTTAGCATTCAATTGGAACGCAGTCTTAATGTGCTAAACATGTCTAACTAATTAATAAAAAAAAAAAAAAAAACTACAGAGGTGTTGATATAGCTTTGTCGTATTCTTTCTTAAGACTAGCTCAACTGCTAGCTAAGGTACAGTTCACCAAAGAGTAGTTAGTTGAAGACGTACAAACGATTTTTTTATCGCAGTACTGTAGCCACACTATATTCTAAGCTATCATCTTATCTGGTAATTTAAGTACACATAATATATATTTTTGTATTAAAAATAATATAATATTTGCTGTGATAAAATATACTATATCGCATATTAAGTAATCTCTCTGGAATAAAATTACCCAGCTTTATTTTTTGAGAGTCAACAAAACATATATTGTGATTAAAAATTAACTAAAAGTCAATTTTTCTCCATAAAACAAAAACAATACTTCCACTACACCCAAGTGAACAAAATATAGAAACTAGGGAAAAGTATAATATGAGTCTAAACCAGGGATGGGGAACCTTTTTGCCATTAAAGGCCAATTATAATTTTGCAAATGATCGTTAACAGGCCGCATTATGCCGAGTATGGTTACCAAGTTTAGGGCGCTGCATCTGTTACTATAATGGCTCTTTTAGACTCTGCTCAAAAGCGTGCTTAACGAATTGTTAATTTTTTTTGATCTCGTTGTTTTTTATAAATATCTTCATCAGCAGTGTTCGGATGAAATCAAATCCATTATGCCTGCAAACAGTCAAACTATTGAGATCACTCACTCACCACTGCCATATAGTGACAGAATGCAGAGGGATTTTTTTGTTTACAAAACGAAATCAACTAGCTGATAGATACGCCAATTTATAAACAATTCCTGGAACACGAGGATATCACTCATGCATTCCTACAAATAGTGGATCAATATAACTAGACGTTATTCTAACTCTAGCGAATTTAGTAATGTAAAATTAAATAAATGATAAAAAATCTGTAAAATATTTATTTTGAGTTAAATAAAACATGTGTAAAATATTTATTTTGAGGATGAAAAATTTTAAGGCGTGTTGCAATAAAATTAAAAAAAAAAACAAAAAATTTTCCCCTCCTGAATTTTTTATAAAATGTTAGTAACATATGTACCTTTCACATATTAAAAAATCAAAAATTTAAAAAATACGCATTTCTAGAAAATCGAAATTTTTATCGTTATTTTTCTAAAAGAAAGTTTTCAAGGTCATATAATGTGAATTATTATTTTGATTAGCTATGTTCAATACCTACATTTTGAGCTATATAACATTAAAATCAGCTCAGTAGTTTTGACTGTAGGACCATTTCAATACACCAGGGACGAGTAATTTTTTCATTTTTCATCACCCTGTATCTTAAGACAGGGTAAAAAAAAAAATAAAACACAGAAATTTTTTTTATTGATGTCAATGAATTCCAATACCTAAATATACAAAATTAAAACCTCATTTCCAAAATTGCATGTTTTCTGTTGATTTCACATGTTTTTCACCAAATGAATAAATGTAAACTTTTATTAATTTTTCTATCAATTACAAAATACCGTAGTATAAAAATTTTCTGAAAAAATTAAAAACCTAGTCTGGATAACCTGAAAAAAAAACAGGGAACTTTTTTACCGTAATATTCTAGATACCCTATCTATACACATTTTAAATTAATTGTTTTCCATTTTTGTCCATTTTTTTAGCGAAAAATTTCCATTTTTCCATTTTTTTCAATCTGACTTTAAAACGGGAGCCCTGTGATTGTTTCTTTATTTTGTTGGCAATTATAACTCATTGAATAACGAAATTTGCATTTGCTTAATTTGATCATGGTTTTTTTACCCCACCGTTGTCACCAATTACTTTAAACTTGCCTATGCTTCAAAAATATTATTCAATAGTTTATAATTTCTAAATTTCTGCCAAATAATCTTGATTTTATTTTAAATAAAGGAATAATTAATTAATTTAATTTAATTAGTTAATATTTGACATTGATTACGGATCGCACTTGAGGAAAGCTCGTTGTTGAATTTTGAAGTTTAACCTCATTATTGATTAACTCAAACCTAAAAATTAATATATTTTGTTATAAACATTTTAATTAGATTTTGTTTGAAATCTTAAATATTAAATTATCTTTCTTAAAAATTTATCTAGACTCGTTAACATTCAAATCCCGCAATCACTTTCATTTAAGTTTTCATAATATTATTATGATGATTACAAACTGTCATTGTTTTTATAGTCATTTTGGATAAAACGAGAAATATTTCCATTAATTTTTTCTTTTTTTTTTCATTTTGGTTAGGAAAATTTATCGTCTCTAAAGAAAATAATTGTATTCCCATGACAATAATTTTCAACATCAGTAAACTTTATGTACTACAAAAAAAATAAAAGAATAAGTTAAACCATTTAAACAAACAGAACAAAAAAATTGGAAAATTCTGCTATATATACGTTTTTATGTCGATCTATGCATGGTTGAGGTTTTCCTTCAAAGGTATTTAGTTTTGTATGAAAATCGTTGATTTTTAGATATTTTTATGAATCATAAAGAGAGGAAGATAAAGAAAGAAAAGTTTTCTTTTGTTTAAATAAAATTTTCTTTTCTGTGCTAGGTGATTTATGTATTGGAAGAAACTGTGTGTTTTTTTTTAAATTTTATGACACAAACGTGGGTTTTGATTATAAAAGAACAACGGTTGGTGTCTATTGAATAAGGATAAGAGTTTATTTTGGTTTTTATCTTGATGATTTGAATTTTCTTTTCAAAGAAAAATGATCAATTTAGGAAAGTAATGTAGAGGGAGAATTGGTTTGATACAAATATAAATCAATAAGTATAAAGTGGGTTTCCATTAAACAAATCCAAAGAAAATTTATATATTTCGAGTTTTTGCCTTTTTGTAACATCTTTAAAATTTGGAAAACGAACTTTATGCGTTCGTTAAAGATAAAAATAGCGATGCTAGATTTTTCTTAAGTGTAAATTATGTTTTGTACAAAATTTTAGATCAAAAATAGAGAACAGTAATAAAACATAAAATGACACAGAATTTGATTTTTCCAGCGAAAAAGAGAACAAATAAATTTGTAATCATTAAAAGTGGGGTGCTTGTAGATTTCATATGTACATATTATACATAAGCCAGATGCTGTTGTTATAGCAACGAAATAGATTATTTACACTGTTAAGAATAAATTGTTTTATTAATGTATTTCAATTGTACTACTCATTTTTTTGTGTAGGTTGGTAAAATTTATTTCGGTTTTATGGTTTAATTATGAAATTTTTTACATTCCTTTGTGTGTTTTATTGAAAACAAAAATTAGTAATAGAAAACAAATTGGAAAATCGTTTTTCGATTCAGGGATCTAATTAAAAAATATAGTTTTAAGGATATGATTATTGTTAAATAGTCTACCTTCAACGGTTAGAATTACTTTTAATGAAATATTTTATGCAGTTCGTATACGGACCAAATGCGGAAAATTGACAATCAAGGCTACATTTTGCTATCAACAATCTCATGGTGGAAGGAATTACGATTTTCAGGTCTTTTTGCTGTAAGTCAGACAAACATCATCTCCTATGGCGATTTTTACTGCATAAATGATTCGATTATCCAACTTGATCTAGCTTATCGATTTGTAATTCTCTTAGTTGCAGGATATGAAAGACATAAATCTTCGTTGCCCTTATCTTCAGTGCTCAGTTCTGTTTAGTCCAGGTATAGGCGTTTTCCAACTACACAACACGACATCGATAAAACACGGCACGGCCACAGCACGACACGTTTTTCCATTACACAACAATTATTGATTGATAGTGATATAGTTTTTGTTTTTTCTAAAAATGTTAAGTTAAGATTGCTTCTCGACGACAGCCAGGAACGATACCGGAACGATGCTGATATCCACTCCATTTACTTCAATGTAAAATTAGTCCCAATTTTTATATTTTTAATGTACTGTGTCTAAAGTATTTGATAATTGATGGGAAATCGAATCAAGACGTCGATAAGAATAAGAAATTTGAACTCGACTTTTATCGATTTTCTTGAAACTTCGGTAATCGTTAAGATAATAAAAAAAATTAATTTTTGTTTTATTTTTTCACTAGTTTCGACACATGTTGCCTCGAATTTTGTTAAGAAATTTAGTATCAAGCAAAGTTCAAAGTTAAATTGTGATCGAACGAGTGTAATGACCAACAGTGCGATTCTGATGATGAAAGCATAATCAAGAACATCCAAGGAGTCGCGTGCCTTGAGATGATTCCAACTATTATCACTCTGTGAGTTCGAATATGTTTCCTTAGCTCGTCACAAAAACTGAATTGCACGCAAAAATTTTAAATGAAGACAGACTCAAATGAGCAAAGAATAGGTACTCTAATGACTCCAAAATCCGAAGAAACCAAGACAATCACCACCACAACATCAAATATGATTATTACATATAAAAGGTTTCACTCATCCTATTATTTCTAACTAATGAAAACTTCCATACTTCAGTAATATTAGTCAACCATGTGACTCAAATCTAAGCGTATGATAAAAATAAATCGTTGCAACAGAAGCGTTTCTTGCACCAAAGTTACAGGTGGTTAGTGTAGTATGAGATCTGTGGTAGACCATGCAGGTCTACCAGTTGATCGTTGCATGCTAGTATACCCTGCCGCTAGCTAATTTTCGAAAATATTCAGGATTTTTGCTTATTCTTAAACTATTTTTATCTAACTTAATACATTGTTACAACTTTGAGTTTATTGGTTTAACTTAAATTAACATTCAGGTGGTGTCACTTCATATTAATCTTTTTTTCTACACATAAGTTTACAAATGATTGCAATTGCAAATCCATATTCGTACACTTTTCATATATAGTTTTGAGCTTCATTAGGTTTAATTAAATAGACAAACTCACTCAATTATTGTACCTCACACAACCACTCCAACAACCTACCTTTAAATTTTTTTCACAATCAAAAAATCAGTCGGTTTAACTTTTCAGGTTCCATCTACAATCCCAACTTTTTAATTTAAAACAAAAAGACCAATTTCTCAGCACCATAAACAAAAACCAACCGTCTAACTTTCCTAAAAAAAAATTTTTAGTTGCATGGCACGAGCCAAAAAGAAAATTGTCAGCAAAAAATTTTCTGTACAAAACTATTTACTTAGTAATTTTTTCTGTTAATTCTTTTTAATTTCCAAAATTAGTAAAAAATATAATATAAAAATAGCAAAGAATTAAGAAATAGTTTAAATGATCGTGTTCTTACAGACAAGAGGGTTGAGAAGTTGTTTGAATTCGAAGATCTTTATAGTATATTGCTAGAGGTAAAGAGGACGGAAAATGTAAGCACAACTGACATCGGATATCTTGCCCATTACAGGGCAGAACTAAAGGAGGAAGTCTGGCTGACTACATTCATCCTGAGAATCATAAAAAAAATTAAGAAATGCAATGGGGCTGGCCTCAAACCCAAACTCCGAGATAGACACTTAGACTCTACTGACTGAGCTAGGAAGGCCAGACAAAACAATTAAGCCGAGGACCGAATAAAGATACAATATACAAAAAAAACGGGATGAACTTTTTGGAAAATACGAAATTAAAGGAGAATTTTGGAGAAGCATAATCTACTGACGGACGTCTTTAGAATGGTAAAAAGCACGTTTCCGGGCACGCAAATTGTAGCGATCCACATTTTTCACAAGGGCTTCAGCGGTCAGATCTTCGGTTATGTATGGTCTTCGGTTAAGTACGCACGAAGTCCCGCGCAGACACTTCTGTTAATTCGGTCAGACGCGTTTGCTTGTGGGGCATATAAAGCTGTAAAAGTATGGTGAACTAGATGGTGAACTAGATTTAAAATGGAGCCTATTGTCTGAAATGCCTGAAAAGCCAAAAACTTGGAACGCATTTGTTTCTAGTACTTTACAGTTAGGCTAGGCGGTGAGTTAACGTAGAAGAAAAAGAAACGAGAATTTAGTGAGATGTCTAAAACAATCAAAATTGCTATATAACTGGACTTAGTTCGGGGGTAAAGACCGATTATATCAATCTATAACCGTTGACCGAGTCTTTCCGATTTCAGGAACATTATCATGGGAGCACGTAAGACCGTGTAAGGGGCTTTGACAGTTTTACAGATGTCACATTCAAAAACATAGGATTTAGTTTGCGTGGCCATCTGGGACCAGAAGTAAAATCGACGTAAGTTAGGGTTCTTGAGTTCTTGCAACCACACAGTGTGCAGAGGTAGGAGGAGATCGTTAGCCTGAGATTTTAATTTGGTCGTTAATTTCTACGAGGATCTACAATTTCCAAGTTTCACCTTCCGGTGTAACATCACTCTGGAAGAAATTAAGTTTTTTCTTCAAAAGTCCATCGGACGTGAGAAGAGAACCATTGGTATCACTCGACATAAGCGGCTCAAAATAGTTAGGGTTCACCAGCACTGGTGCAGAAGTCAATGCTTTCTTTAACGAGTTAAAGGTTACACAAGCTTCGGGAATCCACACTAATTTGTTAGTAAAATTTAGTTTTAGCAAATCCGATATTGGTGCCATTAATGAGGCAAACGCAAAAATAAAACGGCGGTAGTAACCAGCCATGTCTAAAAAACTTCTAATTTGATTCACCGTAGCAGGCACGGGAGACTTGACAATCACGGTGGTTTTATCTTCATCAATGTTTAGCATCCAAAAAAATACAGATGATAGTTGAATAGATGATTGTTGAATCATTGATTGATTTAATCATAATTAGTCAAAATAGAACGATTGCCACGTTAAACTGGTCATACATGGAAAATTACAAATTTTACATGCAAAACGAAAATATGCTGCCATTTCCAGACCCGCTGCTCGATTAGCTCAAATTTCAGGTCCCACCTTACAATTTATATGTCACTTACTAAGACTTGCGACTAATCATTTTTCGGGATTTAAAAAATTATAGGTTAATCCCTTGCATAACAGGTCGTTCAATAAGTCCGTAGGATAAGTAAGAAAAAAACAACATTTTGACAAAACTCGATTTTTTTATTCAACATAGTTGCCTTCGAGGGCGATACAACGAGTATAGCGATTTTCCAACTTTTCTATACCACTTTTATAGTACGATTTCTCTTTCTCGTCAAAATAGGCCTCAGTTTCAGCGATTACTTCATCATTGGACTTAAATTTCTTTCCAGCAAGCATTCTCTTGAGATCTGAAAACAGGAAAAAGTCGCTGGGGGCTAAATCTGGAGAATATGGTGGGTGGGTAAGCAATTCAAAGCCCAATTCATTCAATTTTGCCATCGTTTTTATCGATCTGTGACACGATGCATTATCTTGGTGAAACAACACTTTTTTCTTTTGCAAATGTGGCCGTTTCTTTGCGATTTCAGCCTTCAATCGATCCAAAAGTTCACAGTAATACTCGCTGTTGATGGTGGTTCCTTTTTGGAGATAGTCGATGAATATTATTCCGTTCGTATCCCAAAATACAGACGCCATCACCTTACCAGCCGACTGTTGCGTCTTTGCTCGCTTTGGATTCGGTTCGTCGACTGCTGTCCACTCAGCTGACTGTCTTTTGGATTCTGGTGTGTAATTGTGAAGCCATGTCTCATCCATTGTCACATATCTACGATAGAATTCCCTTTTATTGCGGTTTAACAGTGCCAAAGACTCCTCCGAAGCATCGATTCGTTGTTGTTTTTGGTCGACTGTGAGCTCACGCGGCACCCAATTTGCACAGAGCTTTCGCATACCCAAATGTTCATGTAAAATGGTAAAAACACTACCATCTGCTACCTTTACAATGTCAGCTATTTCGTACACCTTCAATTTGCGATCGTTCATAACCAATTTGTGGATTTTTTTTATGTTTTCTGGAATAACAGCCTCATTTGGGCGTCCACTGCGCTCTGCATCTTTTGTGCTGGTACGACCACATTTAAATTCAGCCATCCACTTCTCTACCATTTGTCTCGATGGAGCAGAGTTTGGATAATGTTTATCAAGCCATTGTTTGGTTTCCACTGTATTTTTTTTCATCAAAAAGCAATGCTTTATTAAAATTCGAAATTCACTTTTTTCCATTTTTTTTCAAAAACAAAAGTTGCTTCACACAAAATGCTATAACTCACGAATAAATAATCAGATTGCTGTCAAATTTATACACGTATCGTTTGAAGGTTAGTACTAAATAAAAATCATATGGAAAAAATTCTAGTAACGCCATCTATGTGTCATCCTACGGACTTATTGAATGACCTTAGTTTGTGAAATTTTTAACAAACAAATACATATAGCTGTACATATAGCGGTCCATCTTGGGACCAATTTTAGGTCAGACTGGGACTGAACCTAGCGGACCAATTTTAGGTCAGACTGGTAGGCTGAGCGTCCCTCTAAGGCTCGGTGGAGCTGATACCAAGTGGTGCTTGAGGCTTCTCGCGAAAAGCTCGTCTCCGAAGGACTCAAAGAGAAAAGATCTCTTACAAAAGGTAAGTTTCAACAGTCACAGCAAAAACCATGACACTGACCAGAGAGTTCACGACATCGCAGGATAATGCAGCGAAGAAGTCTTGGATAGCCATCTTCAGGGGAGGTACAACACCATCTCAGGCCAACCACCAGCTATGCAGTTGAGGTGGCTATTCTGTCTAAAGATAATTCCCAGAGAACGGTTAGCCACGGAGGGGTTTTCGCAAAGATGGCGTTACTGGAATTCGAGTTGTTATGAGATTTGACACCCATGTATGTTGTGTGTGGTTTTAGGTAGATTTCATATAAAAATCTACCTATTGCAATGGGCTTCATCTCGAAATTTCGGAAAAATTTTTGTGCCAAACGACTATATCGTCGCCTTAATAATGAAATAACGTATGCCATATATACGTTGTTATTATATAATGGGTGCGCTGCATTCCCCATAAGGATGTCTATAAAGTGGCATTTTAACATTTTCCAATTATTTTATAACTGGGGGTGAAAATTAATATATTGATAATGAACGTACATGCAAATTTGAATTTGGTTAAATATTGAAACAGCGTAAATGCATGTACGATATTTCAATTCCTACAAAATAATAACTTGGGTAAAATCATTGTCGTATATATTACATACATTACGATCGCCACACGAAATGGTAAATCTAAAATATTGTATAAGCATCATTCATGACTACATGATAGACCAGTTCATATAAATAAAAAATTGTAAGAATATCATGCTTTAGTTCAATTATAATTTATTTTAAGCTTAATCGTACTTCCATGCAGAATGAAATAACGTATATGAAATATGAAATAACGTATACGGTACCTGAATGACTTTTCACCTCTTTTTAGGTAGAAAAGCCAGCAGGTACCAATGTGAAATTTTAATATGTTGTGGGGAAATTAGTCAAGATTAATTGGTAGAAATTTTTTTTCCAATATCTTTATTCATTCAATAGTGCTGCCGAGTTTACGAAAATCAGAAAATCAAAAAATCTTTAAACTCAATTATCTCGAAACTACACTTTTGCGAATACGTTGTTTCATTATTAATGCGACGATATATGATAAGCGGAGACGAAAAAACAAAAAAAAAAAAATTTATAAATATATATATATATATATATATATATATATATATATATATATATATATATATATATATATATATATATATATATATATATATATATATATATATATATATATATATATATATATATATATATATATATATATATATATATATATATGTATATATATATAAATATATATATACATATATATATATATATATATATATATATATATATATATATATATATATATATATATATATATATATATATATATATATATATATATATATATATATATACATATATATATATATATATATATATATATATATATATATATATATATATATATATATATATATATATATATATATATATATATATATATATATATATATATATATATATATATATATATATATATATATATATATATATATAAACGATATGAGATATAACGAAAATGACCGGCACTCTCACGGTCGCATTTGTTGAGGTAGATCAAAAAAATTTCTGTACTTGTGTGTTCTAATAATATCTTGGACAAGTTCGTGAATCAGCAAAATCCGACGCGAGGTTAAGAAACTAGAGCCGTTTTTCTGAAAAAAATTGATTTTTTAAAACCGTTATAACGGCCGTTTGGATACTAATTTCAAAAAAATTAACTAGTTTAAAATTTTTGGAATCTTTTTTATCAATTTGTTTTAAAAATAGACCTCTGCAGTTAGAGGTTCCTGAGTGAGCGGCTCCAACAAAAAAATTTGCAAAAAAAAAATTTTTTTTGAAACAACCGGCACTCTCACGGTCGCATTTGTAAAGCCAGATCAAAAACCCTTTGCTAAAAATGTGCGTTTTATTAATACCTTGAACGAGTTCGTAAATCAGTCCAATCCAACACATGGTTGAGAAACTAGAGGCTTTATACTAGGAAAAACTCTGTTTTTTAGATCCGTTATAACGGCCGTTTGGATTCTAATATTTATAAAACCTTCATAAATTTAGAATTTTTGAAACCTTTTTAATTAGTTTCTTTCAAAAAAAAGACCTCTGCAGTTGGAGGTTTCTGAGTGAGCGGCTCCAACAAAAAAGCTTGTAGAACACAAAATGCGTTTGAATCAACCGGCGCTCTCACGGTTGCATTTGTGGAGCCAGATCAAAAAACCTTCCTCAAAATGTGTGTTTTATTAATATCTTAGACAAGTTCGTAAATCAGAAAAATTTGACACATGGTTAAATAACTAGAGGCTTTATACTAGAAAAAAAAGTGGTTTTTTTAATCCGTTATAACGGCCGTTTGGATACTAATATTTTTAAAATCTTCATAAATTTAGAATCTGTGGAGACATTTTAATCCGTTTCTTATAAATATAAACCTCTGCAGTTAGAGGTTTTTGACTTGTTGGCTTCAACAAAAAAGTTTGCAACAATCCCCAACTACAATTTCCAAAAACCTTATAACAGTCAATGTCAACCTTATAACAGTCAAAAAATAAAAGATTTGAATAGAAGAAATTAATTTTTTTTTCTTAGAAATAAACTATTTTGATATTTTGCAGTAATTGCACGACATATGATATAGAGTAGGTTTGTGTCATAAATTGTCACACACATGTTCTGGATTTGATATTTGTTTGTTGCAAAATTGGATAGATATAATTTTGCTTATAGGTAGCTAATTTTCTTTTTAAAATTTGTTCGATATCTGTTTGAAATTAGTTTGTTTTGTTTAAACTAATCTGATACATCAGATTCTACTGGCACACAAAACTGTCTGATCTCGAAATCTACCTATTTCTAGCGGATATACGTGCCGCTTGGACTTTTTTAAAGTAGAATTTGGATTTTTAGAACATTAGACTTATAAGGACTAATTAGATTTATAATAAAAATTAAAATTATTATTTTTGTGTATCTATTTATATATTGTGTGGAGCATAGAAGAACTAATCTTTGAATTGAATGAGAAACATTGCACCATGGCGATGCCAACCATTACATGCCGTGTAAGACGTATTACTTTAATAATAGTCCCTGGGCCGGCGCCGATTTCATGTGATGATTACCACATATTTTATACTTCGTGATGCGCCTGTCCTTGACGAGCCTGAAAACATTTGTTCTATGATTTTTCTTAAATCGGCCGCTTTTGCGTTCGGCATGCTCCGAAAAATGCCGATTGCCCGCGATCTTGTAAATTTGCTACCACATTAATTTTTTTTAACTGTGGAGGTTGGAAATTTGTTTTAGAATACGAGGGTAAGCTTGTGGCAACATAAATCAGTATTCAAATAATTTATATTCACCACAAAATTAACGAATAATATCTCAAAATAATTATTTCTTCTTCATCGATTATTACACTAACATAATATGTTCCGCATTATCAATGTTTATAATATGTTCCGCATTATCAATGTTTATAATGAATAATAAATAAAGAAGAAGAAAAAGAAGAGTACACAACACCGATTTATTGGATCACTGCTGATTTTCATCGGGATGCTGTTGTCTCGTTTACATAACTCACAGTTATAATTTTTAATTTTATCATTATCAAAATTATAATTTTTAATTGTTTTCGAGACATAAAATAAGTAACACTAAAATAAACCAAATCAAATTGTTATTTTTAATTAACTTGAAATAAATAAGACAAAAATTGTTTTCAAATAAAGTTGAGTTTTAATTCATAAAGTGTTTTGCTTGCATTGCATGAATATAGTTTGTGAAAATAAAATTATATCCAAGGTGAGTTCTGCAGTTTATTATTGAGTGAAAACAATCGACACAAACCACTCAATATTTGGTGACGCCCGATATTCCCGTTTGGGACATATTGAACACAATTTCATATCAACAAAAAATAAGCAAGACTACTCAATATTTTGGCGGAATAAAACTCAAAATTTACATATTATTTATTACTGGATATATGATTTTTACAAACGGAATCAGTGGAAACAAATACAACATTAGCAGCTTTATATGGTAAAACAAAAGGACATAACAGCAAACAACGGAAAATAATAAAACGCTCAACATTTACAAATAATTTAATTTAACAAAAAAACGGAATATGGTTGCGGTTAGCAGTAACTGAACAATATAGCTGAATTTCCTGAATTGGATGAAAGAATAAATAACGTCTTCAATAACGGATAGGAAGGACAAATCAACAGTAGCTGTTCATCACACAAATAAATTTAAGGTTAATATTAAAATTTTAAAAAAATAGTAATAATAATACTTAGCATAAATATTAATTTTGAATATTTTCTTATTTCCTTATGTTTTTTTGTTCAACTTTAACTCATTTTCAATTTAACTGAATGTGCAACGGACAACAACAACAAACGGTGATTATCACGCAGTATCAGGAACTTGGTGAGCAATTAATTATTCATTTTCTTCTTCAATTTCTTTTTCTTAAATTCTCGTTATTGAATTCTTTTTATTGAAAATATAATAGCAAATATTTATTTTGAATATATATATTATTTTTACTATTGTTTGATACATTGATTTTGCGGTTGCGAATGTGTTTAGTGTATATATAATATAATTTTTTTCTATATAAATTACGGCATATTGGTTTTTGAAATAATTTTAATACTTGAAGGTCGAAATAATTCATTACGTAATTTAAAATAAAAAAAATTTTTTGAAAATAATTATTTGTATACAACAATAAGAATACAAAATGGGAAGGGATGACGAACAAAATAAGAATACAATTGAAATACCAACCCAGGGGATCCAAATAGATAGGGTTTCCATTCCGTTTCCTCCTTATTGGCATAACATGCCGGATGTTTGGTTTGTGCAGATTGAGGCGCTATTTGTTTTGAAGAAAATAGCTAAGGAAAACAGATACCATCATGCACTTGCCGCGTTACCTGCTGACATCATCTACAATCTTCAGCATGTCATAAATGATCCACTTACCGATACCGAAAGCAAGTATGAACTTCTTAAGTCAACATTGATTAAAAGCAAATCAATGACCGATCATGAAAGAATCGAGAAACTACTCAGTACCTCAGAGCTTGGTAACCAAAAGCCATCGGAACTGTTTAATAGCATGGTTACATTAGCAGGTCAATCAGGTTTTGCAAATGAAAACCTGTTGAAAACCCTCTGGCTTAAAAGGCTACCACATCAGATTCAAACAGTGCTGGTTGCAAGCAACAGTAGTGATATGGTAGCACTGTGTGAAATAGCAGATAAAGTTTGGAACATATTAAATCCAACCAATCCTTTTATTTCTGGCGTATCATCTATTTCAAATACAGATACCAATCAGTCTAATCTTCAGTCATTGACGCATTCAATAAATGAATTGAGGTCTCGGTTTGACAAATTTAGCTGTTCTTCTTCTTCCAGGGATCGCGATAGATCACCATGGAGAGGTAATTCAAGATCTAGGAATAGATACCAACGTTCTGGTTCCAATCGTAGTGAATCGAAAAATCAAAATATTCATTACAAATGCTGGTACCATAAAATATTTGGCTATCGCGCGCGCAAATGTGGTGGCAACGGTTGCACTTTTCGTGAAAACAAATCCACATCAGACACAGGTTCGGGAAACTAAACAAACCCAATGTTACAACGACGGACATTGGGACATTAATTACACGTCGTCTTATTATAAAATGTCCTAAAACACGACTTAATTTTCTAGTCGACACAGGAGCTGATGTGTCGGTTATTCCTAAATCGTGCTGCCGCGAACTGTCCACAGAATCCGAAGATTTTTTGTTAGCTGGGTACTCCAATCAAAACATTTGGAACCAAGCTACTCCAAGTTGATCTTGGGTTTCGTAGGGCGTTTCATCATACCTTCATAGTTGGCGAGGTTAACCGTCCAATAATTGGCGCAGATTTCCTTACCAAGTATGGTATTATCATTGATCTTAAAAACAAACGATTATTGGACACAAATACTGAGCTCACAGTAGCAGCAATAATAACAAAAGTAGATGACTCTTCACCCAAATTATATCACATCAATGGAAGATATGGAAATTTATTGAAAAACTTTGTCAGTCTCACACATGAACCAAACTATGACACTCCTGTTAAGCACAACGTTGTGCATCATATAATGACAGAAGGTCATCTGCCATTTTCACGTCCTAGACGATTATGTCCTGAAAAACATAAAATCACCAAAGATTTATTTAAACATATGGGTAGATTAGGTCTCTGTCGTCCATCTTCTTCATCTGCTGCATCGCCACTACACCTTGTTCCAAAAAAGGATTGTAACGACTGGCGACCGTGTGGTGATTTTAGACGTCTCAACGCGATTACGGTGCCAGATAGGTATCCCTTACCACACATCCACAACTTTTCCTTAAATTTGCATGGTTGTACAGTCTTCTCAAAAATCGACTTAGTGAGAGCGTATCATCATATTCCAGTCGCTATCGAGGACATACACAAAACCGCAGTTACAGTACCATTCGGTCTTTATGAATTCGTGCGCATGCCTTATGGTCTTCGAAACGCAGCGCAAACATTTCAAAGATTCATGAACGAAGTAACAAAGGGTCTGGACTTCGTTTTTGTGTATGTCGACGATATACTAGTAGCCAGCAAAAGCGAAGATGAACATCACGAGCATCTTCGTCTTTTATTTCAGCGTCTCATGGATTATGACCTCAGGATCAAACTTTCAAAATGTGAATTCGGTGCAACCATGCTAAATTTCCTCAGCCACGAAATCACTAAAGATGGTATTAAGCCATCTGCGGATCGAATCGTGGCTATCCGAAATTTTCCTCCCCCAACGTCACTTAAGCAAGTTCAACGATTTGTCGGTATGGTGAACTACTATCACCGATTCATCGTGCACTTGGCGGAGATGATTGCTCCAATTCATGAACATATCGCACACTTGCGCAAAAACAAGAAAACTCCGTTTACTTGGCCTTCAGAATGCTCATCCGCTTTTGACCGGATCAAAGTAGCACTGGTTAACTCTATTGGTTCACCCTTTAGAAAATGCCAAGATAGCTGTGACAACGGATTGCTCAGGTGTCGTAATGGGTGCTGTTTTGGAGCAAGAATTTAGAGGACGTTGGTATCCCCTATCCTTCTTTTCCCGAAAACTCTCTCCATCCGAGCAAAGGTACTCTGCTTTTCACAGAGAACTTTATGCAATTTATTGCGCACTTAAACACTTTGAATATTTTGTCGAAAGCAGGCCTTTGACTATTTTCACAGATCACAAACCTCTGACCACCGTACTCAAATCTGATTCACCAAAAGATTTTATGCAGTCTCGTCGGTTAAATTACATATCTAGGTTCACTTCAGACATCCGACATATAAAGGGCGCAAGCAATGTCGTAGCAGACACATTATCTCGACCAGAGGATTCTCAGATTTCACCAATCCTTCACACCGGAATTGACGTTCAGCAACTAACAACACTACAAGAGACTGATCAAGAGCTCAAGACTCTTGTAGACAATCCAACAAAACGTCAAGGTTCGAAATATCAGCTTCAGCTAATAAACTTCGATTGCTTTAATATATGGTGTGAAGTCTCAACCGGTAGGAATCGACCTTACATTCCAAATGAAATGCGTCGCACCGTATTCGATAAAATACACAATCTCTCACATCCCGGGGTTAGAACGAGTAGAAAATTAGTATCATCAAAATACTTCTGGCCTAGCATGAACACCGATACTGGGTATTGGTCTAAAACTTGTGTTCCATGCCAGAGGTCCAAGGTACATCGACACACTCGTACCGAATATGGTCGATTTGCCTTACCCTCTGGCCGCTTCGAACATATTCACATGGACCTAGTGGGACCTTTGCCACCATCAAATGGGTTTTCATACCTCCTTACATTAATCGACAGATTCACGCGATGGCCAGAAGCAATTCCATTACGAGACATGAAGACATCAACAGTTACACGTGCCTTCATTGACCAGTACATTTCTAGGTTTGGAGTTCCACTAGAGATAACGACCGACCAAGGCGGTCAATTTGAGAGCAACTTGTTTTCAGAACTTAGTAAGTTACTAGGATCTCATAAGTTACACGGAAAAAAATTATTTTCAATTTTTCAAGATTTCGAAATTTTAAATATCAATCATTAATCAAGTACTGCATTTTCATAAAAAAATCTTGATTCAATACATTTTTTCAATGAAATCAAAAAATATTCAACTATGATTTAAAATACCAAGAGTGTAATATTATTTTGAGACAAAATGCTTTAATTTCAGAAACCAGTGATTTAATTCGAATCAAATTTTATTGAATTCAAAATGTTTTATGAAATTTTATTTCAAAAGCACAAACGTTTGAATCAAAACGTTATTTTACGTTTTTTGCGTTTTGAGTCAAGCATTTTTGTTTAATGTTTATAAAATCATTGCCAAAATATTTTCAATCCTTATTAAATACTCTAATTCAAAACTATGTACTCTTAACTAAAATTTGTAAAAAAAAATTGACATAAATGAATCAAAATATTTTCTTTTGGTTGAAATTTATTTGTATTAATTGCATAAATTATTGATTTAGTACTTTTGATTCAAAATACTAAATTTTGAAATTGGAAATCTTTTGCAAAATTTTGACAGTTCATTGTTTTCTTGTTTTCTTTCTTCCATTGCAAACCGATTACCAAGGTGTTTTTTAGTGATTCGATTTTAACATTTAAAATAATCAAATTGCTGTTATTAAAATTATCCATATAAATATTATAAGCAAGTAAGTATCAAATTGTAGAAACTTTAACAAATTCAACTATTATAGTTTTAAATATTTTTTAAATGAAGATTTTTCAGTGTTTGGTGCAATGTGACTGCGTTGGAAAATTAATCAAGTATTTGGGAAATATGCATCCGATGTGGTCTAAATTTTACAGATCGTAAGATTGATTTCAACACAACGTTACTTGACAAATCAAATTGCTTCACGGAACCATGGACGGACGTTCATTCATCGTTTTTCACCAAATTATATATTCTCATAAAAGTTAAGGTCAATATTTAATTGAATGATTCATAAAACAATTTCTAAATTTATATTTTCTCTTGCAATAGATCCTTTGATTCGTGGTTTATTAAAAAAAAACTAGCTAAACTGCCGAAAAAAACTAACAAGTGTCAACAAATTTTGGAAGTCCAGTATATGTTAATTGTGATGCTCAAGATTTATTTATGAAGCCTGTTAAAGACTCATCGAACATTTTGCTTTGTATTGATTGTTGTTATAAATTAATAAATAATTCAAAATACGATTTATTTAAAATTAAAGGGTTTCAATTCAATATATACCCCCAGGTCCCAATAAAATCAAAACAGCTTCTATTTTGTAATTAAATTTAATTTTCTTGATTTAAAACAAACCGATTTAAAATCAAAACAGGTATAATTTATTTTCAAAATATTGAAGTTTTAAATCAAAATATACGGATTTTGAATCAAACTTTCAATTGTTTGAACCAAAATTGGACAAATTTCAATTCAAAACTTATATGATTTAAATCAAAATAGTGATATTTGTTTAGATTTTGAATGAAATCAAAATTATTTAAAATCAAGACAAAAAGTTTTCAAACAAGATAATGTTTTACACACTGATTTTAAATACGTTATCTTAAATTGGTAGCTAAGGAAACACGGGCGAGTATTTGCACATTAAAAATTATTGATTTACCATCCAAGTTACCATCCATCTTCAAACGGTTTAATCGAAAGATTTCACCGAACACTTAAATCATCATTATATGCTTCTCAAAACACCCTTAATTGGAGCGAACAACTCCCATTGATTCTCCTTGGTTTACGCACGTCAATTAAATCAGATCTTGAATGCACCCCAGCAGAACTAGTTTACGGTCAGTCACTCAAAGTTCCAGGGGAATTTCTGTTGCATTCGCCATCTACGGCATCGACTGATCCAACATCACTGGTCGAACAACTGAAAACTTCGATGCGTAGTATTATCCCTCAAGATACTCGTAACTGCCCGCAAAATAACATCTACGTTCCTAAGGACTTATCTGAATGCGACTTTGTATTCATTCGTGTGGACAGATTAAAAACTGGCCTCACCAGTCCTTACGAAGGACCTTATAAGGTAATTAAGCGGTTACGTAAGTATTTCGTTATAGAAGTGAACGGCAAGAACACATCTATCTCATTAGACCGACTTAAACCAGCGTACATTACGGACTCAATCAGCGCACATTCTTCTCAACCCTCGCGATCTGTGACATTTTTGGAATGAAACAGTCTTTGATCACAAATAAATTTTAAAAATAAAGCTATTAAAATTTTTCAAAATAAGGGGGACTATTGTGGCAACATAAATCAGTATTCAAATAATTTATATTCACCACAAAATTAACGAATAATATCTCAAAATAATTATTTCTTCTTCATCGATTATTACACTAACATAATATGTTCCGCATTATCAATGTTTATAATATGTTCCGCATTATCAATGTTTATAATGAATAATAAATAAAGAAGAAGAAAAAGAAGAGTACACAACACCGATTTATTGGATCACTGCTGATTTTCATCGGGATGCTGTTGTCTCGTTTACCTAACTCACAGTTATAATTTTTAATTTTATCATTATCAAAATTATAATTTTTAATTGTTTTCGAGACACAAAATAAGTAACACTAAAATAAACCAAATCAAATTGTTATTTTTAATTAACTTGAAATAAATAAGACAAAAATTTTATATTTTATTATTTTGTTTTTCCTCAATTTACCCCGTTTGATTGAATATAATTTTTATTATTAAATCTATATATTTCGGGCTAGGCCCATCTTCAGGATTATTAATAAAAATAATAAAAAATTATATCACAATAAGAAAATAAAGTTTTTGACATAAATTATATAAACAAAAAACGATATACAATTTTTTTTTTTTTTTTTTTTTTTTGTTTATATAATTTATGTCAAAAACTTTATTTTCTTATTGTGATATAATTTTTTATTATTTTTATTAATAATCCTGAAGATGGGCCTAGCCCGAAATATATAGATTTAATAATAAAAATTATATTCAATCAAACGGGGTAAATTGAGGAAAAACAAAATAATAAAATATAAAATTTTAAACCCGGCTAAACAAGTTTATAATATAAGACAAAAATTGTTTTCAAATAAAGTTGAGTTTTAATTCATAAAGTGTTTTGCTTGCATTGCATGAATATAGTTTGTGAAAATAAAATTATATCCAAGGTGAGTTCTGCAGTTTATTATTGAGTGAAAACAATCGACACAAAACCACTCAATAAGCTTGCCCGACCAAAATGTGTTCCTTAGGAATGGAAAAACATTCCACGCATTATTTTAAAAACCTTTTCTAAAGACTTTGCACCAACTTTGATTAAAATATTCTACCAATCCTACAAATCTGGTATATTTCCCTCGTGCTGAAAGTTGGCAAATGTCCAGCCCGTCCCCAAAAAGGGACCAAAGTCCGATATCTCAAATTATAGGCCTATAGCATTTCAAAGTTTCTGGAAGTAAATCATTTAATAGCCGACAGCCAATACGGTTTTCGAAACAAAATATCAACAACCGATCTGTTATGATAAAGGCTTGATAAAGGTGGTGAAACATACGTTATCGCTTTAGACGCTTTAGACAAGGCATTCGATCGAGTCTGGAATGCCAACTTAATCAACAAGCTCGTTCCGTATGGGTTTCATCCAAATTTTGTGAAGCTGATTCAAAATTTTCTATCCAACCGATACAATTCAGTCTCCTTAGATGGCTTTTTATCTGAGTCTAAACTAATTAACGCTGGTTAATGAGCTTCAAGGCTCAGTATTGCCCAAAACCCTATTTTTGATTTATATCAACGAATTGTTGAAAATCACCAACAACCCAATAAATAGTTTTGCAAATGATAGTACTCTGCACAACTCGTTCGAGCCCCTTCCCTTAAAAGGTAAAAAGCACGAACGAATTAATCTCGCCCGGAGATACGCTGCCATAAACGTCAATAAAGACCTAAAAAGGTCGCCGATTGGGGTGATCAAAACCTGGTCAATTTTAACTCTGCCAAAACACAGCTGTTGATTATTTCCAGATCAAAGACCGAGTTCCCCAAAGATATTTTATTCAGCAAGTGTGATGACCACCATCACCAATAGGTGAATGTAAAAACAGTGGGTGTCACAGTTTTAAATGACCTACTCTGGAACGATCATCTATTGGCAATGGTAAAGATCGTGTCTAGAAAACTCGGCTTGCTAAATAGATGCAAAAAAATAAATCACTCCATACCAATTGCTCCATGTTTATCAGTCCTATATTCGTCCCTACATGGAGTACTGTTGTCAAGTTTGGGGTGCTGCTTCTGTTACCATCTTGGCCCTCTTGAACTCTGTTCAAAAGCGGGCTATACGAATTGTGGGTGATTGAGATTTGACATCAAAGCTTGATTCCCTACAGCATCGTCTTATTGTTGCTGACCTCGTGGTTTTTTACAAATATCGTCATCAAAAGTGTTCAGATGAAATCACCAGCATCATGACACAAACTCATTCTTACCCCCGTTTAACTCGGCAATCAGCTAGCGCAACCAGTCAAACGGTCGAGATCCCGCGCTGTCATACTAGCAGATCACAAAAGGATTTCTTTGTCCGAACTACATACAAATGGAATAGTTTGCCGGTATCCATAATCTCGGGTGGTTTCAATCCGCAGAGGTTTAAAAAAAGAGTCCATCAACACCTTAGAGCGCAGGTTGTTGTGGGACCTAGGTCTTCAAAGGTATTTACGTGTTATTGTGACACATATTGTAAACCCTATAACACAACACTTTTTATTAAAAAAAGTCGAGAGGTGTGTCCTATACCAAATCAGAGAGCAAGAACTATTGTTGAAGCAGTATAACTAAGCAATTGGATACGTCTCTATCGCAGTACCGATAGAGATTCATACAGATCAAAGAAGGAATTTTGAATCTACAATATTTCAAGAAGTCTATCAGGCACTTGAAATCAATAAATCCAGAACCACTGATTCCCAATCCCAATTAGCTGAGTCAAAGGGCTGCAATTTGAATACTATTTGTTGACCTAGTACATTAAGGGATAGAAGATGAGGATGAGGAGGCGTTGTAGCATTGGACAGTGCAGTTAACCATATGATTACACTGTACATTAATATTGGCCTGATTACAGAGATGTAAAGTAATTGGGATATGTGAGGTGCAAGACCCCATCTTTTCCCATTATTTGTTTACATGAGTATATAATGCTACTGTAGCTTTTTCGCTCTTTCTCTGATATATGGTTTCCAACTGAGTTTTCTATCCATCACGATACCTAACTATTTTGCTTGTTCTGCAAGTACAAGACCACAGAGCGATGGAGCCAATATCAGGGAGCCTCTGTTTCGTGGTAAAATCAATCTCTTCTGTTTTGCGGGATTATATACTAACCCACAGTTTAAGTCCATATCAATGTTATTGCAAGGGCAGTTTGAATTGGCTCCTCTAAAGTAGCACAATTAATGACTGGAACCGGAACTTGACCATTCAGTGTCGAAACCCCCATGTTATTTGTTTAACAAACCTAAATGGCAAGACGGCGGGGTTAACTGCAAGGCAAAGATATAAAATTCGACGAACACAGATTTTGATTTATTTTAAACCTTTGTAATCTATAAATCATAAAAATTCTAAAATTTTCATAAGTAGAACCACTTAATATAAGAAAATCTCGAAGCCACCTACTTTTCTCTTGCACTAGCCCAAACAAGACTCGAATTTTTAAGTTTACGCACTTGAGAAACTCTAGATTGTTTTTGAAACCTTAGTCCTTCAACATCAAAAGTCCTTTTCGTTTGTCATTCTCAGGACGATAATTTTAACCTTACCAACTTGAGGAAACTTTTTGAGCTAATTTTGAAGCTGGAAATCCTTCTATCGATTGTGTCATAAAACTAATAGCAACAAAAATGAAAACAGGATACTAACTGATAACAATTAAAATAAAAAACTAAATATTATTTCATTACAGTTTAACTGTAACGAAGACAAATTAATCCAAATATAAATATAAATCATATCTACAATGTTATTTGCAAGAATTATGACAAAACAGAGGTGAAAGTCTTGTAGTCATCAGTCAATAGTTATTTTAATAATTTTTAACACACATTCGGTTATACCCAAAGTCACCTGTTGCCCCTCGAGACATGTATTTGTCAAAACAAATTTTTCTAGCATACTCCACCATATTCTTTTTAATGGATGGCTAAATGACCTTATCCGTAAAGAGTTTGATAGAACTGTTAACCCCTGAATGGGATAATTTGTGTAGGCTAACAAAAACTGCCATAGTAACAGAATGCAGAGGACTTGTTATCCTAAATTGCATGTAAATGGAATGATTTGCCAACTTTGGGTGACTGTTGGGTGGACGTTTAAAACGCTCAACATCACCTAAAAATGCATGTTGTTGTGTGACGTATGATTTCAGCGATAAATATTGGTGTGACACATTGTAATTTCTATTACAAACCAATTTAAAAAAAAAATTTTGTCTTTCCACTTATATGGAAACTTTCAGCATGCTCGTTTATCAACTCATTATCCCTCAAACGAAATTATTTATAAAAAAAATATTTATAAAAGCTTGGGTGTTTTAAACATTAAAACAATAATAATTTAATTACTTTAATAATTAATTCATCAAGCCGAAATGCTTTCCATTGCAGTAGTTTTACAAATTTTTACTACAAAACCATCATATTTATTCTCCATTCAATATACTAAACGATTTATAAACAAAAATAAGTGCACTCATTCTCAAAACCCAAGAATCACAATAATTAAAAGCAACAAAAAATATTTTTAGCCCACCTTTCATCTATCATTAATTAACCATAACATCTGAATAGAAAGAAATTCCTTTTTTTCTTATTTTACAACAACCAAAACAATTTCCAAATCCATTATCCCTTTTTTTACCAACCATTTAATTTAATTCAAACAAATTTTTATATGAAAATAATTTTGTTTTCACATTAACAAATCTTCAAAACGTACTACATTCTCAAATTCAATAAAAAAACAACAACAAAAATCGAAATAGTTGCCGGGCAATGTTTAATATTTTCGGTCGATCAAAAAAATCAACAGCCATTAGTTGCAATACCGGCAATATTGCCGAGCTATACAAATATATTGCCGGGCAATACGAAAAAATTGCCGGGAATGTTTTTGAATTTGGGCAATATTGCCCGGCCACACATTGCCGTAAAAAGTTGCTCGTTTACAAGCACCTTAAGTCAAACCTTTTTAATAAATTTGTAAACTAAACAATTTTCAGTAGGTAATCGTTCTTCTTACTTCTACAATCTACATAATAAAACAATATTTATAATACAATAATAAATCATTTATTGATATTTATTGTAACGTTGAAACAATTCGTTAAATTAATGCCTGGAATTGAATTTATATCAAATACATTACTTTGGTTATTCGATATTGAATTTATATCGAATGTATTATTCTGGACACTACTCTTTTCACCAGTTGTATTTATTAAAATCGAATCAGCAATTTTTTTAGCTGTGTCATTTATGTTCCGAATCGAATCATCGATGTTCCCTTCGGCAACTGATGTGCACTTCCATCCACCATGTCTTTTTAGGGTTGTTATATCCACACCAGCATCATCTAATATTGTTGCGGAAGATCTGCGAAATGTGTGTCCAGAATATTGTTCTGGATCGGGTAGTTCCAAAAAGAGAGCAATTTCTTTGCCCATTTTGTTAAACTTATTGATCCCGATTCTTTGTTTAGTGCATTTACCGTTTTGGTAGTTCAAAAATAATACTTTACTGTTACTAAGCGACTTAGATGGCCGTTTAATTAAGTAATTTTTACAAATTTTGTAAAACTCTCCAGTGACTGTAAATTTTCTCGTAATTTTTGTCTTGGGTTCTGGTACATTTATCAGAAAAGCTGACCCAAGATCTTGTAAATCACAAGTTTTCATTGTGGACAATTCATTACACCGACAAGCACCCATTACTCCCAATATTAAAGCAACCTAAAAAATAAATAAATCGTTGTTTGTATATAATTTTTACAAAATATATCTATCTATATATTTACCTTTGTTGCCAAGTATCTATCATCAGGTGCGTTAGTAAGGAAAACATTTATATTTTCTGGAGAAAAAGTTTTCCACTTCTTAGGTTGAAAACCTTCAGATTTGCTTTTAATAAATGCTAGCAATTTTGAATAAACTTCAATGTTGATTCCTTGGTATAAATTGATCGTGGTTTTAAGTATGGAATAATGCTTCCATAGCGTGGAAGATTTAAACTTGTCAGAAAGTTCTGTAAAATATACCAACAGAACAGATTCGGAAAACGAATCTGCTTTTTTTGCACTTTTCCATTCTAAAAAAGATTTGTATATCGTTGTGTATACTTTTCTGGATTTTTCCGGCAATAATTTTAAAGAACTAATTTCTGCCTCTTTTTTAATTTCTGGTGGTGTTAAATTAATAATATTGTGACTTCCAGAACTCATTTTCAATACTTTTTTAACAACGTTTTAATTTAAGTTTGAATTGACAAATGAAAATATACGCTCGTACTATGTTTTTTCGTATCAATTTAAAACAAATGCATATAAACATTTTATAACGGTGCATGCACAATGATAAAACTTTTACTCATGAAATCCAAGTTTGTATGAACATTATTTTGAGAAAAAAAATTTATTTTTGAAATACTTTTAACTCAAAGAAAAAGTTGAAAAAATCTCAATTTTCGTCTTATAAATTTTATTTCATTTTAAACATTACATTTCAAAGCATTGTTCTACTATTAAAAATTAATAACAAAAAAATGATCAATTCTCATGATTAAAAGTTTTTTCATTGTGAATGTACGATTAAACTTTATTATACGTTACGTATAACAATGTGTTTATCCACGACTACTAAAGAATATATACTTTCCATGCGTATATCTTTTATTGTAATTGTATTCGTTCCTTTCATATATATCAAATTCTTTTTTATTTATTTTATTACGCTTTATTTATTCAAAATTCCCCTAACAAATTAAAAACTTGATTTGTTGGTATAGTATTATAAACGAGATAAAACACGAACAATACATATAAAATAAACAAACATGTTTTATTTTGTTTTTATTTTCATAGAAATATTTCAATAGGACGATATAAACTTTTACAGGGGTGCGTTTCGAAATTAACTATGGTTAACCGCGGTTAACTTTACTCTACCAAATGTCGTTCCATAATTAGCCGCAAAATAAAAAAATTACTGGATGACAGATGTACTATCGTTCCAAAACTATAAAATTAGTTGTCATAGTAAATTGTGACGTCACTTTAACTTAGTTACTCAAGTCTAGAGTAGAGTTTGTTGAGGTTCTAATGTCAAAATATATAAATATTTAAAATGACATGTCAACCGATTTATAAAACACAAAATAATTTTTTATAATAAAAGAAAATTTTAATTGTTGTGGAAAAAAAGTTAGAAATTATATTGTTTTGTAAATATATCGTACATTTAATTATTATTTACTAATTAATCAATAATTTTTAGTGAAATGTGTTATTTTTATTTGATACTGAAGACTGAAAAATAAATTATAGAAATAAAAAACATACACTCCATTTTTAGTTTTATTTATCGTAATTAGAATATTAGTTTTTATTAATTTTAAATTTTTAGCGGTCTTTTATAATTTAACTTTGACCGCTTTACTATGGTAATTTAAATTTAATATTTGACGTCACTATTTTGACTATGACATTAGTGACATTATTACCTTATGGTTAACCGTGGTTAATTTCGAAACGCACCCCAGGCAAACTTGAATGAAATTATTTGAAATATTTGTAGTCGTGGATAAAATAGTATCTTGTATTCGCTTAGGTCTTAGGATGAAGGCAATTCTTCACTCGGATGATTCCCTCCACTCGCTACGCTCGTTCCGGGAAACTTCATCCTCGTGAAGAATTGCCTTCATTCTAGCTCATACAAGAATCTACTATTCTGATTAAAACATGTAAGGTTTAATTAGAGGATTCCAAAACTGATTTCAGAATTGAAAAATTCATATTATTCATCAAGTTATTTGAGTTTAACTATTCACAATTTCTCCCATACGAAATAACCCCTCCGATCGCCTAGATCATATTAGATTGGTTTTCAGATTAGTTGAATAACAACTAATTGTAATGATTCTACCACATTGAGAATGTGTACGTAAAATAATGAATATCATTAACTTACCATACTTAATGGAATAGTAGCGTCTTGAGAATTAGTCGAAATAACTCTATAATTTATAATCTAAAATTGTCAAACAACTTTTACACCTCAAATAATTCAAGTATCTACAATTTAGGAAGACTTTTGTAAATGTGTAAACAATATGCATATAAGAAAATATTCCTTAATTTAAAACAACAATGACTCAGCTTTGTTTTTATTTTTTTTTAAATTTTTGCGAAAAAAACTAAAAACTGAAAAAAAAACAAATGAAAATTTTTTATATTTTTTCTATGGGATATTTTTATATTTTTATGGAAGTTGTTGTTGTAATGGAATGGCATGTATTAGGTTTAATGCTAATTACATTGAGACCTCTTGGGTTAGAAAGCTGAAAATCTCTGAGGTTATAGTTGAAAAGGTTATCTAAAAGTAAATATGAGTTTAAATAACATAAGCTATGAGGAAGGTATGGCCGTTTGCCTTTGTTTTTGTTCTAACAGCCCTGGTGTCTCAACCTCTAGACTTGAACTATTTTTTTTTTAAATTTTGGAAAGATTTATGTTCTAGTTAACGTATGCGTAAATATTCAAAAGTGAGATTGGCCATTTTCAGCCAACTCAAGGACAACAAAGTTTATTAAATTTTCAAAACAGCTGATTTTTCAGTAACCTGGAACGTCAAGGTTGTCATTTGGAAAAAAATGATAGATATATGTTCAAATATTCAATATTGATAAGTTTTATTAAAATATTATGATTCAAACGGAAGTTATAACGCCTTAGGTTTTTCAACTTTTTTGGCTCTAGCCACTTAACCTGTACCAGGATAGGGCCAGTTCGCGAACTTGTCCAAAAGATTTTTTTGCTGCAACGTATACAGAAAAAATTTTCGTTGTAGGTCAAAAAATGCGATCGTGAGAGTGCCGGTAAATTCCGTTATAGCTCATATCGCTATATATATATATATATATATATATATATATATATATATATATATATATATATATATATATATATATATATATATATATATATATATATATATATATATATATATATATATATATATATATATATATATATATATATATATATATATATATATATATATATATATATATATATATATATATATATATATATATATATATATATATATATATATATATATATATATATATATATGTATATATATATATATATATATATATATATATATATACACTCCGCGACAATGAAATATATACATCATATTTTTTGAAATTTTCTCAAAATCGCTTATTCAAATAATTCTTGTTCGATGCCAATAGTATTATGACTGTATGTATACAACAATACATAGCAAATTAGATTTGTAAATATGAAAAACAGTATTTGCTACGAAGAATTATGTGTTTTCGGGTGCGACAGTGAAATATATACACATTTTGTTTTACTCTTAATTTCAATTTTAATAAAAGAACAAATTTACTTCAGATACAATTAATAATGAGTATTACCTCCATTCTTAGATATCACTTCAAATATCCGATTCGGTAAAGACTCATATAAATGCTTAATAAAGTTTGGGTCTAGGCGTTGGGCACCATCAAAAATAGCTTCTTCGAGATCTAAACGCGAACTGTTTTGCTTTTCATTCATGTATACAGTTCGTGATAACTAGCTCCAGTAATTTTCAATTAATTTAAATCAGGCAATTTAGCTGGCCATGACAATAGATCTATTTTTCGTTGTTTAAACCAGTCGATTGCTACTTTTGAACGGTGAGCGGGTGCAGTGTCTTGCTGATTAATTAAATTTCAACGCCGCAAACACTTCATAAATGGTAAAAGAGTTTCCTGCATCATTTTTAAATAGTTTTCGGAATTTAAATTTTTACGCACTCCAACAAATTTATGCTTTCCCGAACATGATAATATGCCCCAAATCATTATGCCCTCGCCACCGCGTGGGCGACTGAACTGTGTGATCTTTTCTTTGCGTAAGCCGTAAAAATAATACGAAAAGCAATCAGGACCATCTAAACAAAATCATTTTTCGTCACTAAAAAGCACTCGTTCCCAATCTTTCTTCAAAGACATATGATCAGCAGCAAATTTAAGACATTCCTTTTTATGTCGTTCAGTTAACTGTGGCTTACGTTTCATGTTCCGTCGTTTTAAATGTTGCGACATTTTAAACAAACGTTGAATATGAACGAACATTTGTTGTCACGCCCACTTCCACTGCAATTTTTCATCCTGTTTTCGGGGAATTTGATGCAATTTGCAGTATTGACCGTTCATTCTGTCTGGACAAAGCTTTTTTATGCCCACGGTAATGTGATTGGCGATAATATTTCAGGTATTTTATAAATTTTGCAACTACTATATGACTCCTTTTTATTTTCTGACTTATTTGACGGAGAGACAGACCACAATCACGATACGTCAATATCTGTGTAATTTCATTTTGATTCAATTTTTTGCCTCTTCCCATTTTCTCCTATATGAAAAAAAAATGTATTTTAATATTTCCTAGACATTAAACTAACCTATTAAAATCAAACTCTTACATTATTCCAGGTTTAGCACGGTTAATAATTACTAATAAAATCCATGAACGACCGTATCTATTTCATTGTCGCACTCATAAAAAAGAATTAGTGTTTAGGAAAGTCAACTTTGATATTTTTAAAACAACCAATATTCGTAATTAATGCATGTATCAAACTAATTCCATCTTCACAAAAAAAAATTATTTTTGTTGCACTGGGTTAGAAATTCTTAGAAAAAAAGGTGTATCTATTTCATTGTCGGGCAGTGTATATATTTATATATATATATATATATATATATATATATATATATATATATATATATATATATATATATATATATATATATATATATATATATATATATATATATATATATATATATATATATATATATATATATATATATATATATATATATATATATATATATATATATATATATATAAATTTTATTTTTTTTGTTTTTCCGTCTCCGCTTATCATTCATAGTCGTTTGGCACCAAAATTTTTTCAAAATTCCGAGATGAAGCCCATTGCAATAGGTAGATTTTTATATGAAATCTACCTCATAGATTTTTATATGAAATCTACCTAAAACCCTAATTGGTCGCCGTGGTTTGACAAAAAATTAATAAATCTTAAAAATCAAAAAAAGAAAATTTATTGCAAGATGAAGAAAAGTTTAACTGATCATGATAAAAGTAACCAGATTTAAATATGGGAAGTAACTCCCATATTTAAATCTGGTAGACGTAGTGATATATCAAATTACCGTGGTATATCGCTACTTTCTTCAATTCCAAAGCTCTTTGAATCGATCGTCTCTGATATATTGTACTTCAAACTCAAGACTTTTATTTCTGAGGAACAACATGGGTTTTTTTCGCGGTCGCTCTACATAAACTAACCTACATACTTGAATTTTCTAATAGAGCCATTGATATTATCGAATCAAATAAGCAATTAGATGTCATTTATACTGATTTTAGTAAGGCGTTTGATTCGATTGACCATGAGGTTGTAATAACAAAGCTTAGAGCTTACAGTTTGTGTGAGACTCTATTAAATCGACTCCATTGACTCTATTGAATCAGTGGCGTAGCGACATACGGGTTTGTTCGGGTTCAAACCCCCCCCATTGAAGTTTTAAAATTTCTGTAATCTAGAAGAATTGCTCTAATATTCTAATATTAAGATTTTTTCCCTGGTATCTTACGAATGAATTGAACAGTTGCTTTCTTTTCGTTCCTCAGAACCCCCTCCTTCCATCTTCCTGTCAGACCTGACGCCGAGGGGGGTTTTGGGGGTTGTGACACCCTCCCAAGAATTTTCCCATTCGGCAAATTCGGCATTTTTACGAAAAGAATTTTCCAATTCGGCAATTTTACGATTTTATTAAAGTTAAGTTAAGTTTATTAAAGTTATTTAAGCAAACATTTAAATTTTCGCAGCGATTCCCACTTTTTGTTCAGTAGCACTTATTTATTTTCTTTGCCATTCGGCAAATTACGATTTTAAAATCTTTACGGCAACTCGACTTAAAATAGCCGAAGCAGAAAAATCTGGATGAATGACTAATACATTTTTAAATAAAATCAATAATTTATATAAATAAATTATTGTAATTATAATCAACAAACTTTTTTTGGTATATACTTATTATAACATGTTTCGAATGTAAACATTCATCGTCAGATTACCAAAAATCAGTGGCGTAGCGACATACGGGTTTATTCGGGTTTAAGCCCCCCCATTGAAATTTTAAAGTTTCTGTCTTCTAGAAGAATTGCTCTAATATTCTAATATTAAGATTTTTTCCCTGGCATCTTACGAATGAATTGAACAGTTGCTTTCTTTTCATTCCACAGAACCCCACCCTCCACTATGTTGTCATAGTGATAGCACACATACTCACTAGCACATTTACTCAAAAAGTTGACTGCCAGCTGCATGCCACGATGCGTACTATAAGTGGTGTTATCAGAACCACCCCTTAACCTTGACCCTGTGTTAAGCAATATCGCTCCACCTGCACTCAGACGCTCACATGCTCTCATGCGTGAACATAAAAAGGTAATAAACAACATCACGTTACCCTTGCACGAGGATAACGGTGACCACACTCGTTGTCGATTGAAGTCAAGAAAGCCTCCACATAAAACTGCCAGCAACCTGCTGGCAACTAATTTTAATATCTTGGAGGTGTCCCTCCTGGCATCATCAATACAACTGGCCTTTCTATTACTAACCCGACTTCTACCCAACCTGGTTTCGATCTGCCACGTCATACCTGGACTACACTAAACCGAATAAGAACGAATCATGGACGTTGTGCTGATTCTTTCTACATTTGGGGCATTTCAGAGTCCCCTGAGTGTGACTGCAGCGCTCCACAATAAACCATAAAACACATTGCAACTGCGTGTCCAATTCGACGGTACAATGGCGACATCTCAGACATCCATTTGGCAACTCCCGATGTAGTAGCATGGTTAGACTCGCTCGATGTAAACATCTAATATTTAAATGTACTGCCCAATGTTCAAATATTTTACTTTCTACTTTTTTACTAAAAGACGTGCAATCAAATTGAATGTAAGTTCATTTAATGTGTATCCATGCTTTGTTTTAGGTAGATTTCATAGAAGAGTCTACCTATTTTAAGTTTAATTTTTAATGTGTCACAAAAAACCATACGCTAAATAAAAAAAAATAGTGATACAATAATTTGGAAAAAATAACAAATATTATGTCAAAGGTAACTTGTTCCACAAATTTTTATTTCAAAATTTATGCAAATTTGTAATTTCAATTTAGAATAAACATTTTTTTTCAAATATCTTACTTGCGGCGAATAAAAAATAGTATATGATGCACGGACATAAGCTATTTTGGACTTAATGTGGATGCAACTCCACATACGACCAAAATCTTTAGCTTTACGTCCTAGCATCATAATGAACTATTCTGGCGACTTTTATTTATGCCCACTGGTCTACTATTTTGTCTACTATTCTTTCTTTATGTGTACATCTGTAGCCCTATTCCTGTACATCGTGAAATAGGATTTGAGAAATAAATTACAGCAATTTTTTCATAACTAGTATTCCGTGCCGGAAATAACAAATAACAATTTCGTAGATCGGACAATAGATAAGATCGGACAAAACAAAGTGTCCTGGAAGTTGTTCTAAATACAAAACAAAATTAATTGTGTTAGAATAGTTAAAATGATATCTAACGCCTTGATATTTTAAGGAATTTGATTAATCAGGAAAATCATTTTTCATCCCTTCCTAGACACAGGTTTGAGGCGAATCAATAGGTAAAGTGTCATTCAGTTTCAAATAAGTTTAAATTTCAAAATCACTAGCACAAAAATTTCTTTTTAAAAATAACCAAAATTATCATTTTTTAAAGTTAATAAAAAATTATTCGAAATTTGCTTTTTTAAAGTTAATTAAAAATTATTCGAAATTTGTTTTATGAAAGTTAATTAAAATTATTCGATATTTTTGTTTTATATTGCACCAACTCTCACCAAAATATTTTATAAATCCTATAAATCTCGTATTTATCCATCCTGCTGGAAGTTGGCCAATGTCCAGCCTGTCCCAAAAAAGGAACGAAATGTGATATTTCAAATTACAGACCAATAGCCTTACTCCCAGTCCTGTTTAAAATATACGAGCAATATATTAATTCACACATATTCAAATTTTTGGAGGACAACCATTTGATATCTGACAGCCAATACGGTTTTAGAAACAAAAGATCAACAACCGATCTATTGAACTATGTAGCACATCTTTGGAATAGCATACTTGAGAAAGGTGATGAAACGTACGTAATCGCATTAGACATCTCAACAGCATTTGATCGAATCTGGCATGCCAACTTGATCAACAAGCTCGTTGCGTACGGTATTCATCCCGCAGTCGTGAAGTTGATTCAAAATTTTCTGTCTAACCGATACATCTCGGTATCTATAGATGGTTTTATTTCTGAGTTTAAATTAATTAACGCTGATGTACCCAAGGCTCAGTTTCATCTCCCACTTTATTTTTAATTTATATCAACGAACTGTTGCAAATCACCAATAACCCAATAAATAGTTTTGCAGATGATAGTACACTGCACAAGTCATTCGTCCCCCTATCTTCAAAGGGTAAAATGCATGAAGAAATAAAGCCCGCCTGGAGAGACGCTGCCATAAATGTTAACGAGGACCTGAAAAAAGTCGCCGATTGGGGTGACAAAAATTTGGTCAATTTTAATTCCACCAAAACACAGCTATTGATTGTTTCCAGATCAAAGACCGAGTTTCCCAATGATATTTCAATTAATATGTGTCACGACCAAATAGACGAATGTGAAAACATTCGTTTATTGGGAGTCACAATTTCCAATGACTTACTCTGGAACGATCATATCATGGCCATGGCAAAGAGCGCGTCAAGAAAACTCGGCCTCCTCAATAGATGTAAAAAATATTTTTCTCCGTATCAATTACTCCACATTTATAAGTCCTATATTCGTCCCTGCATGGAGTATTGTTGTCAACTTTGGGGCGCTGCATCTGTTACCATCTTGGGCCTTTTGGACTCTGTTGAAAAGCGTGCTATACGAATTGTTGGTGATCGAAATTTAACATTAAATCTTGATTCCCTACAACATCGTCGCACTGTTGCTGATCTCGTTGTTTTTTATAAATATCGTCACCAGCAGTGCTCGGATGAAATTAGATCTATAATGCCTCAGACATCTTCTTTTCCTTGTTCAACTCTTCAATCTGTTTGTGCAAATAGTCAAACTGTCGGGATTACTCACTGCCCCAGTAACAAAATGCAAAGGGATTTCTTTGTGCGTACATCGTACAAATGGAATGCTTTGCCTGAATCAATAGTCTCGAGTGCCTTCAATCCACAAAGATTTAAATAAAGCGTCCACCAACACCTCAAGATGCATGTTGTTGTTGGACCTATATGGTCTTAAAAGGTATCTATGTGTTGTTGTGACATATTTTGTAATTCCTACTACACAACACCTTTTACTAAAAAAAAAAAATATTGTAAAAATATTTTTGTTTTGAAATAAAAATTATTCGATATTTGTTTTCTTAAAGTTAATTAAAAATAATTTAAAATAGTTAAAAAAAATCATTAATCTAGTTTTTAAAAAATTATTAATTAAAAAAATTAAAATTAAGGAAACATTAAAATGAAGTATCTATTATTGTAATGAATTATTAATAAAACTAATTAATTGGTTTATTGGGTTAAACTATTAAGTCTTATAAAATAATCCTTGACCCCCCCCCCCCCAATGGAAAATTCTGGCTACGCCACTGTATTGAATCAATTCGTTAAAATTGAAGGACATCTCTCGAAATTAATATCATTCCATTCCGGTGTGCCTCAAGGTTCTCACTTGGGGCCTCTGATTTTTATTCTATTCGTTAATGATATTAATGAGAAGTTGAAGTTTTCTAAATGTTTAATTTACGCAGATGACCTTAAAATTTTCCGTGCTGTAAATTCTGCTGATGACTCGAAACTTCTGCAGGAAGACTTGGACTATATTGTAGATTGGTGTTATTAAAACAAATTAAACCTTAATACAAAAAATGTAAAATTTTAACTTTTCATCGCGTAAAAAGTCCTATGTTAGCCGAATACATAATTAATGGTGAATATTTGTCTCGATGCTTTGAGATTAAAGATTCTTGGGGTTAAATTTGTTCCATCTCTGAAATTTAATCGTCACATCGATTTTATAATTGCTAAATCCATGACTATGTTAGGATTTTTAAAACGAATCATGAAAGAGTTTAATGATTGTGATGTCTTCAAAAAATTGTATTTTGCGTTCAATTGTGTTGCTAATGTTTCGAGATATGAGTTCAGGCGTTTTGTTATGATGTTTTGTTTTGTATAATTGCAAATTTAAATTTGTATATATTTATAATATTTGTATAACGTTAAATCGTACTGGATCTTACAAGTTCCTAATTGATTGGGTAATAAATAAATAAAATAAATTAATCGTCAGTGCCTTGTTGGGCGTATTATTTATTAAACCAATCATCAATGCCTTGTTCAATCAATTGTTTAAGGCGTATTACATGACACATCAATTGTTTAAATCGTCAGTGTCATATAGGGTTTATTACTTATCACATCATTTCAATGCCTTGTTAGGCATAGCACATAACAGATTAGTGCCTTGTTAGGCGTATTAAATTTTAGAAATGTTAGATCACCATTGCTAAGCGTTACTGATAAAATCATCGAATGTTCCTCATCATCGAAAAGAAAGATTACATTACAGCTCACTACTATTACTATCAGGAGCAGCTTAGATCGGGGTTTGGGATATTCCCGTTTAACCTGGTCACGTGTCTGTTCTACTTAAAGTGTAAGTCGATCCTCATTTACTTGTGACAAAAAAAACTTGATAAAGATTTAACGGTTAAAGATTGGAAGTTGTCCGGATGAGGGCAGAGGCCAACTCCTGACTTAATTTATTGACAACAGGTTAAGGACAGTTTTATCGGGGATCAGAATTATCCTTAACTACTGATTTGGCAAAGTTTTGGTCATGCACCTCGGAAGGTTACTTCAAAGAAACTAAGGAAAAGAGGGACAATGGCATCTGGGGGAAGTACCTCAGACACCTTCAGATACCCTCAGATACGACCGGAGAGACAACCCTAACGATACCTAGTGAGGTAAAAATATGGTTGTGGGAGAAGGTGAGGATTCTGCTGCTAAGGATTGTAATTTGTAGTAGCATCGAGGAAGTGGAGATGGAGAAGAAGGAAAGTATGTTAATAGTGGAAGGACAGTTACTCTCCTCTCAGTCAAATCTCATGGAAGAGGCAGAAAGCTTACGCGTCACCCAAGATAATATTCCCCATGCTAAAGCAGCGTCAGGACAGGACTTTTACAAAGAAAGGCTCAAGCTGATTAAGGAAATTTGCATCCACAATGTATGGAATACAAGTAGTATGTTAGACTAATGAAAGCTCACATTAAAGTATCTATGTGTTTTTGTGACACATTTTGCAATTTCTATATAACAGCCCTTTTTATTAAAAAAAAAATGTGGCGTGCATTATGATTGGGGAAAACATTAAGTACTTTGTCTTTCAGATTTTCATATTTGGTGGCCATATCAACTACCATCACACTCGAGGGCATTCGTCCTTAGCGGTAACATCGCCATACAGTGCAGGGAAAGTGGTATTGATGCCACCCGCAGAGGTATATGGGATGGTGGAATGCTGCAACAAGAGGAAGTGGCCTATTATCATCGGGTGTAATGCAAATGCTCAGGACGAGACATGGAGAAGTTCTGATCCAAACCATAGAGGTACGTTTCTGTTTAATCTTTAATTAAAGAAAACCGAAGCGTGTTTAACGATGGGCGCATATCCACTTTTGTCACAAGGGTAAGGCAGGATTTGTTAGGAAGGCGTTTGAAGTCAGCTGCCCAATTACTAAGGTAAAAGATCAGAGGAACGCGTTTTAGAAGTACGAAGGGTCTTTAATAGAGCAAAACAATCCGCAAACTGAGAGGATGGGAAGATTTTGGTAGGGTAGCTTACAACCTACAATAAAAATTTCAGGAGGACTAAAACGGGTAGCTTCACAACCTTCTATGATAATATCTCATACCTGTAGCGACTAGGCTGCACAAGGCTCTGGTAAAGAACGGTGCTGAAATTAAAACTTTGTTGAGAAGAAATCTACTCTTCTTCTAGAAACACACTTTCCGGGAGACTTAAGCACGTGTACAAGGTTTACGTGCTTAAGGTTGAAAAGAAGTAAAAGGCAAGCTTAGAGGACTTTGGAGTGGCTGCCAAATTTTTTATAGGGGACCGAATTATGTGCTATATAGGCACTTTCCAGCCATATAAATTACCATGGGTGGACGGTATAGCCCCAGCTCTCCTGCAGAGGGAACTGAATCGGATGTAACCGCACCTCCTGGTAATCTTCAGAAGTAGTATAGTAATCACATACGAACCAGGACCCTATATTCAAGTTAACGCAACCGCTATGTTCAAGTTAACGCAAGAATTAGGCAAGAATGGCGTTGAACCCATAACAGCCCAGTCTAACGCTAAAAAAATAGAGTTGAGAAGTATGACATTGGCAATTATTTCAGGACAGGATGAAGAAAATATATCGAAAATAAAAGAGTTAAAAGCAAATTTCACAGGAACTGAAATTGAATTGCTAATTTTCCAGTTAGTGGCATATTCCTTGATCATGTGGTCCACTTTCAAACTGTGTTAAGACTGGATTCTTCGAGTAAGCTGCAAGGACTTGCCATAATCAAGGAAGGCTTTATAACTAAGAATGAGAGTGCGAAAACGATCTCTGCAATACGATCAATTGAAGTCGATTCTGATTTTAAGCGTAAATTATAAGCGTAAAAGCCGATGTCAGACATTATATTTCAAAATTTAGTTTCAAACGGTAGTTTCAAACTAAGTTCTTTGAGTATCCATTTTTATTCAGATACAACGTCTTGAAAACTAATATTTCGTTTGATTTTCCGAGTGTAGTCGAACTTTCCATTACCTTGAAGCATAAGTTCAACAAAATCACCAATACGAATCAGATTATCATCGCACGTTATTCCATACAACAAACGGAATAAAAAGATACGGTTTTGGCTGGTATTTTTTCACACAAAAAAAACGAAGACCTTTATTGTTTCGAAATTCGTTTTCTTTTTGTTTAACAAAAGCACTAAATTTAAACAAAAATTCTTAAGAAATCTTTTGATTTATATTGGGAAGAAAATTTCATTTATATTTCATTGTGGTTTTAAATTTAAACTTTTTATATGATGTAAAGCTTTGTGTTATATTGAAACAAAAACAAGAAAAACCAATTTGACAATTTAAGAACTTCGAAAAATAAAACAGTTTAGGTATTACAAAGTAATGCTGAATTACAATAAAACATAAATTTGATTTGTCAGAAGAACACGGACGAGACAACATTTTCAGATTAGTACATTATGATGCAATGACGTAAAGCTAAGTCTTTTGGACGAATGGAGTTGGAGTGGAGCTTGCAAATCGAGACGCCAGCCGAGAATAGCACCCACATTAAGTCCAAAATGGCTTACGTCCGTGCAACATCATATACTATGTTTTATTCGCCTCAGGCAAAATATTTAAAAAAAATTGTTTAATCTAAATTAAAATTAAAAATTTTACAAATTTTGAAATAAAAATATGTTGAACAAGTAGTCTTTGACCAATATATTTGTTATTTCTTTTCAAACAAACCGTATAACTATGACAACAAATAAGAACAATAATTTTAATTGGATTAGAAAATTTGGAATTTAAAGGTTGCTTTGATAAAAATTTTCTATTTTTTTTAGAATTTAAACAAATACAAATGTTTTTTACTTTTCGGGACGTAACTATGATAACATAATATATGGCTAAAAAGTGACACATTAAGGCCGCAAATCACAGTAATAGAGTAGCACTTTAATATGTAGGCGAATAAAAAACAATTTTTTATTCGCCTACATATTAAATTGGTGCTTTATTACTGTGATTTGTGACCGTAAAGACTAAAGTATCACTTTTTAACCATTTATTTTGTTGTCATAGTTACGTCCAAAAAAGTAAAAAACATTTGTATTTGTTTAAATTCTATAAAAAATAGAAAATTTTTATCAAAGCAACCTTTAAATTCAAAATTTCATGATCCAAATAAAATTATTGTTATTATTTGTTGTCATAGTTATACAATTATTTTGAAAAAATAACAAGTATTTTGTCAAAGGTTACTTGTTCAACATTTTAAATTTCAAAATTTATGCAAATGTAAACAATTTTTCAAAAATATTACATATATGACGCACGAACGTACGCTATTTTGGACTTAATGTGGGTCCAAATCTCGGCTAGCGCCTCGATCTGCAAACTCCACATACGTCCAAAATATTTAGCTTTACGTCCTAGGATCAGAATGTACTATTATATAAGTTCATAACCTAAATAATTGTTTTGTATTGTGCGTGTGTATCTCTATCCCTAAGCATAATTCATTTTTATTTTTGAAAAATAATTCATTCGATGAAATTTCGAAATTAATGAATTTTTCTTGCGGCACTCAGTAAATAAAATTAATATTGAAAAGTAGAAACAGAAAACTTTTCCCTATTTGATTAGGATAAGAAATTAAACCAACTTAAGGAAAAGAGAATTTTTTCCAACGTTTTATAGACATTTTTTTTTTTTGTTTTTAGGGAATTACTTCAAAAGGAAAAAACATGAAATTCATACCATTGATCCTACATCCTAAAAAAAAAGTCGATTGAATTTCTTTTAGTAAAAATCTTTTAATAAAAAATAAGAAAGAAGTTAAATGGAAAATAATAGCTGGAGGTGATCGGCTTTTGTATACAACAAAATACTCTTACAAAAAAACAAATAGTCATCTCATTAAAAACGGTTGTAGGATTATAATTCTACTAAGTCAACATAATTTATAAGTTGGATAAGGCTTCAAAATAAATACAAATAAGTTAAATATTTTTTCTACGATATTATACGAAAATTTAATTCTTCTATGATAGCATATGAAAAGTCTATTTTCATCACGTTTAATCTCCTGTGAAAATGGTTTCTTTTTCACTAGTGTAAAAAGAATAAAAAATTGTAGTTACCATAGCAACTTAATAATCTTCATATCATTTTACATAGTTTTTAAAATAAAGCAACCATGAAAAAATAGAATATGAATTTTGAATGTTATTTTGTCGATTTCTAATTTAATAATTTCTAATAAATATCGTTTATCCACGACTACTAAAGAATATATGCTTTTCATGCGTATGTCTTCCATTGTAATTGTATTCATTCCACAACTAGTGAATTTGATTAAAATTCTTTAACAGTTCTATAGTTTATTAAATATTCCCCTAACAAATCAAACAACAAACTGTTTTGTTTTTCGCTATCTTTGATGTATTTATTTCAATATGGCGATATAAATTTTTGCATGAAAATTGGAAATTAAACGAAATATTTTACAGCCGTGGATAAAATAGCATCTTGTATTCGCTTAGGATGATGGCAGTTCTTCACTCGGATGATTCCCTCCACTCGCTACGCTCGTTTCGGGAAACTTCATCTTCGTGAAGAATTGCCTTCATTCTAAGCTCATACAAGAATCTACTATTATATGTTAACTACCATAGAAAAAATTGCATTTCCTACGCGAGATAAAAACATTTTACGTTCGTAAAATTATCCCACTCGACGCCAACGCGTCTCGTGAACAAATGTTCACTCACGAAAAAGCAGCGTTTTCATCTCTTGTAGGAAAATATACATACTATTTTATGCAGGTTTAGTTTAAACCACTGTGAAAGTAGCTTTTTTCTTTCTAGGGGAACCGTTTTTCCTAAATAACAAATTGTAGTTGCTATTAATTTTCATGTAATTTTACAAAGTCTTTACATCAAAGCGATCATGATAAAATAGAATATGAATTTTGAATGTTATTTCGCTATTTTCTGGTACTATAACGAATTTCAAGTTCACTTGCGAAAAAATAGTACATTTTGCAACAAGAGATGAAAACGCTGCTTTTTCGTGAGTGAAAATTTGTTCACGAGACGCGTTAGCGTCGAGGGAGATCAGGGGCGCACAAGGGGGGTTTCAGGTCCAGACCCCCCCTAACCGATTATTTTTTAGTATTTTTTTATTTAAAGTTAGGAATTGTTTCGTGTTATACCCATAACCATAATAAATTATAAATTAACGTCTCTGAATATCAGAAGGTACGACACTAAGTAGAGAACTAAGCTTTGTGAGAACATATTTAATAATTTTCAAAGAGGATTTTTCGAACGCTAATTTAAAATTTTTGAGGATTAAAACTATAAGGAAAGACCAACGCCAATAAGGCCTTCTAAAGATGCCAGACTACGTTAAAAAAAATACTTTGAAAAGCGACAGTTCTACACCTTGAACTTGAACCTAAACCTACACCTCTACACCTCTAACCTTGAATTTGAACCATAAATAGATGGGCTGCTATTGATACTGTGGTGTAACGTGTGAAGTTTGCCAGATCAGGTAAAATCGATTTGATCCAGGCTGACGCTCGTTCATCTATAATGTATATGTAAAATACCGCCAAATCAGCGGCATACAAGAAATTAAGCTCATTAGTAAGATTTGAATTGCCGATCAATTTAACAGTTCTCAACTGCATAGAATCAAGACACTTCAAATTACTTATTTATACTGTGAGAACAATATTCCATGCAGGGATAATTAAATATCTTACATATTAGAAAGCAGTTTGCAAATTAAAAACCTTACTACAATGACCCAAAAATATTAATTTTTGAATAACGTTCTTAGCTAGGCTAAAAATATGAGAATTCCAATTCATATTATTTTCAATCTCACTCAACTCCTATAAGTATAACATATTCTTTCTCTTCATTTTTTCTTCAAGAATCAAAGTTTAATAAAAACGGATTAGGTGTTGATAACCTAGAAAAACGGCAAATTTGAGTTTTGCTGGTGTTGAATTCAACATTGTTAGCAATAACCGAATCCATAACTGTTTTTAAATCAATGTTTAATGATTCGAACTAAGTGCTAACGGGAAGTATATATATTAGATGTTTCATGAGAAACGTGCTTCCATCCTTAAGCTGTCTTTCAATAACTCTTTCATTAAGTATTTTTGACTACTTAAGAAGCTCATAATATTAAAACTAATGTTTTTGTCAAATATTTTAGCAACAACCGACAAAATTGATATGGGTTTGTAATTTATTGGATCCGTTTTTGCACCTTTTTGGGAACTGGCTGAACACTAGCCATTTTCCAAAAATGCCCTTATCATATGACAAAAAGACAATTTCAGTTAGGATTGATGCTAACTCCTTAGCAAGCAAATGTATAAAGAATAATTGGATGGATACTATCTGGCAGATGCCTTATTAATATTAATTGGTAAAAGCATTTTCCGGATTATATTTTAACGAAAATAACACCCCATTTTGTTAGAAACTACAGGAATTGATTTAGGTTGCAAATAAGGTTAAACTAACGGCTTTATAAAAATTGCGGGAACCACCTGCGTAGGGTGCTTAGCGAATTTAGTAATATAGTTTTTTCGTAATAAATAGTAGATTTTTAAACAAGTGGTGAAAACGTCTCTTTTTGCGTGACTGAACGGTTTGTAAATAAGTTCAGGAACGCAAAAACGTTTTTACCACGTGGAGAAAACGCTATTTTTTCTACGCTTGTAAATATAAATGATAATATTTACAAATTAATCTACTAAAAACTTACAAAACGACATATCTAAATTTGACTGTGTAAAAAATAAACAAGATTGTATTTATATATAGCATTTTCGCCAGTGTAAAATAATGTTATTATTGTGTTCGCCTACAGATGGAATAACAGGCGAACACAATAATAACATTATTTTACACTGGTAAAAATGCTATTTATAAATACAATCTTGTTTATTTTTTACACAGTCAAATTTAGATATGTCGTTTTGTAAGTTTTTAGTAGATGAATTTGACAATATGAATAATGAAAACAGTTCATATATTTTCTCTAAAAACTTTTACAGATATTACAGATATTTTTTTACCGACTGGAAGTCATCGTTTAAAGTATAAATTTAAAAAATTGTATAGGTAAAGTTTCGATTAAAAACATATATAAATAAATTTTTTAATAAAATTTATTTATTTATTTAATAATTTTTTTTTTTTTTGCGGAAAGAACTCAGAGAATATATTTTATATCTGACAGTTAATTATCGGAGGAAAAAATTATACGATATATCTGATACAAATTTTATTTTATCGCTCCGATTTCTCGTCTGGTTCCAAATGTTCTATTTCTCCTATTTTTGACGGTGATTTAATCGTCACTTACACAGCAACAAAAGGCACACTGTTTACGAAATACTTTGCTTTGAACTCGACCGTTTTGGAAACACCTAAAGAAATATCCCAAAGCCAGTCTTGAGGCCAAATTTGTAGAAAAAATCTTATAAGGGGGTAAGACACCAACAAACGATCCGGTTTGGACAATATTCCTCCAATTATTCTAAAAACATTTTCAAAAGAACTTGCACCTGCTCTTACCAACATTTTCTACGGTATTTTTCCTTTGTGGCTTGTCATCCAATGGCCAGTCCACCCGTTTTCTTCTGAATTTAAATAAGCTATGGTGTACTATGGGCAGGTGTACCCCAAGGCTCAGTTTTATTTCATATCAAAGAACTGTTAAAAATTACCAGTAATCCGATAAATAGTTTTGCAGAAGATAGTACACTGCATAAGACATTCATCCCCCTATCTTCAAAGGGTATAATGCACAAACGAATAAATCCCGTCCAGAAAGACGCTGCCATTAATGTAATCGAGGACCTAGAAAAAGTCGCCGATTGAGGTGACAAAATTTTGTTAATTTTAATTACACTATACAACACAACTATTGATTGTTTCCAAATCAAAGGCCAAGGTCTCCAATGATATTTCAATTAACATTTGTGCGACCAAATAGACAAATGTGAAAGTATTCGTTTATTGGGAGTCACAATTTCCAATGACTTACTCTGGAACGACAATATAATGGCGACAACAAAAAGCGCATAAAAAAAACTCGGCCTCCTCAATAGATGTAAAAAATAGTTCACTCCATATCAATTATTGCTCATTTATAAGTCCTATATTCGTCCTTGTATGGAGTATTGTTGTACAGTTTGGGGCGCTGCATCTGTTTTCATCTTGGATTTTTTGGAATCTGTTCAAAAATGTGCTATGTGAATTGTGGGTAATCGAAATTTAACATCAAATCTTTCAAATATTTCAGATATTTATAAAAAAACAACGTGATCAGCATCAGTACGACGATGTTGTAGTAAATGGTTGGCATTTACTACAACATCGTCGTACTGATGCTTATCACGTTGTTTTTGATAAATATCGTCACCAGCAGTGCTCGGATGAAATCAGATCCATTATGCCTCAAACAAATCCTATTTTCCGTTTTACACGTCAATCGGTTTGTGCCAACATTCAAACTGTTGAGATTGCTCACTGTCATATTTCTTTGTCTGTACAAATGGAATGCTTTGGCCGAGTCAAAAGTAACGGAGGCATACAATCCACAAAAGTTTAAAAAAAGCGTTCGTCAACACCTGAAAACGCATGTTGTTCTAGGACCTTGGTTTTAAAAAGTATCTAAGTGTTGTTGTGACACATATTACAATTCCTATAACACAACACTTTTTCTAGATGTTATTTGAATGTATATTTACTTTATACGAAAGACAATGTTAATGTACATTAAACTGGTTAATAATTTTTATTTCACTAGACTTGAATATTGAAAAATATGGAGGGGCTGAAATCTCACAGCTCTGAGATATCAAGACTTCGGTTCTGGGTTAAGGATTTTGATATAGTTTTCGGCAAAAAACTTTTATGAGGACATGGTTTTTAGTTTTGGGCAGCGATGTATATCAAACATAACTCTTTGTTAGTACATGTATTTTTTTATCTCTGTTTTGAAATTTATTACAAATCTAACACGAAACATCAATACGTTGCCGGAAAATTATAATCAAAATTCCAAAAATATTGTTAAATTAAATAAAATCAAATTTTTTTCAAAATTCCAAAAATATTCCAAAAATTAGAATGAAATCAAATATTTAAACTTTTTATAAATTCCATTAATAATCCAAAAATTCTTAAAAATTCAAACTTTTTCCAACATTCCAAAAATATTGTAAAAATCATTACAAAACCAAAAATTGAAACTTTTTCCGAAATTCTAAAAATATTGCAAAAATTATTACAAAATCAAATATGAAAACTTTTTCAAAATTCCAAAAATATTTCAAAACCTATAACTAATTTAAAAATTTCCATGTCCAATTTCATTTTCAATTACATTTACGTCATAAAACCATTACATTTTTTTTCCAAAACATTGGCTAAAAAAATAAATGAAATCGTTTTTTGACACACTTGACATTATTTTTTTGACAAACTTATAATGCCATAATTCTCAATAATAATAATAAAATTTCATTTCATACAAACTATTAATTTTATTTTTTTCTAAAAAAATTGGGTAAAAAATAAATAAAAACCGTGCTTTTGACACACTTGACAACATTTTTTTGACAAACTTATAATGCCATAGTTATCAATAATAATAATAAAATTTCATTTCAAACAAACAATTTTATTTTTTTCCAAAAAATTTGGTAAAAAAATAAATAAAAATCTTTCTTTTGACACACTTGACAACATTTTTTTGACAAACTTATATTGCAATAATCTAGTTTTTGATCTCACATACCAATCCCGACCATCAAGATTTCTCCAAATTTAATGTTCCTACTCGTAATCACTTAAAATGAACGTTTTTTAAGCCAAAAATATGAAAATTTGCTATTTTTGACACACATAATGATTTTTTGACACACTTCCGGTACAGTTATCGAACACAGCGTCCTTTCAGTCCTGTCCTTTGAGTATATACCTATTTTTAGAAAAAAAATTTTGAATTCCATCCAGCGGTTTTCCCTGCAGTGTAGGTAATGACGGACGGCCGACCGACAGAGACATACAATTTTTTTTTTCTTTTTTAAAATCAGTAGGTCCTAAAACGTCGAGAAATGCCAAAAAATTGGGGGTAAGAATTTCACTTATATATTAGAGATTTTTTGAGCACTAAACTCAAGCAATTAAATTATTTGAATTTTTTCAATTCGAAAGTATATTTTGGATTTTTCTCAGAGAAAAACTCCATTTTTCTCTTATACGTGTTTCGGATCGGGATTCGAACATCTAGAATTTAATCAGTGTAAGTCACAACAACTAGTTGGAAATTGTCTTCCAAACTCATAGATCACAAGTTACTCATTCAATTCTAACTTAGTTAGAGTATGATAAACATATGTTCGTAGAGTTGATTAGACTAAAATACACTAGAATTGGCTAATTGAATTTCAAAAAACCGAAATATCTAATGAGAAAAATTCAACTTAAAGTAGTTAAATAATGATGAAATTTCAACCTTGAAAATACCATCGCCTCTGTAGGTTAGTTGGATAGCGTGTCTGCCAAAACGGATTCGAACCATGGCACTGACGATGATAGTTCGAATCCCAATCCGAAACACGTATATGAGAAAAATGGAGTTTGTCTCTGAGAAAAATCCAAAATGTACTTTCGAATAAAAATAAATTCAAACAATTTAATTGCTTGAGTTTAGTGCTCAAAAAATCTCTAATATATAATTCAAAATTTTCAATATTCAAGTCTAGTGAATTAAAAATTAACAACACTTTTTATTTTAAAAAAAAATTGGACCCCCTAACATTTTTTCTGTGTCCGCCCCTGAGTGAGATAATTTTACGCACGTAAAATGTTTTTATCTCGCGTAGGAAATTCAATTTCCCTATTTCTCTATCATTGTAAATATATAATAGTATATTATGGAATTGGGAGCTAATGTGTTACTTTTTGTGTTGAGTTTGACAATTATAGACGATACCCAAAGAGTCACTTTAGCTAATTAAATACACTATTTTTTCGGCAAACGTTTAAATTTTTTGTAAATATGAAATTAATACTTCAAATTTTATAAATATGTATATGATTTTTTATCGTCATAGTAACTTCCAAAAAAGAAAAAAAACATTTAAATATGTATAAAAAATTTTTTTTATCAAAGCAGTCTTTCAATTCAAAATTTCCTAATTAAATCGAAATAGTTGTTATTTTTGTTGTCATAGTCATACAATTTGTTTGAAAAAAATAACAAATATCGTAAGAATATTGAAGAAATATCGTAGAAATATGTAATTTGATGCAAGGAATGTAACTTATCAAAGGATAGTATCAAGTATGGCGGGAAAACTCTATAAAATAGTTTTATAAAATATTATAAACTTCACACGGTTACCTATAGAAGAGCTTGTGCTCCTTTTTGGGCAACTCGAGTCTTACAACAAGTTGAAAGTGATACTAGAAAGGATCATTCAGATATATCGAAGATAATCGAAAAAGATTTTTATGTTGACGATCTGCTTTCTAGGGCCGACTTTGAAGATATGGCGTTAACATCAAAGGGATTAGGTACAAACTTTTGCAAATGCTGGTTTTAATCTCAGAAAATGGTTCTCAAATTCCACAAATCTGCTTCAATCAATTCCAGAAAAAGACAAAGAAGGTAGGATAATTGAAATTGGAGAAGATGCTGTCTTGGGTTACAGTGGCAACTGTAACCAGAATCCAGCTAGATGAAAAACTTTCCATCACAAAACGGGCAATTTTTTCAGAAGCGGCACGAATATTCGAACCATTAGGATGGTTTTCTTGTCTCCAACTACCATAATCATAAAGATATGTTTTTCTTTTCTCGTACGCGTTCACCGAAAGAAAAAATCTTGGTTGACTCAAACATTTTGCATTGTTAATCGAAAATTAAGTGAAAATTGGGGAACTAAATACGTTTGTGATTGAATCAACCAACGCTCCGTATTTAAATTAACAATTTAACCGTTGTTGATATATTTTTTTATAGGTATCACAAACATATTTGATTTAACCATGTTTTTAGTTGAGTCAACTATGACTTAATTTTCAATTGACTACAAAGGTGATAAATAAAAAATTAGACTAAAAATAGTGATATTGAATACGTTTGTGATAGAATCAAGCAATACGCCGTATTAAATCTTTTGGTTTGGTACATCTTTGTTTTGTTTTTGCTGCTATCGATGTTTGTATGGGTTCGTTTTTTTCGTAAATATAATATTTGAAATTTTTTATATTAGAAGTATGTATTTCGCATCAATCCCGACAAACATTTTTATGCATAAAGCTAGCGTTCGTATATTTACGTTCTAAATAGGAAATGTATGAGTGTGATTTTGTTTGTAAAGGATGCGTCCATTTTTTCGCCATTTTTTTAATGATACAATTTAAAAGACCAAAATTCAGATATCAAAAAATTTAAATATTTAAATTATGTGTAGAAAATAATACTAATTTCCGATAATTTTCTCATTATTATGAAAAATTAAATTAAAATATCGATAAATGGACATGAAACAAGACAAATAAAAAATATTAAAAAAATATAATAATTTTTTTAAATCACCAAAATTAATTATAGAAAGGGCCTGTTTCGTTAACGATATTGTTGTTATAACATTAACTGAAAAATTTCTTTCGCACATAATTTTATATGCAAATAATATGAAAATTATTCAAATCAATTAAACACATCTAAATTATTCCTAAACTAAAATGTTAAATAAAACCAGCCATGTTAGAATATATAAAAACTTTTTATTTTTCTATTCTTTTGATTATTATTTTTCTTTATTTTGTTTATTAGTTTCTCCTAGTTTTTTATTTTAACAAACACAATAATTTTCAAACAAAAACATGAACAAACTGAACTGAAAAACATGAACAAGAAAAATTGATCACACCGTTGTTGATTTAAATAATGAAAATTGTTACGTTTTTTAAAATAAATTGACAATGCTACATTGGTTAAAATAACCACGTTCGTATTAGACGCAAAATCAAACAAGCTTTGTAGTTGATTCTACCAACGTTTTTTTTTCGGTGTTATGGTGACATGGTTTGGCTTTCGCCATCTAAGTCTAAATGGCCGATAAACAACAATCAAGCAGAGGAACAACGAGAATTTTTATAGGAAAAAAAGAATTTCAAAGTTAGTTTTAATTATAAACCAAGTTATACAATGAAATTTCATCAACAATTTTATCATACAATATATTACGGTTGCAATAATTATTGTAATAAAAAGGAAAATCGCATAAGAACCGAACTCACTTTAGCCAAACTCAAAGATGTAACTATGAATAGGGTGACCAGATCGAGCATTACAAAAAAGAGGACAAATTTTTATTGGAAGAGGGGGTGGGGTCAATATTTTTAAAACTTATCAGAAAAGGTTTACTTCATTTCCCAGCTGAGAAAAAAAATTTGTTCAAAAAAAAAATTACATTTATGCCATCTTAGAATGCATGCACAATGAAAAACTTTTTTCCTACGATACCATAAAGTTTATTTGCATGCAGATTTAATTCTATTTTTGTGGGGTTTTTTCACTAGTTTAAAATAATTTTCGCTATTGTCTATTGAAATGAACTTAGATTTTAAACCATCATATATTTCCCGTACGCGTTGGACACACGGGAGTAATGAAAGTCACCGAGTTTTTGAATGGCTGAGCAACTGTTTGTACGCGATGTCCACAAACTTATAAAACGTGCTTAGTTTCTTAGCACGTCCAGCCTCAACTGAAAAAACTGTCCTAAAGCTATTGGTAGTCCATCGAATTCAAACTGTACGTTGTTATGAAGAATATGGACAGGTTATCCTATTGCGATTAAATTGGGTAGATCATTTGACTACAATTTGAAAAACACATTATTTGTACCTGTACGGTGTTGTCCGTCAAAGATTGTGTTACAATTATCACCCGACACAGCTGTGCATTTAGCAGATATATCATGTTATAGGATATAAAGGAGGATATAAATTCAAATATAGTACTAGCAGTTTCATCTTTAAGTGCATTAATACTACACTGAAAAAAAAATTGAAGTAATGATAACCTTATCTGGAAGTTGGCAGCTTATTATTCAAACAAAGAAAAAATATTTGCAAACAATTTCACCGTGATTGGGACCACTACATGAAAACATTTTCCTAACAACGGCATGACGTTTATTTTAAATATAAAGTGTTATATCCAATATAACAGTAGTTGAATAAAGTTAATAACTATTTCCATGAAAAAAATTTTCGTTGGCCTTTTATCATGAATTTTTCATTTTAAAATTGAAGTATTTGAGATAAATTGAACTAAATTTTATTTTCATATAAATATTACGTGTGAGTGTCTCAATTACATCGTTCTATAATGGTACAGTTGTTGAAACAATTTCGTAGTTCTATTCGCCATATCTGCCCGCACGGTGAAGTTGAGACAAATGCATTTCGATTGGAAATAGAACATGGTTTTTTTAGTGTACTACTTTGCTAAGTGCTAAACTACTTTGATATTGATCCTGTTTCTTTTTTAAAATATTGTAACAAGATAGATAATAGTTTTTGATTACCTTGATTGCCTTGATTACCCTGGTTAAACATTCCAATTGAAACCAAATGAAAAAAATGAATTGAATTATTCGAATTCTGCATTCGGAATTTTCAATTAATTCCTATTCAAAAAATATATTTCCAATACAATCCTATTCATTCCTGTTAAATATCTCTATTTTATTTTTCAACCGGAATAGATAGGATTTTATAGGAAATGTATATAAATAAGAATTATTTGGAAATTTCCATTGCAGAATTCCGATTAATCCTATTCACCTATTAAATCTTTTCCAATTAAATCCTGTTAAATTCATAAGATTGTTTAATTTTTTTTCCAAGTTCCTTTTTCCTATTGAACCTCTTAATTTCCGATTGAAATTCAATTGGAAATTTCCATTAGAATCCTATAGAACCTCTTTTCCTGTTGAATTCCATTCATTCTGATTGAATTTTAATTCGTAGATCGAAGTCTTCCTATTAATCCAATTCAATCCGATTTAATTCTATTGAAAATATATTGGATTTAATAGGATTCAATAGGTTTGAATTGGAATATTTAACCAGGGTACTACCATCTGTTAAAATTGAAACAAAATTTGTGATTTCAATAATATTAAAATACAAATAATATATATCATAATAATAATATAATAAATTATTATTTTCAAATGCATTTTGTACTGCCAAGTGCCAGATCTAAGATAAATATCTAAGCAGTTTGACGATTTATGTTTGATGAATGGCCAAAAAGAGGACAAAATGCATTATTTTGAAAAAAGATACCGGACACATTTTTTTGGCTTCAAAAGAGGACTTGTCCTCTTAAAAGAGGACGTCTGGTCACCCTAACTATGAATTTGATGAGTTATAATATATTTAAGTTCAGCATAATTCTTACGAAGTTAAATCATTATGAGGTGAAACCTCGGTAACAATGGCAATCAGTATAAAGATGTTGTCAACGGTAATCTTCATATAGAATTGGTTGAATTCCCGGAAAACAAAATATTTGGGAAACAAAATATTTTGATACACTAAACGATTTTTTTTACATACTTATAACACAATAACCAAGGTCCTGGTGTCACATATGCCGATCATCAAGATTTCTTCGGATTCAAAGTTACTTCTCATTCTCACTGAAAACAAATGTTTTTTAAGCAAAATATATGAAAATCGCTTTTTTGGACACACTTCATGATTTTTTTGTCACACTTCTGTTCAGCTATCGAATCTATCGTCCTTTCGGCTTTTTTTCCTTTTATAGAATCGTTATGACCAAAAACGACGAGAAATGCCAAAAAAAGTGGGGTTCGATTTTTCTTTTTTGGCTCGAGATTGTAATACTTAGGCCTTTCAGAATGGAAGTAAATGTGGATTCGGAATAAAAAAACGATAAGCTCGTTTGTCTTTTATGGCAATATTTGTTACTCTGTATTATGCCTTCAAACAGGATATCCACTATGAATTATATATTGGTAAAATCTCTGTCAAATTAATATAAAAAAAATATCTAAACAATCAATTTTATTGTTTAAAATTTAGACACTGAAGTTTCAATATTTTTACCCTCTGCAAAATAACCAAAGAACGAAAGAGGGATTAAAAACAGAATCGACGGACGAATAAATTATAAATCTGTAGCTGTAACTGTTTGTTTGAGTTAATGTCAAAGAAAGATATAAATTTGATGATTATCTGCGGGTTAGAGCGAAATCCGTTCGTATATGGAAAGAAAAAGGTATAATTGAGCTTTTTTAGCAACTTTAAAACTGTTGATAAACTACAACCTAAATTTTTATCAAATTCGTTTATATCAATGTTTGCTTGAACTGTATTACAACGAACACAAATTTCAGCATTAAAACACGTTGAAAACAAGCTAAGTAGTATAATCACTTGTTCATTCATTGATTAATGGCAAATGATGGTATCGTCTACATTTTACATAAACATTCAATCTGAATAAAAAATTTGAAGTTCAACCCACAAAAAACGAAATTCGCTTATCAAACTTCTTTTTATTCGAATAAAGAAAAATCACATCTGTTCCATTCAAATCCATAAAAATATGTCAACATTTTTTCTTACCAACAAACAAATCAGCATCATTAATTCTTATGTAGCCTACTGTAATTATTAGCTATATTTTTATTTTCCCCAGGAAAAATAACAATAAACAATATACTTATGTACATATATATAAACGAGCATATACCATACCTACATCTATTTCTTTATATAAATTCGAATAGTAAATAAGGGTGAGAGCAATACAAATATAATAATGATGATGATGCTGGAACGGTGGTTGAATGAAAAAAAATCAGAGGGAGACTTAAATGCTGTGAATTGTTATAATTTTTTTTTTCTGATTTATATAAAATTACTTTTTTATAGAAATAGTAAAGTGGTTTCGATTGTTTGTTTCTGAATATCGAAAAAGAGAGGAAAAACTTATTTTAGAAATTTTAGTTTTTTGAATAGTTTACACAAGGTTTGATAGTTTATTTATATCATTAAGTTTTTATAAATTTAAATTATTTATTAAAATAATAAAATTTAAAAACTGTTAATTTATAAAACATTAATTTAAAAAATAAAGTGACATCTGATTTTGAATAAAGTTAACTAAAAGCTCAGTGAGTTTTGTTTGTTGTTGGTTTATTTTGTAATAAAACGAAGCTTTTTGGGGGGTTGTGAAACTTTTTTTTCCTGTGTTAAAAAATGTCAAGATAAAACGAAAAGTAGAGAATTAAAAAGTTTTGTTGGTAAATGAAATCAAAATTTGTTTTTATTTAGGAATTATTTAAAAATTGAAAAAGGAATAATGGAAGGTGCACATAATCCTTTTAATATACATTTTGTGCCACCACAACCGGCTTCTAGTCATCCAGAACAAACAAATAGTCCACCACAAAGTGTACCGGGACGTAGAACACCATTAGGTGCTGTTGGTTTAGGTGGATTTTATGCACAAGGAGGACACTCTAGTACAACGATGCATTTGCATACGGATGAAAATAATAGATTAGGAACTTCAAGTTCTAGGTTGGTGGTGTTTTTATATAATTTTAGGTAAATGTTAATTATTTTTGGCTAAATATGTTTTAGAAATTCATCACATGGTAGCTCCTCACAGCCAAATGCTTCAGGGAATGGAAAGCAAAAAAATCGACAAGGGAAAACCGTTCGTTTGAATATAAATGCAAGGTATTTTATTGACAAAAGGATTTGGATTGTATATTAGATATTTTACATACTGTGTTATACACTTAACTACTACCTCAGTTTTCATTATGTACAAAAGTTAATGATATGTTAAAACATTTTTATTTACAACATAAAACGTCGTTAATATGCTTCAAAACTGTTACGAACTCTATAGATTGCATAAAGATATCTAGAAATTCAATGACTAATTAAATTTACCCTACTCACCTCTGTAGATACAACCAATTGCATCCAATGCACATTTAGTAATTTACATTTCATTATGAACCTATTGATTTTTTTTTGTGGATAGTCGACTATGTAGTCAAAGCCTGACATGTAGACAGTCCTTTGTGCCATCCTCATGTTCAAGAGTGGAAGATATTTTTGAAAAAATCCAATACTTTTGAATGGTTTACAGAAATCTTATTTTCTTAGATAGCATGATCTTAGCATGTCGCTTCGACATCCTTAGAGAGCCAAACAGTCTTCCACAATATGAATGACTGTTTTTTCCTCTTCAAGATAAAAGCGACATGTTTGATCATTTGACACTCCAAGCCGTACCATTCACATAATGTAGACCTGTTAGTAGTCCCACTGTAGCCTGAAGTCTGAACGGATCAGATTTAACAGAGATTCGGTGATTTACCGACCCACTTCTGGAATTAACATATTTTTTTTTTTTTTTTTTTATTCAAAGTTAGGCATGTTTAGTGTTAATTATAATAAATTATAAATTAACGTCTCTGAATATCCGAAGATACCATGCCAACTAGGGATAAGAATGGAATGCAAATTAAGATTCTCTGAGAAATTTATGAACGTTAACTTTAAAGCCTTGAGGATTAAATTCATCAGGGAAAACCCAGGAAGGTAAGGCATTCCAAAGATGAGAGACTCTGTTGAAAAAGTCACGTTGGAAGGCTACAGTTCTACACCTAATTATTTGAACTGTAAAGAGATGCGCTGCTACGTTTGCTCTGGTGTGACGCGAAAGGTTTGCTGATTTTGGTAAAATCGATTTGATCTCTTCAGAAGCTCGTTCATCCATAATATATTTATAAAATATAGTCAAATCAGCAACATTTCTTCTGTGCTGCAATGAATCAAGACCGTTAGTAAGACTTGGGTTACCAATGAGTTTAATAGCTCAACGCTGTACAGAATCAAGGCAGTTGAGACTACTCAAGTAAGCTCCACCCCATATGTGAGAACAGTATTCCATGCAGGGACGTATAAAAGATTTGTAAACTAAAAGAAGTTGCTCGCTATCGAAAAACTTACGACATCGCCCCAAAAATCCTAACTTTTGAACAGCATTCTTAGCCAGATTAAAAATATGAGAATTCCATTTCATATTATTTTCAATCTCAACTCCTAGAAGTCTGACAGACTCATTCTCTAAAAGATTTTTGGGGCCAAACGTTAATGGAAAAGGATTGGGTGTCGTTATCCTAGAAAAATGACAAACCTGTGTTTTGCTTGTATTGAATTCAACACTGTTAGCAATACCCCAATCCATAATTGTTTTAAGATCAGTGTTGAGGGAATCTATCAATTTTGACCTACACTCACTAAGCGCTAAGGGTGTATATAATTTAGGTGCTTCATGAGACGCATGAAGCGTGCTATCATCAGCAAAACTATGTATAGGATGAACCGTTGAGTCCAACAAATCATTAATATAGATAAGAAAAAGAGTTGGTGACAAAGCGGAACCCTGAGGAACTCCTGCATTAGTTGAAAAAGTATTCGATGATACACCGTCAACATTGACCCGAAATTTTCGATCAGATATAAAGCTCTGTGTCCAAGATATAAGCTGCTCGTCTATACCATAGGATCTCAATTTGCATATAAGGTTGTTATGCCAAACTTTGTCAAATGCCTTGGAAATATCAAGAGCAACACCGAATGTTTCTCCAAAGTTTTCAAGCGACTTGTTCCAGATATGAGTGACAAAAGACAGCAAATCTCCCGTCGCTCTTCCTTTTCGAAATCCATATTGTCTCTCATTAATTAATTTGGAAGACTCTAAGAAGCTCATTAAATTAAAATTGACATATTTCTCAAAAATTTTAGCAACTACCGATAAAATTGAAATGGGTCTGTAATTCGTAGGATCAGTCTTGCTGCCCTTTTTTGAAACTGGCTGTACACTAGCCATTTTCCAAATTTCAGGAAAAATTCCTTTCTTATATGACAAATAGAAGATTTTAGTGAGGATTGGTGCTAGCTCCCTAGCAAATGTTTTAAGTATAATTGGAGGAATAAAATCAGGGCCTGTTGCCTTGTTAGTATTGATTTTCAAAAGCATTTTTCGAACAATGTTTTTCCGAAAAATTATCCGCCTCATTTTATAAGAAACTTTAGAAATAGGTTTAGGTTGGAAATTAGGTTCTTTTAAAGTAGAATTTAAAGAGAAATAATGCCCAAGCAAATTAGCTTTCTCTTTTGGATCAATGATAGGGATATCTCTATTAACAAGAGGCGGTAGGGAAGATTTACAAAAATTGCTTTGGACAGCCTTTGCGGCTTTATAGAAATTGCGTGAACCAGTCGGATGTTCTGCGAAAGTAGATGCTTTTTTCCTATTAAATAGATGTTTTTCTTCATCTATTAACTTACGACATAAATTTCTCTCTTTTCGGTACTGTCTAAGGTTTTCATCGGTTTTGTTTTGATTAAAGTTTCGAAAAGCCTTTTTTTTAACTTTTATAGCTTTTTTGCATTTACTAGAAAACCATAGATCAGTTTTCGGAATGATCAATTTATTAGGAATAAATCTGCGCATACCATCAATTACAGTTTCAGAAAAATTTGATGCAGCTATGTCTGGGTCTTGGCCGGTAAGGCAATAGCGTGTCCAAGGAAAATATCTAAAAAAACTTTTAAGTCCTTGCCAATCCGCAGCTTTGTAATCCCAAACATTGCGAGGATTCGCTTTAAATTGTTTTGGAATTTGTATGTTTAGTTGTGTGGAGATTAAATTATGATCTGAACCACCGGTTCTGATATTTTAAATTGAACCAGATATGGATCGTTTGTCAAAAATAAATCAAGCAAATTACTACTTTGACCAGGAATGTCAGGAACTCTGGTTGGCTGGTCAATTATTTGAGTAAAGTTGTGATAAAGAGCAAACAACTCAGCCTGTCTACCAACCTCGTCAGTTTTAGAGCTGTGTGTAAGCCATTCTTTATTGTGGACATTAAAATCTCCAAGAACTATAAACTTTGCATTAGGATACTCAACCAACCTATCTATCTTCTCAGATAAGTCATGAAATAAATTAAAGTTCTCAGGTGAATTAGGTGAACGGTAAAGTCCAAAGACAAACAGCGTTTGATTTGGGCAACTAATTTTTAGTGATACCATATTGTGAAATTTTGCATTTAATTCAAATTTATTTAATCTCACATATGGTACAGTATCCCTAATATAAGCACAAACTCCATGCTTAATGTAGAAAGAGGATTCAAGCTCATAATTGGGACAAAGGTATCTGTTTTTATCTAAGGTCACAGCACGCGCACTGATAATCGTTTCCGTTAAAAACAAAATATCAGGTTTCATATTTTCAAGAAAAAGATGGACTGAATTAAGGTTTATATTCAATCCTCTTATGTTCGCATAGCTGATAGATAATTTTGCCATTTTAATTCATAGAGAAATATTAGTGAAAAACATATATACGAAAACCACAGTAATGCGAAAACAAATAAACTCAAATTGAAATTGACTACTTCAACAGCTGGACAACCTGAATCTAAGTCTAGGTTGATTGTTAAAATCGACAATTAAAATTATGAAATGGTAAACAAAATATTATTTAAAAAACATCAATACAAGATGTAACTCAAAGACAGGCAAAAGTACATAAAATGGACTTAAAACCTGTTATTGAGTCAACAAGACCACAAAAAAACTAACAACGAAACTAATAAAATATCTACAGTTCTACATAAAAATAAATCAAATAAAAATCAGAATGATAAGAAAAACTTATCTGAATTAATTTTTTCGTAAAATACTTGTATTTCCTATCCCATATAATTTTATTTATCTTCTCTATATTTTATTTCTTCTATATATTTTTTCTTCAATATTTTTTTTTTAGAAAATCCTTACCTACAAAGAAAAAGAAAAACAAAAGTTATTAATATGTATTGTATTAATATTAATTGATCCCTAAAAATTAAAAAATTATACTAAAATAATAATTTAAAATAATAATTTGAATTTGATAAAAAATTGTAAATAAAAAAATTGACAGCAACAAAATTAAACAACGTCTTCTTGCAATCGCTACTTTGATCTTTGGAGATCTTGCACCTTTCTGTTACTCCATTGGTAGTTACTGGATCGAAGGATAACCTGTTCCACTAGGGAACTTATCCTGCGTTTCGATCAACCAATTGCTGGTACAGGGCATTATAGCCTCCTGCAGAGTTCTTTCCTAATTCATCTACTACTTTTAGAGTAGCCTGGCTATTAGTACAAATATTAATGACCTTGGCAGACCACTTAAGCTCCGTCGCTTGCCTCGTTGCTGCATTTATGGAAAATAATTCAGCCTGAAATATTATAGAGTATTCACCAAATGGAGATTGCAGCCTAAGATTTTCGTTTCTGCAGTAGACCACAGCTCTTGGACCATTTTCAATGAGTAATCCATCTGTGTAGATATCTAACATATTGATCGCACTGTCTAATAGCAAATCAGCTACAGACCGGTCCTATATCCTTAAAATTACAAAATTATGCTTTCAAAAGGCAGTGAGATGTACTATGTCATCAGTCGGCAGAGCAAAATGTACCAGATGTTCTTTCAGATCTTTCCAGAGTTTTGAGCCTTTTTGTAGCCCTAAGAGTCTTCATTCTTACAAATGCATGCAGGGGAGGAAGTCCTAATAACACCTGCAAACTCGCGGTAGGCGTTGTCCTAATAGCACGAATGATACATAAGCAAGCAAACTTTTGTACCACGTCCAGTTTTTTGATCGCTTACTCCACAAATGTTCTCGAAGACCATGAACATTTGGAGGTCCTATAGCTGAAAATCGGTCTGACAACTAATTTGTTCAGCCAATAGACTATTTTTGGAATTGGACCTCATTTTGGCAAAAAAATCTGCAACATATAGTATAAGTGGGTTACATAATCTCATTGCATTCTCTTGATAAAATGTTGCATACAAAAATAGCAATAATTCCAGTATCCAACATGATTCAAAGAGGGTATCCGGTCTTTCCATAAATGGCTGAGACATTCTGAATGATAAAAGCTGGAAAAGTGCTGTGAGTCGATTGAAACCAATACAGAGGGTGCTGCACTAATGAGAGTTTTGAAAAAGGATCCTTTGGTGAGACTGGGTAATCTAACATTATCCAACGATAGTAATACTTCTTCTAAAGAAGAAACTTATACAGCACTCCTTCAACACCGTTTGCCCGGTTTCATATTTGAAGAGAGTCCTAAGAAGGCAGTCGCGGAAAAACCCTATATAGTCGAATGGACTGGACTCTGACACTGGGACTAGATAATTATAATACAACAGTGTTTGGACATAATATATATGATATAGGCACTCACGGATCGGTATAGCCTGCATAGTTCTTGGCTACGTACTAAAGATTTGAAGAAACCTAAGGGTCGGCTTTATCTATAAACCAGGGAAAATTAAGTATAGTGAGGCGAAAAACTTCAGACCGATCAGTCTTTCCTCATACTTTCTAAGGTCTTTAGAGAGAAAATAATCGATTGTACCCCACCCTACTACTCCCTGGTAAATACCCAGTTAGAGTAGCTCCTCCAATCCAGCATCCCTTAAAAATTTCTGGATATGGAGAGAGTTAAGTTTTTGCAGGTCATACTCATCAATACTATACTATCTCAGATGCAACCTTCTCGTGTATATAGATTAAGGCTCCACAAACTTTGATAAATTGGGTTGGGGTCTCTTCTTCCAGTTATAGACAAAATCTATATTCCTTTCTCGACTCCACTCCAATGTTCTTAACGTGGTTTATTAGTTCAGACACTACAATATTGCTTTCGATGGATTAGACGCTCCAATCAACTCTTTCGACTGCCTTAAAGCCACAGTTTTGGACCAATCCAGTATGATTACTTCCTAGATACCTTCGTGGATGGCTTTTGTACCGAATCAATAAAAGGGCTCCTGCCCGACAAAAGATGTTGAAGTGCTCCGCCTTGCTAATTTGTCGGCTGTTTCATTACCTGCGATACCCGCATGACCAGGTTTCTAGTAAATTGTAACTTTGTTACTATTCCCAAGCTTGTTTAGCTTGCTCACGTAGTCTTCAACAATCTTGGATGCGATGGTGTATGAGCATAACCCATTAACTGTTGTTTGGCTGTCCGACAAGATGGCAATTCTCTTGTTCTTAAATTTTCTTCCTAAACTGAAATCTTCGCACCTTTTGAAAGCACATATTTCGACCTGAAAGACGCTTTGGTATGGAAAACGCATCCTTGCCTCGGTCTTTAAACCATCCGCGTATACAATTTGATTCTATCGTTGCTCAGATGGTACGTAGTTGATTAACTTCTCCACTTTGCTTTTTGTACAACTCCGATATATATTTCCTGTTGAAGTCGAACTCCAAGGGGTTCTGCCTTGAAAGACCTTCTCGATATTTAAACTGTGCAATATTTCCCTTTCGCGTAGCTTGCATGCTGAACCTCAGTATGGTTAACCAGCTACGCTCTTATAACCTGCAAGTGAATTGGAACAAGTTCTAACAGTATCTCCATTGACGCGGTAGGGCATGTTCTCATTGTCCCGTGATGCAGATACAGGCCAACCTCTGCACTTTTTCCAACTTTGTCTTCCCAGCGTTAAGTTGGACTCTTTTGTCCCATATGACTGCTCCGTAAGTGATGAGTGGTCTCACTATCATGGTATGCATCCACCTAAGAATACATGGGCTGCACCCCTATGTTTTGCCCCCAAGGTTTTTAGATGCTATCAGAGCTGTTACCGATTTACTTTCCACTGCTTCCATCTGGTTTCTTCACAGAAGTTTGCTATCGAGAATTACTCCCAGATATTTAGTCTCCTTTGCAGATTCAATAACGAAGCTCTTCATTATGATGGGCTTCACGCTAATTTTCCTATTCTTGGCGAATGGTACTATCGTAGTTTTACTCCGATTGAGTTTTAGTCCCACAGAAGTGCACTAGGTGTCTACCAGATTCAGTCCCCTCTGTACAATATCACAGAGTATATCTTCGAACTTACCTCTTACGATAATGACAATATCATCCGCGTGCCCAAGACATTTAATGCCTTAGTTTCTTAATGTAACCAGAATTTCATCCACCACCAGACTCCACATGAGGGGTGATACTAACCTACCTTGCGGGCAACCCCTAGCGGTGCCAAGGCTGTCAATTTCACTTTTTCAATTCTCCACGGTTGTGGAATATGCTCAGGCACAGATTCCTTCTAAAGATGCCCAGGAGATGCGGTAATAGACATTTCTGCCCCCCCTCTAACCCAATGATTAGTCTCTATTATCTTTTTATGTTATTTAACTGAATTGTATAATCGGGTTCGTTGGCATTGTTCTTTGAAGTCTAATTTAACAGTAGGACTATTCATTAGTAGGCGAATTCAGGTACTTTTATGTAGTCATGTTGCGTATTTCTTCGTAGGTTTTTAAATTTTGGCAATGACATATTCCATTAATAAGTCTCTATACAGATCATCATGTCTTGTACACCACGGACTACTGCATGATATTACTTTGTTTGGGAACGGCTTTACGTTTGTTCCGGTTTTTCTTAACATGAAGTTTCCGTCTCAGTTAAGCAGCCAAATTGCCGATAAGATTAGGTGTGTACTTTTACAATACTTTTTTGTAGATCTGATTGACAAACTTTTGCAGTTGATTGGACTAATTCAGCACCGGTTCAAAGCTGTCTGGTTTCGTTAATCAACAATAAGGTCGTGCTTACCTCTAACAATAACTACTGTCGTAGTTATTGGCGTAGGGAGATTATATCTCTCCAAATATATTCGGTTATAGTAAAGATGCTTTCAGACGGTTATTGAAGAGAACCTGCCTTCTGCATATGAAGGAAATCATCTCCCCTTCGTTTGATGTCATATTTATGACACGTGTTCACTGCGCTCCAGGCATTTTTGATCTATTTTTCTCCTATAACTGTGTTGTATTGAAGAAACGCACGACTTTTGATGTGATGAATTGCACGTGAGCTTAATGCATCCATCACAATGACGGAAGCTTTCCAACAAATTCAGAGCTTGACATTCAATGCAAAAAATGACATGTGAATGAAATACTATTGAAAATTCTCTAATTGTGTGAAAGACATTGACCCGAGAACATATTCCAACAGCATTAAAGTAGCATCTATCTTGATTCGGATGCACCATGTGGAGTTTGAATATCATAGTTATTGTAAATTTGCCTGGTTATCCGTATACTTGCGTCGTTTAAATTATTTTCTACTTCCATTAAACGTGTTAAGCCGGGCATTCACATACAACAGAAACAGAAACAGAAACAGAAACAGAATTTCATACAAATTTGACAGATAAAAATTCGGTTTCTGTAAAATTTGTATGGAATTCTGTTTCTGTTTCTGTTGTATGTGGTTTCAAGCCTTAATACGCAAACGCGATATTTTGACATAACGTAAAGAAGGTAGTCAATGTTTCTAGTGTTCGGTCGAGAAAATGTGATAAAAAAATCATTTGTTTGTCAGTTGCATAGTATTAAACGCACTCATTTATCATGAAAATAATCAGTTTTTTAGGTTTTAGATGTCAAAATGGTTTGAATTCAGGTGTCCGTAAAAATATTTTATTTTGGTTGATTATGCTTATCTTTTATGATAAAGTTAGTTGAAATAAAAGAAGTTTGACGTATAAAGCCTTAATTTTTTATTTTGACTTTTCAGTCCGGTTTGAAGTAATATTCAATGAAGCAAAGTTAGAAGCAAAATGTTTGACGTAAAATACCATGATACTTTTTATCATTTTGTACGACCGAACACTACCATAGTCAATGGGTGCAGAATTTGTTTGCTCTTTTGCAGCTTCTGCCTTCATTGTTGCTTATATGTATGTTCCTACCTGATACTGTGCAAGCACGTACATTACCACTGCATAGTAATGTATTGAAATTGAATTTTATGTTTCTTTTATTTTTGCATCTTTTAATTTTTGAGTGTTTATATTTTACCAACCAATCTTACCGTTAAATTTACGATAAAATTGCCAAAAAATATTTCACTGGTAATTTTACATCTGTATCCTCGATTCGATGTGATAGTTACTATCAACGTTTCAGATTTGACGTTAAATTCTGAATTGCATAAGTTTTTTCAATGCCAATTGCAGACTGTAGAATTGTGGGCTCAAAATTGTTTATGAACTGACACTCATCTTCATTTGATACGTTCGGCATGCCAGAGCATTTAATTTTTTTTTCAATCATAATATATCATTTCTGACATGATCTTAGAGTTAGGTGAGACAGATTCACTATCGTTGACTTTCATTATTGTATTACCTGGTACGATCATCGAGTCTGGTGCACACAAATTTGTTGGATTTTATGATGTGTTTAGAGAAGCATTGTTCTGAAATGTTTTGCTTTTAAAAATTTTTATCCTTAAAATGTTTGTTTTAATTAAAGAATAATAAAGTGTCACAGAAGTAAATGAAACTATAGGATGCCCGGTATTCAGATTTCGAAGCACAATGACAATGTTGCCCCTAAAACACTACTCATACCTTAACTGAGGATTTTTGGCTTGGAATTGAATTTTCAGAGAAATCCACCGCAAACCTCATCATTGGTGACCCCAACGTGATTGATTATATTTGCAGATATTAATTATTTAAATTAAAATATATTAACCTCTACATCTCTTAGTAAAGTCACATTTCAGTCGGCAGGTTATGACCACTGTAAGCCCTCTTACGTACTTACAAAAGGCGTAAATACTGCGTTTCCGGGACCCTGCGTATGAAACTGGCCTAGTTTCATCGGGGAAATCTCTAACGTTGTTTACTCTCGCTTTGATTTGAGTTCTGTATGCATAGTTACACACGTCTTAATAATTCTGTTATAATTCCTGCCTCTCCTTCTCCCTCTTTCTCCGCACAGTTGCTGTGTTCATTGGGTGCAGTTAATCAGCGGTAACGATGTCTAGCACTTTTTGTACATCAGAAACTCGATTTCTCTTGTGTAAAAGGCGATTGCCTGTTGCCCAATCTGTTGAGCGTATTAAGCGCTTCAGTACTTCTTCTTTACAGTCTAAACCAAGGCATCGTTCTTCATTCGTCTAAAATGTTTTCAGGCAACCTAACTTTTGCAGTGATTTACGTGTAAATGGTCACGACATTTAAATCAACGCTTCAAAGTAATGTGCTTTGCATTTCATCAAACTAATTCGAATTCATCTTGCTTTTTTGATCATATAAATTAAGCGGACTTAAGTATTGATTACTGCCATCCGTAAAGTCGATAGTAAGCACATAAAATGTACAAAAAAAGCGCAGAATAAATAAAGGTGAATAAAACTGGTTCAACGTTTTGGAAGTGAACCAGTTTCGTTGACTTTTAATTGCCCAATTGTTTTATTACTATTACTGTCACGTGAATCATTCCATTTACACTCATTAAAATGAATACAAAATACTGCGCTAATTCCATGTCATTTTACGTAAATATCCCTAACATAAATTAACGATAAGTCTTTATCAGAAGAAAGCTGTTCATTTATTTTTCTTCTGATGAAGACGTATTGTTAATTTATTTTGAATCTTTCTATATTCAACTTTGAAGTTGCTAAAACTGGTGAAAAATGCTTTAGTTGTAGTATTTTGTTATCGTACTGAATTGTAAGATGATGAAAATTAACAAAATTGTTATAATACTTAATTAATCCTGATGTATTTAATAATTAGTTATAATCTACCGATCGAATCAGAAGATCGAAGAAATAAATTAATAAATGTTTTAGAACTAAATATTTTAAAATCTTAATATATAATCGATTCATCCAAAATCTTGGTCCAGCGAGCCGGATAACATTATAGTCAATACAACTTTTACAATTATTTTAACTAACTTATTTGTTTCGTTATAGAGAAAGAAGAAGAATGCATGATTTAAATGACGCTTTAGATGAATTACGTAGTGTAATCCCATATGCGCATTCACCATCTGTTCGAAAGTTATCGAAAATAGCAACGCTACTTCTAGCAAAAAATTATATATTAATGCAACAAAATGCAATTGAAGAATTACGAAGGTATAATAATAAAAAAAAGCTTCATATATGACTTATGAATAATATTGATATCTTTTTTAAAGACTTTTAGCATATATTCAAAGTACAACCGGTGCAGCACCATTAGATTTGGGCTCATTTCCTGCAGCGGCGAAATTACAACAATTATTGGCTGGTCCACATACTGAAACACCATCATCGTCAAATTGAAATTTTGATTTTTCGAATGTCTTTTTGTTTTGTTTTTTTACGGGGAAATTTATTTTATATTTGTGTGATTTACATAAATTTTCGATCGAAATTATATTATTTACTAATATTTCAATTAATTTAACTTCATGAAAAAATTTTCTAGTCATTTTGAATTTTTTTTATACATATATACATTTTTTATATATTAAAATTATTAAAGAAATTTAAGTGATATTATAAAATTAATATTAGAATAATTATAAATTCAATTAGAAATATTGTGGGTTACCTTTGTAGTGAATAGACTATACGAATATATATATATTTTTTTTTTATTTGATAAAGGTATAATAATATTTATTGGATTTAGTTTACAAAAGAAAAGATAACTAAAAATATTTCTTTAACAATTCTAGTGACTTATTGTCACGTCACGTCACATTCGTGTCAGGTGAGTTAGACTTTTAATGATCTTTTCCCATTTGTGTTCTATGAATAGTTTTGCTTATTTGATTATTCGGGGGCTTCGGGGGCTTCGGGCGCTTTTTTGTTAAATTTTTAAAGCAATTACACCGTTTTCTGGGCCTTCAAAACCTTTATAACGTTACAAGAAGGCTATACTTTTCGAGAAAGCAGTAACGTGCCATCATTAAGGAATAATCCATAACTAAGATCAAAGGTGCTACCGTTGACTGAGTTGAGCTCATCTATCAACATCCCTAAGTTATCACCTTAAATCGTTTGCAAATAGCACGAACTAGAGTATAAGGGGTCAGAGAAAGTACAAGGGGTAGGCAAACTAGGCGCTCGCCTAGGGCGTTTTATTTTAAGAGCGCAGAAATTATGAAAAAAAAATTATTTTTGGATATTTGTAGAGGACCAGCACTACCAGAACAAGCACTACATTACAACTATTGAGCCGAATTCAGTACATTTTAACCTATATTGAAACTTAAAATATTAAGAAAAATTAGGAAAATCTAACCATCTAACCGAACTACATGCTTAACCAATCTAATATTTGCATTCATTTGTTTATTGCTTATTGGAAATTACTAAAAAAGGACAATCTAGTGGTTTTAAATAAAACTGTTCTGGAACTTAAAATTATGGTAAAATTTTGTCCGCATTGGGGGATCGATTTTGTTGATTTTTATTTTTTTTTTCATTTTTGATTTACGGGTGTGACGCTTGTCAGTCCATGCTATTGAAATATGAGCTAACGTGAGATATCACATACCACTGGCACTGGCAACATCGCTATGATCATTCATTTCAACTATATTAGCCAAGTACAATATGTTATACTAATAGCCAATACGAATGTATATAGCTACACCGTGATGGTGATCCGAACTCATGAGATTTTACCCATCCATAGATCATCTTTCGTCTCTTCGTAATTTTCACTACTGGTGAAGCACAACTCGTCATACTTTTCAGTAATACAATTATATTTAGCAACAGCGTGACGGTGACATAAGATACATAAGATACTCCCATCCAAAAATAAAAAATGCAGTATGTGTATCTATTATATATATTTAGCTATATTTCATACTTTTTGTTGCTTATCATTTTTTAAAATCGTTTTTCCGTAATTTTATTAATTATTTCATAAAAAATTATCAGTTGTAATTTCCCAAGAGCGGTGATAATTGGAAATAAGTTTTTGCCAAAAATTTCGAAAGCAAGTATATAGATAAACGCACGAGACCGTAGGCCGAGGAATTTTTCAAAAAATTATGAGAATTTATCAACGAACGAGGGGAATTCGTTTAGAAAAATTTTTGCCATTTTTCATTTCTTTATATATTTTTTATGAATTATACGTTGGCCTACTGTGATATCAGTTAATTATTTCAAAGTAAAATAGAAAATTTTTGGCCTTAGTTTTATTTTAATTTAACCCAATGAAATTCTCTAAAATGTAATGACATCATTCAATTTTAAAAATAACATTTGAATTTTACTAATAACAAATAGTTATACGTCTGGCCTACTGGAATATTAAAAATTATCAGTCTAATTTTCAAATAATTAACTGATATCAAAGTAGGCCAACGTATAATTCATAAAAAAAATATAAAGAAATGAAAAATGGCAAAAAATTTTCTAAACGAATTCCCTTCGTTCGTTGACAAATTCTCATACTTTTTTGGAAAATTCCTCAGGCAAGTGGTATTGATAAATCCCTCGGCCTATGGCCTCGTGCTTTTATCAATATACTTGCTTTCAAAATTTTTTTCCAAAAATTAATATTTCGAATTATCACCGCCCTTGAGAAATTACAACTGATAATTTTTAATATCCCAGTAGGCCAGACGTATAAATATTTGTTATTAGTGTAATTCAAATTTTATTGGTGAAATTGAATGATGTCATTACATTTTAGAGAATTTCATTAGGTTAAATTAAAATAAAACTAAGGCAAAAAAATTTCAGTGGTAATTTCCCAATTTCGGTGATAATTCCAAATAATTTTTTACAATTTTTTGTGAAAATTTCGAAAGTCAGTTGATTGGTAATAGGCCTAGGACTTTTAACAACGCCACATGCTTGAGAAATTTTGCAAAACATGAGAATTTATCACCGGTAATTTTGCAAACATATCTAAATAGTTGAAACCATTATCTTTTAAAAACATATTTATTAATTTACAGATCTTCTTATATATTAATACGCTAATCCAAAATTTTGTGCAGCCTAAGGCTTTTTTATTCGAATTTCGATTGATCTAAAATTTTCAGTGCTAACTGATATTACTGTAACCTAGGTCTGGGATTGGGATTGGGATTTTTCGGATCATAAATAAAAAAGTTATTATATACGAAAAACTTTTTATATACATATGCATTATAAGTTTACATACATACAAAAACGAAATTAAATTTAAAACTTAAAAATTTATTTTATTTTTTTATATTTTCTTTTTTATATATTCTTTAGTAGAAGCAATTTCATTTTACTTTTTAGTCTTCTTATGTCTTCGTACATGGAAGGTTAGATCGAGTCGTCGGAATAAAAGAGATTTTATGCGTAATAATGTTGATTTTATGAATGATGAAATTTATTTTTTTATATTTTCTTTTTTATATATTCTTTGGTAGTGGGTAGTAATAAACGTATCGTATGCGTAGTATATTAGTAAAATAGATATTCTAATCAAATTTCAGTGTATTTACAAGTTGTATTTTATTTTTTAGTTTTCTTATGTACACTGACGTGAATGCATGTCAATAATTTTGTCCTGTTCTTCATTTTAATTTTTAGAAATGCCAATGTATGTGAAGTTTTTCTTATGCGTGAGATTTGTTCGTTCTTTTAAATCAATGCATGAATTTTGTGAAATACCTGAGAATGTTACTGCTGATGTGTTTGTTAAATTTGTCAGATGATGCAATGCTGGTTGTATTTTATTTTTTAGTTTTCTTATGTACACTGACGTGAATGCATGTGAATAATTTGGATCTGTTCTTCATTTTAATTTTTAGAAGTGCCAATGTATGTGAAGTTTTTCTTATGCGTGAGATTTGTTCGTTCTTTTAAATCAATGCATGCATTTTGTGAAAGACCTGAGAATGTTACTGCTGATGTGTTTGTTAAATTTGTCAGATGATGCAATGCTGGTTGTATTTTATTTTTTAGTTTTCTTATGTACACTGACGTGAATGCATGTGAATAATTTTGTTCTGTTCTTCATTTTAATTTTTAGAAATGTCAATGTTCGTGAAGTTTTTCTTATGTGTGAGATTTGTTCGTTCTTTTAAATCAATGCATGAGTTTTGTGAAAGACCTGAGAATGTTACTGCTGATGTGTTTGTTAAATTTGTCAGATGATGCAATGCTGGTTGTATTTTATTTTTTAGTTTTCTTATGTACACTGACGTGAATGCATGTGAATAATTTTGTTCTGTTCTTCATTTTAATTTTTAGAAATGCCAATGTATGTGAAGTTTTTCTTATGCGTGAGATCTGTTCGTTCTTTTAAATCAATGCATGAATTTTGTGAAAGACCTGAGAATGTTACTGCTGATGTGTTTGTTAAATTTGTCAGATGATGATAGAATTGATGGAAATGAAATGATTCATAAATTTGTATGTACTGAAATCTGTGATCCCATTCTTTTTCCTAAATTACATGAATATGTGAAACGTCATATGATGCTTGGACCATGTGGTGCTCTAAGTCCTGTTAGTATGAGAGATGGTAAATGTAGTAAGAATTGTCCAAAACCTTTTTCTGAAAATACTAAAGAATCTGTGAATGGTTATCCTTTGTATCGTCGACGTGATAATGGTATGAGTATTGATGTACATGGTGCATCTCTTGATAATAGATACTAGGAGGGCCCGGCGTGCTTCGCTACGCTTATAAATAAAGTTTTTGCGTAGACATTTTGTTGACGTAGAAGCAATGATTTCAAAAAGGGGTAATGAGAAATGCTAGCATATAATTTTTAATTTTTCTTTTTAAATATATGAATGAAAATTAATCAGAACTCTAGCTGATCAGTTCGGATATATGAAAAATTAGCGATCAAATAAGTTTGATCTCTAACTTACTTTGATCTCTTTGATTTTTAAATCTTAGCTGACCTCTATAGTTTTGGGTTTAATCTTTACAACATTTCCTATGACCGTGATTTTTTTTCAATTTTTCTGTTTCTAATATTTGCAAATAAGCGGATGGGCCGAAAAAAAGTTTTGAAAATAAGTCGAAAGCTGTGCGGTCGGGAATTATAACAAAAATTGTGATAATTAATATGAAAAAATTCGTATGTCCTGACTCCCATGACACCTCATTTGTCAAGGTCAATTTTTTTTTAACTTTCCACCTCCTCCAAATAACGTTTTGAAAGATGAGCTGACTTCTATAGTTTTCATTCAAGGCAATACGATGGGCGATCAAGTCAAAAGTTAAGTTGTCGATAATCTAATGATATTTTTTTGGTTGTCGGTTGACCGATTAATGAATAAAACGGAGAACCGAATAAGGACGAGGCGTGATGAGTCGGATTTCATCAGAGCAGTGCTGGTAACGATTTTTATAAAAAACAACGAGATCAGTAACAGTGCGAGGGTGTTGTAGGAAATAAAAATTTGATGGTAAATTTACCCCGCCCGCAATTTGTATAGCACGTTTTTGAAGAGTCTAAAAGCCTCAAACTTGACAACAATACTCCATCTTTAATTAATTATAATAAGTTTTAAATAAACGTCTTAAGGTAACCTAATATACCATGCCAATCAGCGAAGGATGGATTGTAAATTAAGTTAAAGGAATTTATGAACATTAACTTGAAACTTTAGAGGACTTAAGATAAAAGTCAAAACCCACAAAGGTAAAGAGTTCTACAGATGAGCGACTGTGTTCAAAAAGTTGCGTTATAATGCTACAATTCTATACCTATAATTATTTGAACCGTAAAATTGTTAAAGCATTGGCCGCTACAGTTGATCTGTTGTGATGCGATAGATTTGCTGACGTAGAAAAAATCCATGTATGCTTCACCCCATGTGGTGAACAGTACTAAGTGCAAGCATGTATATATGACTTGCGAACTAAAAGAATTTTGAAAAATTTTTGACCTAATCGATCAAAAAATCCTGATTTTTAAACAATGCTCTTTGCTAGGTTAAAGATATATGAATTCCACTTCATATTATTTTGTCCATAATAGTGATAGCATTTAAACCAGGGTTCCTTACCTCAAACTTATATAATTCCCAAATTATGGAAATAACACACAAATTGTCCTTCCTAAACTACATAACGTAAAATTTGATTATTTTGGGCTCATACCCTCACATTTCAATGCATGTCTCTTCTCTACATTTGTAAAGTGGTTTTGATCGAACTTTAGTAAATTTCAATATGAGAATTAACTGATTAGTTTTTTGGGGATATGACAAAAAGTTGATGGAGGTCCTACAGCCCCTGCGTATAATAGCTGTTTGTCTTAAACTTCAATAACTTCATGTCCGAATCACGGTTACCAACTATTACAGAACATAAACTCGAATACATTTTCCTGCAAACCCCTTTCATTGATTTTTCATAAATTCGACAAACAGCCTCAAAGTAATTATAAAATATGTAGGACTTAAAAGTTAAAACGTTCCACTCATATGTGTCAAAAATTCGGTCTGTGGGAAAAGGTTAGCATATAGTCTGTAAAATCTGTAAAGTTGCTGGAAAAGCAGTGATTTTAAAACTTTTTTGTCCCTAAATTCCTTGGACCTTCAAAAACATTCATCAGCACTAAATCCTGTATTACCTAGAAAAATGAGAAAATTTGGGGAGTTTTTCCCTTCCAAAGCATCTCAAATAGTAACAGAGAACATTTTTTTTTGAAAATTTAAAATTTCGACTGGATAATCTGGTCTCTCGGGAACGTTTGGGATCGCAGGTTACGAATTCCGAGGTACAAAAGCAAGTGAAGGTGGTTCCAACTCGTCAAAAACACCCCAAGGTGTGGAAATTATACAACAAATTAATATTTCGCTTCGTCTCCCGGGAGTTTTCGGGGTCGCTGATTATGAAGCCGAGGTCCAATTATAAAAATTCACCCAATCACCCAAAATCATCCAATGATATGAGCTTATAATTTATAAATATAATTGACATCAATCGTAATCAGAGTCATATTCGAGACTTGCTGATGCACGATTGGTGAGTCCCAGTTCAACCGTCATAATAATGTCAGTAGTTTCAGGTAGCTCGCAATAGTTTAGCAATAGCAATAGTTTCGTAACAAAATTTAAAATTTTGTGAGCAGTAGACGCTATTCTTTCTGCAACCACAAGCTGACCCATATCGAGTTTGGCTTTTTGTTGCCAACCGAATCTTTTCTGCCACAATAACCTCAAATTCGGTTGTTTTTTCTTCAAAAACCAAATTTGAAGAAATAACAACCGAATTTGAGGTTATTGTATCAGAAAACATTCGGTTCGCACAAAAGCGGGTTGTAGTGACCTAATTTTTTATTTCAGTGTGTCATGATCTGAATTTGCTAATAATCCTTTCCAACAGTGCACTTGATAGTAAACTCTTTTCAAATGTTTTCGGATTGATCGGTTGATTTGATGTTATGTGTATATTATATCTGGTGCGGCGCAGTTTTTTCTTAGTAGTCAAATTCTCATCTCATCATGATCTCCTGATAAGCAAGAACTAAGTTACCGACTGTAGAGGAAGGTAAACAGACGAAGAGGAAATTTTAAAACATAAATTTGGATTTTTCCACGGCAAGAATCCCATGCTTCAAAATGAAATTCTTCAGCTTACAAATCAATCAACTCGGAGTCAGACGAAGAAGGTTGTCTCCTAAATTTTAAAGGAAAAAAAAAATAATAATCGAAAATAGAAAAATAAGTGTGTGTTAGTGTTTGTGTTAGTGTTTATGAAAATAAAAGTGGTGAAGAACGGAGGCGTACAATTATATAATTGGTGAGATTGTTTTTTATTAAAAAATTATTTGGTATTTTATATTTACTGTTACCAGGCGGTAGGCAGGTAAAATTTTACCTTTTATTGCTTTGATGTAATAAATTTATTTTAAAGCATAAATTTGTTTTGTATTGCCTGGTAACAAGAAATGTAAAATTTTGTTTTAGTTGTTAGTAGGAATTTTGAATTTAACCCTTCAATTTTGTTAGTGTCTTTTGTGTTTCCATTTTTTTTTGCTTTTCCCTTATCGTGCAACTGTTGCATGAAACCTGCTATCGTGTTTTTGTGACAGAGATGCCCAGTTTCTTCTGTACTGTATAGTGTTGAAATTTAGGCCTAGCCGAATTTCAGTATCTATACCTGCAATATCAAAGGGTAAGCCTTTGTCTGAACAAAATGGCAGCATAGTGTACCAACAGCTTAGCATTGACTTCACCAACATAAGAGGTCTTAATTCGAATCTAAACGAGGTTCATCACTACATCGAAAAAAATAAACCTGAGATATTGTTTCTTACCGAAACAATTGTCAGTGGCAAAGCATCAAAATTGGAACCCCGATAAATACCGGATGCCTAGTTACGAATTGGAACATTCCTTTTATAACAAGCATAGTGTCTGTGTATTTGTTCGAATTTCACTTTCATGTATGAGAATTAAGGCCTACGAGTTGAATTCTAAGCGTAGCACTGATGATCTCAGGTGTTGATGAAACTATGTTTATAATAGGATTATACAGATCCCCAAATTCCCAAGGATGTCCCTTTTCCGATCAAATATCGGCTAATCTAGACAAGATTACCAGGGATTACCCCAAAGCAAGACTGGCCATTCTTGGAGACTTTAATATTCATAATAAAGAATGGCTTAAGTATTCATCACGCACTGACGACGTAGGAAGACAAACCGAACCGATACTCGCAGATTATCACGGTTTGACGCAAATGATAGAATGTCCCACTAGAATCTCAGACAATTCACATCATTACAATAATTTGCTGGATCTGTTTTTGACAAACGAACCAGATACTACGAAGACAAAAGTCGAACAACCCCTCAGAACATCGGACCATTTACTAATATCAGCAATAGTGCAATTTACATCACCGCCACAAATTAAAGCAAATCCTCGTGGCGTTTGGAACTATAAACGCGTTGACTGGGAGGGACTGAGAAGCTTTTATGATAAAACACCTTGGAAAACTATTTGTTGTGTTGATCAAGATCCTAGCACATCGGCAATAAGAATTTCTACAATCATAAAAGACGGAATGCGGCGTTTTATTCCAAATCGATTAATCACTCCTAAAACTGAGTCTTTGTTCACGTGGGATGTTGATGAGGCAATGAAGAATAAACGCAAAGCATTTAAGACGTATAACGCTAATAAAACACCTGAAACCCATAGCGCCTATAAGAAAGCCAGAAATATTAGTAATTACTAAATTCAAAATAGACTTGTACGTAGTCGCGTTTATTCAGAATAAATTTTTTAACTCGAAGAATTTTTTTACTCGATCCTCTATTCCAACCTTAGTTCTGAATGACATTCCCGTGAGCGACTCGAAAGAAAAAGCGGATCTTTTGGGTCGTATTTTCGCAGAAACTCAAACATAGTTGAACCTCCCCATTCTCCTACACTCATTTTCCCAGTTGTAACGAAAATGAAACCAATTATTTTTCGTTGCAATATTGTACGGAAAATGCCCGACGGTATTCCACCCCTCATTCTTAAAAACTTTGCTAGGCAACTAGCTCCAATTTTAACAAAAGTTTTCTATTTATCTTATAAAACCGGAATATTTCCCGATTCTTGGAAGCTGGCCAGCGTTCAACCCATATCAAAGAAAGGCAGTAAGATAGACCCTAATAATTATAGACCAATTGCAATTCTGTCGGTTTTAGCTAAAATATTTGAAAAATATGTTAACTACAATCTAATAGATTATTTGGAAATGTCGCGAATTATTGATGATAAGCAGTATGGTTTTCGTAGAAGTCATGCAACAGGCGATCTGTTAGCCTACGTATCCCATCTCTGGAACAAATCGCTGGAAAACCATGGTGAAACATTCAGTATTTCACTTGACATTTCTAAAGCATTTGATAAAGTGTGGCTTAAAAATCTCATAGCTAAATTAAAATCTTATGGCATAGACCATCTTACTGTCTCATGGATTCATAGTTTTCTTGCAGTTCGCCAATTTCATGTTAATTTAGATGGTATCACATCCAATATTTTAACTGATAGAGAGCTGCTAATTGATTCTATCAACAAAGATCTGAACCGTATAATGGAATGGGGTGATCGTAATCTTGTTTCATTTAATCCAACCAAAACCAAACTATTCCGTCTTTCACGAATAGATCGACAGAAAAATTTCCCTATTAAAATAAACCATGAGGAATTGCGTTAAGTTGAATCAGTTAGACTTCTTGGAGTGGATATTCAAAAAAACCCTGAAATGGAATAAACATATGTTCAACCTTGCTAAATCTGCAATGCAAAAGTTAAGATTCTTGAGTCGATGTAAGAAGTATTTCAATCCCGAGCAAATTTTGTTATACTTCAAGTCCTTTATACGTCCATGTATGGAGGATTGCTGTCATGTTCGGGGAGGTACTTGTCAGTCAACAATAAAATGTCTAGAGAAAAGCAATATGGTTGATTGGTAATCCAAACTAACGGACGAGCTTGATTCACTCCAGCACAAAAGAAATGTGGCTGAATTGTCAATCTACTATAAATATAACTTTAACGAATTCTCCTCTAAGGAAATTCAAAATATCCTTCCATCGTGTGCGCAGTATAATCGACAAACAAGAGCTGCCGAGTTATCCCATCCATTTGCTGTACAAATACCTCGTTGTAGAACTGTGTCCTTCCAGAACGACTATTTTAATAGAGTGGCCAAATTGTGGAACTCAATGCTCTCCTCTGTATTTCCCGATGAATTTTCCCCTCAGGCATTTAAAGAAAATGTCCATCGTCATTTAAAATAATTAGTATAGCTATTCCTTCCATTTTCTTCATCTCCTTCCTTTATAGTTGACATGGTATCTTCGGATATTCAAAGAGTCTGAATAATGAATATTTCATATTTAGTGTGCTAAACATGTCTAACTAATTAATTAAAAAAAAAAAAACTATCCAAAACGGAAATAGTGAAATGTTTATTGAAATTTTATCGCAAATCGCATTAATGGTTTAACATTTTTTATTGCACCTCGAATTCATAAGCAGTGACCCCGAAAACCCCCGAGAGATGATAATTTTTCACTGTAACTTCTCGGGGTGGTTTTGAAAGGTTCGAATCACTTACATTTGGGCCTTGGCTTTGTAAATATCGATTCCGGAAATCCACGAGAGACGATTTTCTAATATGCAACATATTAATTTTTTGAATCACTGATTTTGAAGGGTTGGAACTACTCTCATTTGCTTTCGGATGTTTCAGTTAAAATTTTGAATTTTCAAAAATGTTTATCACTGTTACTATTTAGGATGCTCTGGGATGAGGAAAATCACCCTATTTTTTCGAGTTAATGCAGCGCTTAGTGCTGATGAATGTTCCTGAAGGTCCAAGAAATCCACGGAAAAGATTTTTTAAATCGATGCTTTCCACCACTTTTCCAGATGGTACAAAATTTTCCTAAATCTAAATCTGAGGACAAAGCTACCTGCAAGAACAGAAGTAATTGTAAGTGTTTTGTCTACTTATTTTATTATATTAACCTTAAAGTTAAATGTTAATGTAGAGCATGTGTTATTATATCTTAAAATCTGATATGTTGATTTAAATAGTTAGTGTTCTTGACGCGAGAGCGAGTAAAATGTTAAATTTTAAATTTCAGACATATGTTGTTTTTTGTCTCCGGGCTAAATAGTTGATTCAAAACCTTGGAATACTGATGTGGAAGTATTTGAAAAAGACTGAAATAGCTAAATTCTTCTAGTTTTCTTTTAAACAGTTTACTAAAACGGTCGGCCGAGACTGTTGGCTATATATTTATTCAAATGTATTAAAATAAGTTTAAAAACAAAGTTTTATTTTATTATTCTATTAATTCAACAATGGCTGACTAAAACTTTACATCGAATAATAATATGATGTCAAAAAAGTGTTGTCATATATAAATATAAAAGATGGGTGCGGCCTAAAATTGAATTATCTTCAACACCCTCTCTTAATTTCAATTTTAGTTAATAAACAAATTATGGAAATTAACATTAATTAACAATCAAATTATCAATCAATTTTTCAAACTTTACCCTTGTTAGGGCTTTAGTAAAACAATCTGCAATTTGATTTTCTGAACTACAATAAGATACATTAAACAAGCCATCACAAAACTTCTCATTAATAAAATGGAACTTAACATCAATATGTTTACTTCTCTTATTGCTTATACCAGATTTTATCATATGAATTATGCTTTGGTTATCTATATTTAAATTTACTTTGACGTTCAAGTTCAAAATTTCTTCAATAAAGGATTTCAAGCATATCATCTCTTTTACACAATCTGTTGCAGCTATATATTCGGCTTCAGAAGAAGATGTCGCTACAACTGATTTTTTTCGTGATGACCAGCAGATTGAACTACCATCATAAAATAAAACGAATCCAGAAGCACTTTTCTGGGTTTTCAAATCTTTGCATAATCAGAGTCATGGTATGCTGGAATTTCATTCAAATTGCTATTTCTAAAATACATTACTCCTTTTGATGATAACGCTTTAAGATATCTTAAAATTTGCTTGCCTGCATTGACATGATGTAACTTTGGGAATTCCATATATTTACTACAATACCCAACGCTGTATGATATATCTGGACGTATTCTGTTCGATATATAAAGTAAACTACCTATCAGCTGACGATATGGAAAATCGGTTTTCTTTTCTATTTCATCCACTACATTTGTTTTATCGATAGGAACTGTTGATTCTTTTGCATTAGACATTCTAAATTTATCTATAGTGGTGTTTGCATAATTTGTTTGTTTCAATAAAATGCCATCAGATCTATAATTAATCTCCATTCCCAAGAACGTATCAGGTTTCCATGTTATAGTAATTTCGAATTTTCGTTGCATGTCATCAATCAGCGTTTTAATTTTATTTTCGTTTTTTTCAATGAGAATCCCATCATCAACATATATCGCCAAAATTATTTCACCATCAATCGTTTTGAATACGCATTTTTCAGTTTTCATTTGAATTAAACCATAATCTTTAAGAAAATTCGTGAAACACTCATTCCATTTCAAGGGCGCTTGTTTAAGCTCATATAGAGATTTGTTCAGCTTGCATATTTTATTCTCAACTTCAAACCCTGCGGGAGGGTACATACTATATATATATATCTTCACATACTATATATATATCGTTACTATATATATATCCTGTTCAAATCCACGTATAACTAGTCTTGCTTTGTATCTTCCTTCGTCTTTAATTTTAAACACCCATTTGCTACTGGGAATTTTTTTACCATTCACATCATTTTCACTGACGTAAGACCATGTATTATTTTTCTGTAACGATTCAATTTCTTCCTGGACTGCTTTTTTTCCATTTGTTTGCGTCTAAACTACTAAGAGCTTTTTCATAAGTCAATAAGACAAAATCTTCCAGTTTAGATGGAACTTTTCTATTTCTTTGAGGACGTTTGTTAACTTCTACTAGATCTGCATTTGAATTAGTTATCCTATTATCTAGTTGTAACACTTTCTCCGGTGATTCAAAACCATCAAAACATTCATCAAAAGCATTTTCATTTGCCCCATCGTTTTCAAGTTCTCCGTGACTATCGACATTTTTAATGTTGTTTATTTGAACATTTTTATTATCAGCACTGTGATCATTATCTATATCAGGAATGTAACCAGTTATATTTGGTGAACTTTTATCACTTGAATCATCAAATACTACATCTCGAGATATTATTATCTTCTGATTTTCTTCATTAAATAACCGACAACCATTTGGTGCATAACCTACCATTATGCATTTTCTGCTACGAACATCTAATTTTCTACGATACCCCAAAATACCGTTCAGCTGTATCGTTCAGTTCTGGTGTGTGAGGTATGGTAATATCATGTATTATACCCTTTTCTCTGAACCAAACTTGTAACTTTGCATTCACATATTCGCCTCCACCATCAGATCTTATTTTATGAATTTTTAAATTCCATTTCGCTTCGACTTGTGCAACATAGCTTTTAATACAGTCAATAGCTTCGTATTTATTTGACAATAAATAGACCATATAAAAATGAGCGGATTCATCTAAAAGAGTGATAAAATACCTCTTTTTATCCCACGACTTCAGATCAATTGGTCCACATAGATCCGTGTGTATGAATTCTAAGGACCTGATGGCTTTGGTTCTGTCATTATTGAATGGAGTTTTCACTTGTTTTGCATTGACACAAGTTTTAGAAACAGCATTTTTGTTAATATCACTCCATTCCATACACCGATTTCACTTTCAAAAACTGACGCATTTTCTAGATTAGTTTAATCAAAAGTCATGTGCGACGATGAACCTGAGTCTAATACCCATTGTGTTGTACAATCACCTATTATTAGAACAATTAACCATAAATGAAACCTTGTTTTGATTTTGAAAATAATATTCTTTTTCGTGATTTGTTTTACGACAGATTTTACATTTCGTGTCCCTATTATTTTTATTTTTACAATTCTTTGAGGTATGACCGATCTTAGAACAAGCATAACACTTCACAATTTTCTTACAATCACGCGTGTAATGTCCAACACCATTGCATTTGAAACATTTTATTTCATTACTTTTAAACGCTACAACACTATCAGTTGCATTTTGTTCCGTATTTCTTTGTTCTTAAGCCAACAGTCGTGATGTTAAATTTGACAACGTTTGATCATTGGAAGTTGTAGACTTCCAAGCACTAACAAAAGATGTATACTTTTCTGGAAAAGTTGTTAATATTCGTGACATAATCATTCCGTCTGTTAATTTTTAATTTAATAGTTTGTGTGCAATATTTTCTATTTGACTTACATGAGAAGCAATATCACTATTTTTATCATACGCAACACTAAACAACTCTTGCATTAATTTGCATTTTTGTTGTTCTGTATTTGTTTGATAAATGTCACACAATTTTTTAAACATTTCACACGCTGAAGTACAGCTCATCACGTGCATTGCATTTTTACTGTCAACCGATAAAACTATAATTTTCTGAGCCCGTGCGTCATTCTTATTTTCATCACTGTTTTTCTTTTCTGTTCCTGTCAACATATCATAAAGTTCATTTGCTTTAAACATAATTTCGATTTGAAATTCCCATAAAGCAAAATTGTTGTGATCTCGCAACTGTTCAATATGGTGCACATCATCACTATGAGACGACATTTTATTTTTATTTTATAGCACTCGAGTCACAACTAAATTATATGTTTTAATTTGTTGAATAAACACTTCTTATTATTTTTATTGTATTGGCATATGACACCAATGTTTTTAAGCTTTACTTTACTATTCTGGTGCAAACGGAAAAAGGAGATGGCCCCATAGAATCCGCCACCACACGTGTTTTATTATTTTAAGTTTTTATGTTGAATTCAATGTAAAAAACATCTGGGCCCATAACCTGTTGGTTATATATTTATTCAAATGTATTAAAATAAGTTTAAAAACAAAGTTTTAGTTTATTATTCTATTAATTCAACAATGGCTGACTAAAACTTTACATCGAATAATAATATGACTGTCAAAAAAGTGTTGTCATATATAAATATAAAATTCTAAAATTGAATTATCTCCAACAGAGACGGTCCTTTTGCTTGCATATTTTTTTTTTCGAGAAAAACTTGCACACTTTTCAATACAAAAACTTGTAGAGAAATAATTGTACACATCTTTGCATCATAATATCGATTACGCCATGTTATTAAAAATCCGGTGAAATAGTCATAGTTCCGAAGCTCCGAAGACGACCATCAAACCCGAATTCTTACGTGTAAAAAGTGCGTGTTGGTAACCCTAGTCCGAATGGTTTCGGTAGTGAATGATTCGTGGTGTAAAAGGTTTTGGTATGTTCTCAATAATTGAACTTTTGTTTAATTTTTGTGTATTCACACTATCACCAGGTATACGATAAGGAACTGATTATTAATGTTGTTGCAGATGTCTGAAATTAGGCTAATTTCTTTAAAAAATTGAATAATCTTAGTTTCAAACATTAATTTGAACTTCAACATTCATTCCCAGATCTAATTTTAAAAGTTCAAGCTGTTTTCTTAATTAAAAATAAAAACGTTTTAGCAAAAAAAATCTTTGAAATTTGTCTTCTTAAAGCTTGATCAAACTTACAACAAACAAGATTTTTTTGTTTAAAGTTTAAACTTCACGTCCTAGTTTTTACAATATCCAAAATTAGATATCTTTACAATAACAACAACATTCGACAATAGCAACCAAATAAGAAACAATGAACACTATACAGCTTCACATTATGATTAATCCACATCTGTAACCTCGACTATATCTACTATGGGTTTCTTTGAATAAAATAAAAATATAGATATAAATAAATTTTATATGATACAAACTTTGCTTACGAATTAAAACTATTTTGCAAACGCAATAAATATTTAGTATTGAATCATTAAATTTAGTTTTCTCTGATTATAAAATAAAATATAATCTATAAATATATATCTCAATTTAAATGTGATATATGTATTTATTTTTCATATTGGATCGCCGCTACTGTTTTGTGTTCACTTTTTAAGATAAATCAAATTAAAATTGTTGCAAATTAAAACATAGGGTGATATAGCAAAAACTGTAACATAAGATAGTTTAAGATAGAATGACGAGGAACTACCACAATTTGTTAAACAAAATTAGGAGTGGGTATCTAGGGATGTGCATCTCATTTTATATAAGGCTAAATCGGAGAAAAGACCGTGAAATCTATTTGTGTTTATTTCGTTCGATCGAACTCAATTTCTGTGGAAAAATAGTATATTTTCCTACAAGAGATGAAAACATTGTTTTTTTCGTGAGTAAACATTTGTTCACGAGACGCGCTAGCGTCGAGTGAGACATGTTTACGAACGAAAAACGTTTTTATCTCGCGTAGGAAATGCAATTTTTTCTATGATAGTAATATATAATCGATATTTACTATAAATTATAAAGTTAGAAATCGACAACAAATCATTCAAAATTCATTTTCTATTTTTTCATGGCTACGTTGTTTAAAATACTTTGCAAAATTATATGAAAAACCATAGCAACTTTAATTTGTTATTCTATTTCACTAGTGAGTTTACTTTTCGCATAGAAAAACTCTCTTTTCTTTCAATCAAAACTCCATTTATTTCATGGGTAACAATAATTTTATTATAAACAAACTTTTCACAAAAAATCTTAGTTTTATTAACAAAATGCGCTTTAGTTTAATTAACAAAATTCGAGAGACTTCTAGACAATTTCAAATCATACAATACAGCATACATGTAAATGTCAAAAGTAAAAGTAAAGAATGACACATGCGATTTCTATCTATTTCTATTGCAATCTTTTATTATAATCTGCAATTTCAATTTCGTTCAGATGTATAACTCCCACCTCTTCTATTTCTTTCAAGAACATGTTCGGTGTCAACGGTATTAAATCGGACACATCTTCTGTTACATACGTAAGCGGTCTGGAGTTTATCATTGATTCACATTCACATAATAGGGTTTGCATTTCTTCAAAATCTAATGAGGTGTTACCAAGCTGTTTCCGCAACAGTTGTTTCACTAACCCAATTAATCTCTCCCACCATCCTCCCCACCAAGGAGCCATGGATTAATTTTCCATCGAATCTTCAAATTTGTTCCATATTTATTTATTTCAGTCCGATTCAATCGATCTAATTCATTTGCAGTGCCTACGAAATTAGTACCATTATCAGTGCCAATAACACTCGGACGACCTCTTCGACTTATAAATTTACGTGGACAATGAATAAAATGATCAGTGGACATTGACGAAACTAATTCAAGATGAGATCTTAACATGTAATGGTCCAGCTAAGTCGATGCCAACCGCTTCAAATACTTTTGTTTCTCGTAATCTAAAGGCAATGATGGTGATTGTACATTCGAATTTGCATTAGCCGCATGTTTTCAATACAGCTGGGGCATAGATAATCAGTTTTGGAGCTTTGGGGTTTCTTTGTTACCCATTTTTCTCGCAGTTTTAGTTTATGTTCAACGCTTTGGTGACGATCGTTGTCAAACCATTCGTTGCAGGATTTGTGGTGGTCATTTTCCGATTGTGCTGCGGATATAATGGTTGATTGAAGCGTTTGCAATTCTTCTTGTATGTCTTACCGCATTTCAGATGGGATATCATGCTCTTCAATGCTTTGCGTTACTATTTCCTGATATCTAGTAATCGTTTCCAGATGTTTAAATACGTCGACATTCCAGCGCACGGTCTGTTTGGGTGTCTATTAAATGTAGATGAACCTTGCACTTGTAATTATTGATCAAGACATGATAAGCTCTGAATGATCGAACGTCATTTACACTTGAAGACTGTCTCTTAGACAACATGACATGATTGATTTGATTTTCAGTTCTTTAGACGCATCATAGCCAGTTCAGCTCCTACAAAACCGTTATTGTTACTGGTATGATGCAAGCAGGGCCGATATTTGTTTTAAGTTTTGCACTTCTTCAATTTGAGCATTGAAGTCGCCTACCATGATACTTATATCGTGCTGCGGGATATTAATGACGACTTCTTCGAGGTCAAGGCAGAACAGGTCTTTAATGTCCTATGCTCTGTCTTCAGTAGGTGTATGAACATTGACGATCGTTACATTAAATTTTTGCATGTGGATTCTCAGTGTGCATATTCTTATATTAGTTTGGCAGAAGTCGATAACATGTATTCACACGACGATGTATGAGAAAACCAACTCCAAATTCGTCGTCGTTTAGATGACCGCAAAAGTAAGAAGTGTATCACTTCGCTGTTTCATGGGTTACACTCACTGGCCATCTTAGTTCTTGGAATGCCTCTAGTAAAAATTTATCGACCATATAAATTTCAAAATTAATATAAAATCCGAATGAATTATGAAATGAAATCACACATCTTGGAAGCAGCGATGTGTTCAATCTAAACTGATTAGATGGTTTTGTCAAAGATCCACCACAAATAATGAGTATGTACACAGTGTGTCGATTGTTAATGTGTAGAAAACTAAAAACATTTTCTTCACCATGATTTTTTTTGTTTCCCGATATTGTGATAATGTTGTTGTAGCGATGAAATGTAGTGCTATTCTTCCTGCTCCAAGTACAGATTTAGAAGCTCTGCTACTACCCTTGGGCGGTACCACAGATCTTCCTTCGTCAGGTCGATTGGTCGATTGAAACAAAATCGAGCTCGGATTTGGCGAAGCGTTTCATTATTTACCAAAAACCTATATACTTTAGTTTTGGTTTCACATTTGGAAGAATTCGTTTCTCCTCAGCACAATGGTTTATATATTTATCTGCAATTAACCAAACTTAACTTCACTTAAAAAATAAGTGTCTAACTAAACCATGAATATTTACTTAAACCTTCGAATGTCCTTCTTATGTCTCTAGGTGCCCGTAATCTATCGTAACCTATAGGATTTTTCAGTTTTCGGTTTCAATGGTTTTTCTACGATAGAGTTTCTATCGTAGTTAATCGTTTTGAATCTGAAGATCACGATTGAAATTGTTTTTGAGGAAATTGAAAAAGTTTCGAATCGTTTTCTATCCGACATTATATATATAGCACCAATCGTAACCTATCGTATTTTCCTATCATTAGATTTCTATAGGGCTGAATCTGAAATTTACGATTGAGATGTTTTTAGGAGAAATCAATCAATCGTAGTCTATCGTCATCTATAGAATTTTTTACTTTTCGGTTTCAATGGTTTTTTTACGATAGAATTTCTATCGTAGTTAATCGTTTTAAATCTGAAGATCACGATTGAAATTTTTGGTAAAACTGAACAAGTTTTGAATAGTTTTCTATCGTACATTCCATATGTAGCACCAATCGTAACCTATCGTATTTTTCCGCCAACAAATTCCTATCGGCTTGAATCTGAAATTTACGATTGAAATTTTTTCAAGAATAACAAACCAATCGTAGTCTACCGTCTACCTATGGGATATTTCAGATCTGGCTTCAATGGTTTTTTTACGATAGAATTTCTATATCGTTGTTAATCGTTCTGATTCTGAAGTTTTTGTGTGCGTTTTCTATTCTCCATCCCATATGTAACACTGTGGTGAACATTAAAACTGAAAAAATATTTTAAAATTTTAAGATTTAGCAGGCTATGTTTTTGCATTCAAATTATTAAAAAAAAAATTCAGTTTTGATTTTTTTCTAAAAAATATTATAAGTTCCCCAAATGTATTTTTGCTTTTCAATTCGTTCATTAAAAGTGTTATTGTTTAAAACTTTCAATATAAATTACAAAATCAATCTGTTTAACTTCTATTTCTAATTATTAAAAAAGTTATTGTATTGAAACTCAAATACAAGTGTAAAATGAACTTAAAAGGTAATGTCTAATAAGTAATGCATGGATTTAAGTTGGTGTTTTATAATACAGTCTGACTGAAGGAACCGGAAAACTAAAAGGATTATTTGTCATTGGTTACGAAGATCATCATTAGTGCTTGCGCAGGACCCTGGTGTATCCGCAAACGGTCTCTCTCCTGAGCCATCTCTTTCATAATTACGTACCATCTGTAACCCGTTTTTGTATTTTTCATCATTTTTCTCTATCTTCTTCCCCTTTTTATTTGTTCCTCCACAGATCCTTCCAAAACATCTCTTAACAAACATTGCTTTCTTAGTACGTGCCCAATCCAATTCCTTTTTCTTTCCTCTATTTTCTTTACTAGACTACGTTCCTCTCCCCACTCTTCTTAGAACTTCCTCATTTCTCACCTTGTCTATCCACTTGATCTTAAGAACTCGTCTCCAAATCCACATTTCAAAACTCTCTTGCTTATTAATTTCCTTTTTTGATAAGGACCACGTTTCCAATCCGTACAAGATAACGCTCCACACAAAGCACTTTATCATTTTTTTCTTCAGTACCATGTCTATTTTACTGTTTAACTCCTATCCTCTTCGCTCTGAAAGCCTGCTTTGCCATACCAATCCTTACTTTTATTTCTCTTATTCCCCTCTAGTCTTCCGTCACCTCAGTTCCCAGATATTTGAACCTTTCCACCTGCTCTAGCCTTTCTTCACCTACAATGATGTTCAACTTTTCTTTCTTTCCTATTTTCATTACCTTTGACTTTCGCACATTAATTCTAAGCCCATACACACTTTCCGTATCCTTTAGATGTTTCAATATTCTGTTCAGTTCTTCTTCACTTTCTGCAAAGATCACCATGACATCTGCAAATCGAACGCACGCAACCAACTTCCCTTCCTCCCATACTCACTCCTTTATCGCTCCTCCAGCATTCCTGCACCATTTCGTCCATGTAAATGTTAAAAAGAGTAGGAGATAAACAATATCCTTGTTTCACTCCTATTCCAATCTCAAACCAGTCTGTCCTGCTGGTACCAACCCGTAAAGCTTCTCTCTGGTTCATATACAGCTTGCCCATTAACCTCCTTTCTCTTCAGTCAACTCCTTTCTGTTTAAATATCTCCAACAGTTTCCCCCACAAAGGACAGTCGAAGGCTTTTTCCTAGTCTACAAAGCAAAGGAAAACCTCCCTGTCCCTATCTGTATAACGCTCCACAATGGCCTTACGACTCCAAGTGCATCCCTTGTATCAATACCCTTTCTAAAACCGTCCTGCTCCTCGTCCACGCTCTCCTCCATCACTCTTGTCATATGCCTATTTATTACTCTCAGCAAGATTTTAGCAGCATGAACACCTAGACTGATGGTTCTATGTTCTTCACACTTCTTCGTTCCCTTTTTCTTAGTCAGTGGAATCTTTTCGGATCTCAAGAAGTCCTCGGGCCACTCCCCACTTTCATAAATCTCGTTGCACAGTGATGTAAACTCTCTCATGCTTTCCTCTTGCAGACACCTCAACACTTCCACTGGTATCTTATCAATTTCTGCTGCCTTGCCACTTTTCATATCTTTCATTGCTGCTCTCACCTCATCCAGTATAATACTTGGGCCGATATCGATGGTCTAGCGCACAGATGTGGTAAGTGACATTTAGCAAATTGTTCAGTACAGGCGTTTGAAAGTTTACACTTCAATAAAAATTGAAAATGTAAAATATTATGTGGTTGAATTCGATAGAGTTTTATAGTAGTTATCTAGTCTTTATTGTAATTATGTCTTTCTACATGATAGAACTTAAGAGATACATGAATAATATTTAGTTTTATACAAACTATAAGTACTTACCACAGTACATGTGCAGTACAGTACAGTACAACAATGCCATCTACTGGATAAAATATTAAACATACACATACAATATTTTTACATTATATGAAAAATGAAATGGAGAATTTTATAGAGTACTTAACTCATTTTCTCAAAAAATGTCACTTACCACATCTGTGCGCTAGACCATCGATATTATCTTTTGTACTTCCTCTTCTCTCTCTACGTTTAGAACCTTAGGTTTTCCCTTTGCCTTATAGAGCTCCTCCATATATTCTTTCCAACTTTGCAAAATTAGTTTTTCTTCTTTCTTCCCTCCTGACTCTCCACTTCTATATATTTTACTCTATTCCTGTCTTTGGTCGTTGTTAGTTCTCTCACTTTGTTATATACCAGATCACGCCTTCCAGAGTAAACCAATTCTTCAATTTTTTTTACACTCATTATTAAACCGTGCCTCTCTTGCTCTGTCAGTTTCCTTCCTCAATTCTGTGTTCGTTCTTCTATACTTTATTCGTCTTCTTCAGTATTTAACTTTTTTAACTTTCGTCTTTCCTTCATTTTATCTACCATACCCTGTGTAATCCACGGCTTCTTTGGTCGAACTCCTTTCTTGTATCCTACACTGATTTTACACACTGTTTTTATACTTTGCTTTATTCTTTTCCATCTCGTCTCACTATCCTCTACTATTGTTTTTTTCAAAATTCTCATTTCTCTTTCCATATCCAATCCTATTTTCTCGGCATCCAGAAACTTTAATCCCTCTAAATCTTTTAAGTTTTATTTCTAAAACTGCTAGTAAGAGCACATGATCACTGTGTATATCTGCACCAGGTAAGGTGTTTGCCTTCTTCACTCCATTTCTATATCGCTCGTCAATCATTATAAAATCTATTTGTTTTTTATAGAGATCACCTTTTTACTAAATTCAATCATCCTATCTCCTCTTTCATTTATCAAATCCATACCAAATTTTCCAACTACTCCCTCGACCTCTTCTGACCCCACACTTGCATTCCAGTCCCCCATCACAATGTGACAGCAACCCTTCTCTTCTTTATTCAAAATTTCTTCAATCCGGTCATAAAGCCTTTCCACCTCTTCGTCGTCATAGTCACTTGTAGGCATGTACACTTGAATGACTAGAATACTCTTCGGAGCACCGTAATCTTCAATGCTATAATTCTATCGCAGTCATATATTACCTTACTAATACAAGTCTTTAATCTGTTATTTACAATAAATCCCACTCCGTTCTTTCCTCGCTTCCCTCCACTGAAGTAGAACACAGCGTCTTCTATATGTTCCTCACCGAATCCTGCCCATCTCACTTCACTAATTCCAACTATATCCATGTTATTCTTAATCATTTTCCTTTTCAAGTTTTCTGGCTTTTCTTACTTAAGCATACTTCTCACATTCCACGCTCCAAACCTAACTTTGTTATCACTTCTCCTTTCCTGATCACGTGAGGTCTTTGTACACTGTTCCCCCGGCAATCCGATTGGGAAACTATTCCGGTATTGTATTTAGTATTCAAAAAACTCATGTTACTTTTTCTTCTTCTCCTACACCTTTTCTTGGAACACCTTGGTTACCAAGATCAACGTTCAACAAATATATTAATAAACTCATTCCTCAGAGAGCAAATATTCCAGCTTCCAGATAATACTTCGAATTCAAAGCAAGATGTCTCTATATTACTCTGCTCTACATTATAGCACAACTAGCTATAACACCAATCGTAACCTATCGTATTTTTCCGTCATCAGATTCCTTTCGGGTTGAATCTGAACCTATGGGATATTTCAGATTTGGTTTCAATGGGTTTTTTACGATAGAATTTCTATCGTTGTTAATCGTTCTGAATCTGAAGTTTTTGATTGAAAGTTTTTTATTAAAAATAAAATAATTTGAAATATCCCATTGAAAACGATTCATAAAGATAGGATATTGCACCAAAATTCGGCTTTTACGATAAGAAACGATTAAAACGGATAAGAATCAACAGAAAATAAAATAATGTGAAATATTCCATTGAAAACGATTCAGAACGATAGGATAATCTACCAAAAAAACGATAGGAAACGATTAAATCGATACAAACATTCTATCGAAAAAAACGATACAGCCCTGTCACATACCTATATGTGGCAACAATGTAAAATGTATTCTACTACTATGTGCAGTGTATAATATGAGAATACAATAAATCATTTCTTATAGCGTTTTCGTTTCTCGATTTAAGTTTTGACCTCAGAGCGGGCAAAACTTTTTCACTGTTGCATTTTTTTCTTGTAGTGTTGCATTTACTTTTTCAGGTTTGCTCTTAAATTACTTGAGAATCGAACAGAAAAAAATCACATTTTTTAGATCTGTCAAACTTGGTTAACAAAATAAAGAAATTCAATTTTTTAATATATATTATTATTTTTACTCTATTTAATTATTTTTATTTAAGAAAAATACATCTTTAAAAATATGTTTTTTCTTATTTTTTCTAATATATTTATATATTAAACAAGGCAACATTCTTGCACCGTCTCTTAAGAAAAAGTCAAAAAATGCAATATAGTTGCCCTCAAAAAGTTTGAAACTTGCATCCAAATCGAGAAAAGAAAACGCAAATTTTTTCCGGTCAACATTTTTTTGAGAATCGAACAGAAAAAATGTGACCTGAAAAAAAAGTGCAAAATAAAGTCACATTTTTTTGTAGAATCGAAAACGCTATTAATTACACATCCTAAAGTTCGTATCATTACATGGTGTCAGATTTTATTTGATTATAATTAATGTAAATTTAATATAATTAATAAACGTGAATCCACGAAAGAAATAATAATACGACGATAATCAAAATAATAAAATAGTGAATCGAAACGAAAAATAAAATGAATAAAAAAATACCCAAGATGGCTGACGAAAGTGGTGCAAATCTTATTAGACCACCTAAATATTTAGATGTAAATAGTCCGATGCCGTTATCGTGGAATAATTGGATACAACAGTATGATTGGTTCACGGAAGCTACATTGCTAAATAAAAAAGCAGAAGGGATCCAGGTTGCAACCTTTATGTCATCGATTGGACCAGTGTGCGTAAATATTTACAATTCATTTAATATAAAAGATGATGAAACTAAGAATGTTAAAAAATTCGACAAAAACTCAACGAGTATTTTACACCCAAGTTAAACCTAACTTTCGAACGGTACACGTTTAACAAAATCATACAAAATGAGGGTGAGACATTCGATGATTTTTTGACGCGCGCAAAAATACAAAGTAAAAAGTGTGATTTTAGTCAATTACATGATAGTTTATTGTTTGATAAAATTATAATAGGTATACGCAATCACATGGTTAGAGAAAAACTATTGTCAGAAGATGAACTTTCATTGGATATGGCAATAAACATTTTTCGAGCTAGCGAATTAACACTCAAACAATTAGACGAAATAGAAGGAAATGGTGGGGTAGCTGTAAGAGAAGTTAAGTTTAAAAATAAAAGAACGGGTCACAAAAAATTATATAAAAATAAAAAATTCGATAGCAAATCTAGTTCTGAGAAAAGTGAAGATTTGGATTGCAAAAGATGTGGTAATCGACACGAAAGGAAAAGTTGTTCAGCATACAATGTCAAATGTCATAAATGTAATATTAAGGGTCATCTGGAAAAAATGTGTAAAACCAAACAAGCACATGCGATTGAAACGGATTCAAACGAAAAATCATATGAAAAATATGAAGAGATTATAATCGACTCAATACAAACAGTAAAAGATGACGATGAAAATTGGTATGAGCAAATACACGTTAAAAATTTAGAGGTTTAAGTGAAGTTAGATTCCGGAGCCCAGTGTAATGTTTTGCCTAAAAGTATTGTGACTCGATTAAATCTCAAAGTCAATCAAAGATTAAATCTCAAAGTCAATCAATCAAGAACTACAAAATTAATAGCATTCGGGGACAATAAAATTAACGTAATTGGCGAAATTAGTGTTGACTGTCAGATAAGAAACAGAAAAAACAACTCTGACACCAATACTAGGTAAAACAGCTTGTGAAGAAAACAACCTTATAGTAAGAGTGCACGAACTAAATCTAAATGAAGACATGTTTAATGGTTTAGGCTGTTTAAAAAACTACGAATACGATATTGACCTAGTGGATAACCCCAAATTCAAAATTTACCCGGTGAAAAGAATACCACATTCGTTAAGACACAAAGTTAAAGAGGAAATTGACAATATGGTAACAATGGGAGTACTAATAAAAACACAGGGTGTTACTCCAGTAGTGGCTCCAATGGTAATAGTCCGTAAAAATAACAAATTAAGAGTATGTTTGGATCCAACGGACGTTAATAAAAATATTGTGCGGCGATATCATCCGTTAAAAACGTTGGAACAAATATCGTCACAGCTCAAAAATTCGAAGTTTTTCACAATTCTTGGCTTCAGTCGAGGTTTTTGGCAAATAAAAGTTAGTCCCAGAACAGTACAGTATCTGACAATGGCAACACCGTGGGGGAGATACTCTCACAAAAGATTACCATTTGGGTTAGCTTCAGCACCAGAAATTTTTCAAGACTTAATGGGTCGAACGTAAGAAGGTTTCAAAAATTGTGAATGCTCCATAGACGACGTGTTAATCTTTACGGCTACAAAAGAAGACAATATAAGGATAACCAATAAAGTGTTGAAAAAATTAAGTGATGTCGGATTAAAGTTAAATAAAGCAAAGTGTGTATTCAATATCAACTGATCCTGAAAAAAATCAAGGCAATCAGAAATTTAAAGATTCCGAGGAATAAAACGGAACTGCAACGCTTATTAGGTATGGCTACATATTTGTCTAAATTTATCAACAATTTGTCAAGTGTAACAGAACCACTGAGACAACTATTGGTAAAAGAAACGGAGTGGATATGGACAGAGAACCAAAATATTACCTTTAATGAACTTAAAAATGCATTTTCGTGTACGCCAGTACTCCGATTCTTTGATACAAAGGCTGATGTTAAATTGCAAGTAGATGTCAACTCGTATAGTTTTGGAGCGGTACTCCTTCAAAACGATCAACCAACTGGTTGATGCTTATGCTTCTAAAGCACTCACAAAAGTATCTTCTCACTAAACTATCCGCAGATTGAAAAAGATTTGCGCTGCTATAAGATGTGCGTGCAATAAATTTCATGTTTATGTTTATGGAAAAAAATTGGAAATTGAAACTGACCACAAGCCACTCGAATTAATTTTCAAACAACCAATTCAAGTAGCACCGCCCAGATTACAACGAATCTTATTTGATGTTATTCAATATGCACCTAAAATTACGTATAAAAGGGGCAAGTTACTTCATATTCCAGATACATTGAGTAAGGATTGCCATAGTACAGTGGATCCAGTTGAGGAAGAATTAGAAGTAATAGTGTTGTTCTAAATATCACAAAGTCAGCACGTCAAGATTTTATATCATCAACTGAAAATGATACGGAGCTTCAAGAGTTAATAAATGTTGTTATGAACGGTTGGCCGGATGAAGAGAAAAATGTATCACAGTTAGCACGAAGTTATTGGTTATATAAATGCAGGGATGAAATTTCTTATTATGAGTTAATCTTATTTAAAGGTTTTAAAATCATCGTACCAAATGATCAAAAAATTAGAGTTCTTCAAAATATTCATCGTGGTCATTTTAGAATTAAAAAAACGCTAAACTTGCCTAGAGAATTTCTGTTTGGAGAAACATGACAAAGGACATCACCGCATTTATTAATCATTGTGCAATATGTCAACAAATGCAACCAAGCAAACCCAAGGAACCATTAATGTGTAAAAAAGTGCCAGAAAATCCGTTTGAAATAGTTGCATCGGATATATTCCACTTGTCGTCAAATAACAAAGACTATCTTCTAATTGTAGACAGCTTTTCAGGAGTTTTTGATTTCAAGGAGCTGCAAAGCGGTACATCATTGGAAGTCATCAATCATTTGAAAGCATGGTTTTCAGTACATGGTATTCCAGACATATTGGAATCAGATAATGGTCCACAATACGGCTCAAAATTATTTAAGGAGTTCGTTACCACATAGAAGATTCAATATCAAAATTCCAGCCCACTTTATCCACGTTCCAACGGTAGGGATATTTCAAATCCGAAAAGAGTATAGAAACTGAAATAGTACCTTATAATCATTTACCCCATATGGAAGCACACTAGAAGAGGTCGACTTAATTTTTATATTAAAAATAAAAAATAAAACAGTTGAGATTTAAATTTTGGCTTGTAATTCAATCTTTACTTCATCAATAACATTGGTTACATTTATTAAAACTAAAATAATTTCTTTTGGTTTATCACATTAAATACAGAAAATCCATACTCTGTATCAATTAAAAATATATTAAATAAAAAATACTATAAAATGGTAAATTAAGATTATAATTGCGTTTTAATAATAATTAAAGGCATTTTTCACTGCTGGCGCTTTTTGCTAGCAATTCGGTCTTTTATTTGATTGCTTCCATAAATTCACTGCAAGACATTTTCATATTATTCTTGATCATCATAACGTGCTCTAGGGATTTTACTGTTAATTGACTTTTCTCTTTCGTCTAATAGCCATTTATGGTACTAAAAATTCTTTCACAGTCAGAATTAGTGCCTGGGAGACACAAAAAAAAAATTCTATGATCTCCTCAATCCCAGCTTTTATTTATTTATTTATTATTTTATTTAGCGTATGGTTTTTGTTGTGACACATTAAAAACAAAAATAAAACTTAAAATAGATAGATTTTCCTATGAAATCTACATAAAACAAAACATGAATACACATTAAATGAGCTTACAATCAATTTGATTGCGCGTCTTTTAATTAAAAATAAAAAAAATATTAAAATATTTGAATATTGGGCAGTATATTTGAACATTAGATGTTTACATCGAGTGAGTCTATCCATGTTACTACATCGGGAGTTGCCAATTGGATGTCTGAGATGTCGCCATTGTATCGTAATCCCAGCTAAATTAGGTTGATTGATTCTAATTGTTTTAATGATAAAACTCCATTTCTGAAATATGGAAACGTTCAACGTATTCCATTCTGAAGTTTTTTCCTGAACACATCGTTTAATTATTTGAAAACTATCAAATAAATCGTTGTCGTTGAGATGAGACACACTAATTCTTGTATTTTACTATTTGCCGCTACTTTGTCTCTAAAATATTTGTAGGTTTCCTGTAATTTAGAGTAATTGATATCATCTATTAGCAAAAAATTGTTTGCTACATCAATTTCGTTGAAAAAACGATTGGCCCACTTATCCATATATATCTTGACTTCGGTATAAAATCGAATTGCAACAGATTCTACATATTTTCGGCTTAAAATTCTATTAAGTTCCAATTTCTTTAACAAGTTTTCCGCAGAAAAAGATATAAAAACAGTTTCAAGGCGGTCTTTTATTTTGTCTCGTAATATGAAATATTGGCGAGCTACCTCTGACGCTAACACGTCCTCTTTTTCTAACTGTCTTATTATATCACTAAACAGTTGACCTTGTGTATGAGAAAAATAACCAAAATTCGGATGATTCGTTTGAAAAAAAATTGGAAAGTACTAAGCAATTATCCGATTCTGAACTTTCGAAATATGATTGTAAGGCTTCATACAGATGAATTATTCTCTCAATGCAAGGTAATAATGAAAGCCATCTGGTCTTGGAATGATTTAAAAGAATTTTATATTCAAATCCAACAAAGCTACAAAATTCTTTCAACTTTTCGTTCCGCACAGTGTGTAAACTAAAATGTTGATATATTTTATATACAATATTATCAATATCGATTGGAATTATTTTAATCGCTGTGCTGAGAGCATTATGGCATATATGTGCCCCACAACCAATCATTAATAGATTCTTTTCAAATTTTTTTTCTAACAGAGAATTTACTTTATTTTCCGTGTTTTTATAAATGCTTCCAAAGTTAACATTAGCATTATCAGCCACTAATCCTACGATTTTGTTTTGTAAATTAAAATTAATAATATCTGAAGAAATAACGTCTGCAATCAATTTAGCTGTTTCCCATAGGCGTAACTAGGTAGGGGCCCAGAGGGCCCGGCCCCCCCTAGACGAATTTTGGCCCCCCCTAGAACACAAAGTTCATGAAGTATATATAACAGTTAGGGAAAATGAAAATGTATTTCTTTACTAAGGAATTTGCTGTTCAAAATTATTTCAAAACGTACAATTATATTACTCATGATATTATTCATATCACTGATCTTCATTTAAATTTAATAAGGAAGTTTAATAAGCACTACCAATAATATTGCCACAAAATTATCTATAAAATGCTCGTTTATCTTATCGGTTCACCATAGTAGCGAAGTTTAAAAAAGCAAACATTTTCTTTCCAACATGTGATGTGCCAGATGTTAGAATGTCAAATAAATTCATAATTTCTGGAAAACCACACCTTCCAATTTGTTCAACGAAAAACATCGCAATAAGAACATTATAGACTTCGTTTTAAAAAAATACGGTCTCATTGCTCCATAAGACCTAAAACCACACCGAAACACCAACACTATTCGTAGTTTTAAGTTTGTTTGGCAAGATTACTTTTACTTAGGCGCCAGTCAATTTTTTTTAGTGTAGTTTTATAAGCAAATTACAATATTTTTTTTTGAAAATCAGTCCCGGGGACCAAGATATAGGCCTTTGAAACAAAAAATATCGTATAAAAATACACTTTTTTTTACCAAATGTTGCAATTTAAATGTTAGTTTTGATATACAATTTCAAAGAATCAACATGAATAACTTTAAAAAAATAATTATAACCTTAGGGGCCCACGTTATGACCATTTGAGGCAAGATTGGACTTGAACTTAGGCGCAAGTGGATTTTTTTTTGTTTTTTCTATCGTAAATTAAGAAAATTTAGCAAAAGGGACAGTTTTGATCTGTTTATCTTATAAGCACATAGGACATAAAGCAAAAATTAAAACAACAGAAAAAATTCTTTTCAAAACTGTAATTTTGAATGGATTTTGCTTTTTTCAAAGGCCTATATTTTGGACCCCGGGGCTGATATACAACTCGTTTTGGTTTTATTCGCTTCATATCAAATAAAAAAAATCTTGGCGCCTAAGTAGAAGTAATATCCCCGTTTGTTTGTATGACCATTAGCGAATTGACGACGGAATTCGAAGTCTGATGGATTTATTTTTGGAATTATCTGAATTTTGTATGGCTGAAAATGAAGATCGTTGTGCACAGTACTGCATTAAATGGTTAGGGGAGTGCATGATTACTGTAAACAATGAATTGTTATTTTTGAACCATTTTTTATTTTTATTTTTTCAATAGTTTTAGAGACTTGGAATGTAAAGTTTAATTTAGAAACTAGGAATGTTGATTTTGTATAATTTTTGTTTGTTTGAAAGTTACTAAGTGAGGATTTATAAAAATATCATACTGATATACCAATTTATAATTTTATATGATTTTTTTCAATTTTAATTTGTCAAACATGTCGATTTTAAAAAGAACATTTTTTTCTTTTAGTTTTATAATTTAAAGATTTATTATTTACACAAATATATATATATATATATATATATATATATATATATATATATATATATATATATATATATATATATATATATATATATATATATATATATATATATATATATAATATATATATATATATATATATATATATATATATATATATATATATATATATATATATATATATCTAAATATAAACATAAATAACTGCAAACAACATAGCATAAATAACTGCATTCGAATCCGTAGATGCAGTAGCAACGACGTCAAAAGTGACACTAAACTACCGGCAATTTCACCGTTCATATTATATAGGTGCCGGGTCACAGTGGCGTTAAATGCAACTATATAGCGGACGGATTTTCTAGGCAAAGGACTGAACTCGATCTTCTACAAGAAATGGAAGCTCTGAGCGAGTCGTTTGCTCCTCTCAAACAACTAACTTATGACAAGGTTAAATGTGTAATCTATAGGTCGGTGGTCAAACACCATTAGCTGCAAGATAAACTGGTAAATCTTTCCTAGACTAGACCTACAGCGTTCCAAAAAACTTATAACTTTGAGTAGGTAGAAAACTAGTTCATTGTTAAAGTCATCACTGGTTACTGGATCCTTGGAAAGCACCCAAGTGTTGATTTGCAGGATCTGTAAGGAGGTGGATCAGGTGGAACCAGCGTTTCATCTACTTTGCACATGTCTAGCATTCGCCCATTATACGGCAAACTCATTTGAACGTGAACGCCCACATTTGAAACTCTCACCGACCTGGATAATTTAAAAATCACGCAAATATTTAGCTTCATTAGAAGCTCCAAATGGTTCGAGTTGGGGAACGAGATCCTTTGGTATCACAACCGACGTATTTTGCTCTAAGTATGTCGTCCTGATGTTGTGTTTTGGTGACAGTCACTGCAACCTAACCTTACATAAATAATCTAGCAAAAAAATATAAATGACCGTAAATTTGAAAATTAACCTCAAATTGACACACCCGTTACGTATTAAAAGAAAGAAATAAAAACGGAAAATTTATTAATTATTTTACTCAGCAATATTATTGGGGCCAGGCCCACCCTAGAACAATTTCCTAGTTACGCCAATGCTGTTTCCCCAGGTAAATTATGAATGCTAAGGATACAAGTTTTCATTTCAAAAGTATCCATATTAATATATTTGACTAGAACTGGAAACAGCTTAATAGTTTTATTATTCGACGCATCGCAGGCCAGCACTACAAATTTTGCCTTATTAAGTTCTTTTCGAAGATTATTTTGGGCCCAGGAACTCAGAACGTTATCAACAACAGTAAAAGAGTATATCTAACACATTTTGCTTAAAAAAAGAGTAAAGAGTAAAACCTGTTCGAAAAGAGTATAAAACTCTTTAAAAGAGTACATCTGGTCACCCTATCCAACGGGTTGTCCGAGCGCTATGTGCAAATTGCAAAAAACATGCTACAAAAATGCACTAAAAATCAATCTGATGTATATTTAGCATTACTAAACTATCGTAACGCTCCGAAAGATAAGGTATTAGGTTCACCAAATCAACGCTTGATGAGCCGTTCTATGAAATCACTATTGCAGATGTCAAAACAAAGTTTGAAACCAAAAATCATCAACAATGAAGAGGTTAACGAGAAAATTACTATGTCTAGAATAAAACAAAAACATTATGCCGATAGACATACAAAAGCAGCTAAAAGATTGATGGTTGGAGACAACGTACGGTTACAAGCTGATCATAGAGAGTGGATAGGTGCAACAATTGTAGCTTAAACTGATGCACCACGTTCATTCCACGTTCAAAATTATACCGTCGAAACACAATACATTTGGAAAATACTGATGCAATAATTCCGGCTGGCTGGTCATAATGTAAGTATGAAATTATATTATGAAGTAACGTAATAGTAATAAAAAGTATTATTGTAATAGTTAATTTAAAACAACGGAAATGTCACATACCTATATGTGGCAACAATGTAAACTGTATTTATACTACTATGTGCAGTGTATAATATGAGCATACAATAAATCATTACTTAATTACACATCCTAAAGTTCGTATCATTACAGGCCCCATCCATTTTCATTCAAAAACCGCATAGGAAACGATAGAAAACTGTTCTATTTGTTTACTAGATTTTCATGTCTATCAGAAAAGAACGATAAGAAACAGCCAAAAACGATAGAAATTGCATCCGCCGTAAAAGGCAAAACGTAAAAGCCCGCATCCGTTTCTATGGGAAAAAATGATTCAAACGATAGAAAACGGCTCTATCGATTTCTATCATTTTTTTACAAGGGTGGTGTTGTCATGAATAAGTTGTCATTGTAGGGATGTTGCTCTTATGACAGGCTAATAAATATTGTTTGGTAAGCATTTCGTTATGTTCACGAACCGGCAATATGTTATATTCGTGTAGGTGATCTCGGTTGTAGGTTCTCTAACATTCTCATAATGAAATCTTCATACCAAACAAAAACTAATCATTTCAATCAATGGTTATATTAATTGGTGCGTTCGATTTGACTGAAACAACTGAAAAAAACAACAAAAATTGGCCGTGTTCGATTTGACTGATGTAACTGAAACAACTGAAAAATTGTATGCAATTGTTGTTGTTTTTTCAGTTGTTTCAGTCAAATCGAACGCACCTATTGTATACAATTTTTCAGTTGTTTCAGTGCATATCGAACACGGCTAATATGTTTTTTAATTCAATGTTATAATAGGTGTTTTACTGTTTCTGTTAATCCTCTCGGAATATTATGATTTTTCTAATTTGTCCACAAAAAATTGAAAATTATTCAAAATTAGAACAATCAGAATATTCCGAATGAATAAACGAAAACTCCCATTATAATTTAATCTAGTTGACATGGTATCTTCGGATATTCAAAGAGTCTAAATAATGAATATTTCATATTTAGTGTGCTAAACATGTCTAACTAATTAATAAAAAAATAAAAAATAATAAAAGAATTCACCGATTTCGCCGCCTCTGTGTGGAAAATTATTATATTTTTATTTTTGTTTTATTTAAAACTGTAGCTAACTTCAGTCTCAAAGAAGCTTTCTACAAACAAAGTTTTTCGTTGAACCCGTTTATCTTCAATTCTCAATACATTTTGTCCTGATATGTGTCAAACTCAAAATTAAAGCTTATATAAAATTTAATAAAATTAAATAAATATAAATTAATATTATGTAAAGAACGGATATTATATTTTGTAAGCAACAAAATATTTAGTGACGTTAGATATTTTTATAAATATCAATTTTTTAATTTTGTGGTAACAACGTGAAAACGATTTGTCTCATAACTGTAGTGTGGTGTAATGTGAATTATTATTATTCCTAAATTAAAAATGGTTTTATATGAATACAAATAGAAAAAGGTAAGTCAAAATAAATTTATTTTCCTAAATGCGCACTATAATTATAATTTTTCAATAAAATTTTGATTGAAAAAACAAATTCTAAGCGGTAATTTTTTTTCTATAATTTTGTTTCTTTTTTTTTCAAATTTTCTCGAAAGAACAGTGTGACTCTAAAGATAGTTTTATTTGAGATGAGAATTTATACGAAAATGTGTTGATTTTTATTGTTGATGTCACTCCCTATTATAAAGTTAATATAACTGCATGAGAGAATATAAAAGAAATGTTATAACAGGGTCGTATTCGATTTTAATAAAATTGTAATTTTATTTTACGTCACAAATATATTATTTTTAGTGGTAAGATTTTGAGATATATTATATTGGGGGATATTATTTAAGTTGGATAGTTTTGTAGTGGAAATTTAGTATTTGTCAATTATTTCAAATAACGAATTTAAACCAAAAAAAACATGGCTGTAATTAATAATATAAATGCTCTAGTATATCGTATGATATGGATAACACGTTGACTTTCCAACCGCCCCGTGTTGAACGCGATAGACCTGTTTTATAATTGAATTTTCCGTGTCCCGATTTTACTATGGGGACGCTGTTTGTCCCTTTTTGGAAAAATCAAACAATTTTTATGAAAAAGTTTTATCTGTCTTTAAAATATAACCGATTGAACTTAAATTAGATTATTTATTATCTGTTTCAACTTTAAAAATTACAACATTTTATAACTTCTCGAGCGTTTACAACAAAGTAATAAATAAAAAAAGTACCTAAAAATCTGAACTTGATGTTGGGTAATGAAAGTACATACTATTACTAGACTTGACGTTTTTAAAACCAAATACGCACGATGAAGATAAAATTGTGATATTACAAATTAAACTAATAGTGTATTCTTTTCGGCTGTACCGAACAAGTTCCAACACCGAATTGCCGAATTTTGTATTCTTTTGGAATGAATTTCAATACAAAAAAAAAATTCAGTATTGGAACTGTACTGAAATTTGTTTGGTACAGTACAGCCGAATAGAATACACTATTACGCAAGTGAATGTTGATAAGTGTGAAGAAAAAAATATTTATTCCATACTTAGATATCAGTAGGACATTTTTCGGATTATTTATGGTACAAAAAGTTGAACTTTAACGTCCTAGGACTCTATTTCAACTTTTTGTACCATAAACGTTGAACTTTAACGTCCTAGGACTTTATAAAATTTTATAAAGTCCTAGGACGTTAAAGTTCAACTTTTTGAGCAAAATTTAAAACTCATTTTTTTTATTTTAATAAATTTCCAGTATGAAATAAAATTTTGTATTTACCTCAAACGAAAAGTGTTTTTAAAGGTACTCACTAGTAATTAAACAACTAGCTCGTACCTTAAAGTTTCACTTTTCGTTCTAGATAAATAAATAACTATTTTGTTATCATCGTCCTTTTCGCATGCCAAACGAATTCTGGTGGCAAAAAGCTAATAGTCCCTGGGTCCTCACCTACTTAATTTTGTGATTACCACATATTTTATACTTCGTGATGCGCCTGTCCTTGACGAGCCTGAAAACATTTGTTCTATGATTTTTCTCAAATCTGCCGCTTTTGCGTTCGGCAAGCTCCGAAAAATTCCGATTGCCCGCGATCTTGTAAATTTGCTACCACATTTATTTTTTTTGACTGTGGAGGTTGGAAATTTGTTTTAGAATACGAGGGTAAGCTTGTCCGACCAAAATGTGTTTGCTATTGTCGAGTCCGACAACTGACATTTTGGATGTTTGGGTTGTCGAACTAGACAATAGCAGACAAATTTTTGTCGGACATGGTTACCCTTGTGTTCTAAATCAAATTTCCAACCCCCATAGTTAAAAAAAACAATTTACAAGATCCCGGGCAATCGGCATTTTTCGGAGCTTGCCGAAAGCAAAAGCGGCCGATTTGAAAAAAAATCGCAGAACAAATGTTTTCGGGCTCGTCAAGGACAGGCGCATCACGAAGTATAAAATATGTGGTAATCACAAAATTATGTAGGTGAAGGCCCAGGGACTATAATATTTCTATAAAAGTTTTTTATGCTCAACTAATCAATCTCTTCATGCTAATTCTCTCTAATTAGTGCACCTCCACAGTTATTTTAACTTAATTTCTTTTTTTAAAGTGCCAACCGGCAATACAAGGTTGTTTTTTAAGCGTTGCAATAACGAAAAATAATGAGTATTTTTTGCGAGTCAAAATGGAAATTCCCAATACCTACATAAGAATGCAGCGTTTCTCCTGAAGTATACGGTTAGTACCCGCCAAGTTCAGTCGACTAAGCATGCGAGTCAATGTGAGGGTTGTATGTTCGAGCCTCATGTTAGACGCCAAACTTAGGACTATAAAACGACTGGAAACAGGGCAGCACTGAAAGTTTTAGAGAAGAGCCAAAGGATTTTTCGTAATTCTAATTTTATTTTGTCATATTTCCGTTTTTATTTATTTAGCGTATGGTTTTTTTGTGACACATAAAAAATAATAAAACTGAAAATAGATAGATTTGTCTATGGAATCTACCTAAAACAAAACATGAATACACATTAAATGAGCTTACATTCGATTTGATAAGCCGGGCATTCACATATAACAGAAACAGAAAATCATACAAATTTGACAGAAAAAATTCTGTTTCTGTAAAATTAGTATGGAATTCTAACAACAGAAGTTGTATGTGGTTTCATGCCTTTACGCGTCTTTTAGTTAAAAGAGAAAAAGCAAAATATTTACATTGGGCCCTAGATGTTATTTGAACATTAGATGTTTACATCGAGTGAGTCTATCCAAGCTACTGTATCGGGAGTTGCTACAACAACAACAACGTTCATGATTTGTTCTTATTCGGTTTAGTGTAGTCCAGGTATGACGTGGCAGATCTAAACCTGGTTGAGTAAAAGTCGGGTTAGTAATAGAAAGGCCAGGTGTGTTGTAATGGTTCCAGAAGCTGTCCAAGGCATCCAATATATTAAAATTGCTGGCAGTTTGGTGGGGAGGCCGGCAAAGTGTATGGTCACCTTAACATCAATGCAAGGGTAACGTGATGTTGTGTTACTTTTTTATGTTCACGCATGAGCACATGCGAGTGTCTGAGTGCAGGTGAAGCAATATTACTTAACACAGGGAACCGAGGTAAAGGACTGGGTCTGATAGAACCACTTATAGTACGCATCGTGGCATGCAGCTGGTAGTCAACTTTTTGAGTATGTGTGCTATTCAACCAGACTTGTGCTCCGTACTCAGCCACTGAGTTAACCAGACTTAGAGCAGTTGTGCGAAGGGAACCTGCCAGTTTGTAGTATTTTGTTTCTCGTTCTAAGGTTTTCGAGGTATTCTCTAGGTGGAGTTTAAAAGAAAGAGTTCTATTGAGAGTAATTCCCATGTACTTTGGCTGTTGATTGTATTTAATGACAGGGTCATTAAATAACACTGATAGTGTTTTGCCAGTTTGTTGTTTAAATGGAAATAAGAACTCTCGGTTTTACTTAAATTAGGAAATAATCATCACGTTCGGAAATAGTCATGCATTATCGCCAGGTCAGTTGAAAGCAAATCTTCCAAAACACTCATGTCTTTGTTTTGAGTGGTCAGAGTCCAATCATCAGTGTAACCAAATTTCTTCGATGGTGTGTCAGGAATGTCATGAATTAAAAAGTAATGGCGCCAGGAAGTAACCTTATGGCAAACCATTGTTACGTATTTTGGACCTACTACAGGAATTGTTTAGATGTACTTTAAATACACGATTACTTAGCATGTTGTTAATTAACCGAATTGAACAGCTTATATATAATCCCAATTCGCCAGACCGTGTCATATGCTGCAGTGAAATCGATGAATACTGCGCCTGTTTTTAATTGGTTTTGATACCCAGCTTCGATGTAGGATATTAAAGCTAGCAGTTGATCAGTGCAACTGCGATTGGGATGGAAACCAGCTTGTTCGATTGGAAATTCGTCATTCAAGAAAGGTGCGTTACGGTTGTATATGAGTCGGGGGTGTGACGAATAGACAAGCTCCCCGCGCTACACCCTGGATTACACAAAAATCTATTCTACTTTGGTAGCCAAATATAGGCCAACTGCTACTCTACCAGTATTTCATCACCCAGCAATATATGCTGGTGACTTCAATAGCCATCACACTCAGTGGTCCTTTTCAAATAACAATCCCAATGGCATACAACTGACTGACTGGGCCGACGGACTCAAGGTTGGCAAATATCATGATATTTATATAAATATCCGATATATCAGATAATCCGATATATATCATGTTCTGATAATAATATTTAATATTTTAAAATAAGTTGTTTATCTTAAATATTATTTAATATATGGCCCTTTCCACACTTGTATACAGCGCATCACTTCCTCGTTTCTTACCTCTTTGCCTATAAACTAAATTCAAATATGGCAACTGCAATTTAGTTTATCGGCAATTTATCAAGCCTATTCGTCTTTATCTTCAATTGCCCAAGTCCAAATGACGAATACGCTTACTTGCTTTGCTTTGTCTTGTTTATTTGCATCAAATAAATTGCATCATCAATACCTATACAACATTGTACAACTGGTACAGTAATGGTCCATTGCTAGCGACCAGCAATGTAGCAATTTTAGAGTTCTGGCAACCATAACTGGACTATAAACATCATGTAACTGTATGATAACTTCGAACAATAGATAACTGGCATACAATGGCCAATACAAGGTTATACAACTGGTCCAACAAGGGTCAATTACTGCCGACCAGTAATTCAACAATGGCCGGGTACTGGCAACCATAACTCATAGTACTGGCAACTATGACTCGATCATTAATATAATTTTACTTGTTGATAACTTCTGATAATAAATGGCTACCATTTATTTGCCAGAGAGAAAAACCAATGGCCCATACAAGGTTGTAAAACTGGCCCAGTAACAGACCAATAATGATGACCAGTCATGCAGCAATGACCGAAAACTGGCAACCATGACAGGGTCATAAAAAAAAATAAAATATCATATGTAAATTTAAATAAATTAAATACAAAATATTGAAAATAAAGTAAAAGTTATTTAAAACTTATACCAATTTTAACATTACATATTATCAGTCTTTCAGCAGAGATGCGATAATTAAACTATAGGTAAAATTTTTCAAACTATATATTTCTAAAATGGATAACACTAGTGTATTTTAACCAAATGGCCAATTGAAGATCGGCCAATTTATGGTCCAGTACTGGTCCAATGACAATAGCCAATTGATGTTAACTATTAACGTGCCATTACTTAGCCATTTAAAGTAAACTGAACTGGTTATATTTTCTATAAACCGTAGATCGGTTGATTCATGGTTCCAGCAATGGCCCAATAACAATAGCCATGTATTGTTTACCATTGATGGGCTAGTGCTTAACCATTCAAAGGTAACTAAATACTGGCTATTTTCTGTTAAGAAAGAGATAAGCCGATGAATGGTTATAGTACAGGCCCAATAACAAAAGTCAAGTCCTGTTAACTATTAATGGACTAGTGCTTGGTCGTATTTCAAATTATGGAATACCCTGCTTGGGTAGTCATTCTATTCCACCACACCATTGGTGGTGTATTTCTGAACTAAGAATGAAATACATATTGTGGAAATAGTGTAGATTCAGTTAAAAGCGCCATTACAAATGGAATGAAGACTGAAATAATTATATTTAAATAAGGAAATATATGCTTCTTCTCTTTGGTGGTTGTTGTAACGTTTACTTACCTAAAAATCGATGGTCAAGCATAAATTAGCTAGGTGATGACTGATGAGGTGCATTTAAAGCCATGTCTCTTCTTCGATAAAGTTTCATAACTCCTAAAGGTTGCTCTAGCTTAAGATCGAGTTCTGTTTCCTAGACAGGGTTTGCCGGACTCTGTAATACGGCAAAGCACTGGTCCATTAATGGTAAACAGTCCTTTGCTATTGTTATTGGGCCAGTACTAGAACCATTATTCGGCCGATCTATGGTTTACAGAATAGAGCCAGTATATAGTTATCTTTGAATGGCCAAGTCCTGGCCAAATAATGGTAAACATTAAACACTACTTGGCTATTGTTATTGGGCCATTATTGGAACCATAAATCGGCCGATATTCGGTTTATAGAAAATAACCAGCACACTTTAGTTTAAGTGACCAAGCAATGGCTCGTTAATGGGTAACATTAATTAGTTATTGTTATTAGGGCAGTACTGCAGCCATGAAATGGCCGATCTATGTCAGTTGGTCAAATTTCACTAGGCTAAAATCCATTTTAGAAATACATACATATATATTTGAAAAATTTTCATCTATAGTTTACTATTCGCTTCTCATCTGAAAGACTATGATAATATTGAAAAGGTTGGTATAAGTTTTATATTGTTTTTCATTAGACATTTTTATTTTATTTTGAATTATGAAATCAATTTGTATTTAATTTATTTAAATTTGCCTATGATACTATTTTATGATTTTTAATGGTCCAGTCCCGGCGGCCAGTACTCGGTCATTGCTGCAATACAGCCGTCATAAGCTAAAACACCGTAACTACCGTAACCAAGACACTATCCCATATCACCAAAAATAGAGAAAATGATGGGAGATGAACTGAATCGTATACTGGGGGTCATCGAAGAAAATTTCAGTCCATGAAGCTCGCCAGTGGTCCTGGTACGCAAACCTGGCAAACCTGGCTTCGTTTATGTTTCGACTTTCGAATAAACGGTATTTTATGTCGATCACCTTAAGCCAATTTAATCTCCAGCTTGGATTTGAAAGACGCTTTTTTGTAGTTCTTTCTGGAAAAATCGACTAAAGAGAAAACTTCGTTCACCATACCTTGTCGGCAATTGTACCAGCTCGTAAGGATACCCTTCGGACTGTGCAATGCGTCTCAGAACAAGTTAATGGATTAAGCGATCTCTCCCCATTTAAGGTCCTGTGTCTTCGTATATTTAATTGATCTTCTGATTGTTACTGACACCTTAAAACCTTATCGATGTATTGAAAAAAGTCACCAAATGTCGCCCATCAACGTTGAAAAGAGCAATCAATATAAAAACGCCGCGATTGCTGAGTTTCCCGTGCCAACCACGGTGAAATAGATTAGAAGATTTTTAACATGGCTGGTTAGTGGTTACTACCGTCGCTCAGTTTATTTCTGCGTTCGCCTCCTTAACTGCACCAATATCGAAGTTGTTAAAATAATCTACTAACAAATTAGTGTGGATCTCCGAAGCTAATGTGGCCTTTAACTCGTTAAAGAAAGCAGTGACTTCAGCGCCCGTTTTGGTGATTTATAACTATTCCCAGCCGTTAATTCTGTAATGCGACGCGAATAAGGATGTGGACTGTGTACTGATACAACTGGACAAAAAGGGTGTTCCCTATAGCATATATGTTCAAGAAACTGCTCAATGCAATTACTCCGTCAGTGAAAATGAATGCCTTGCTGCTATCTTAGGTATTAAAAAGTGCCGCGCATACATCGAGGGTCACCCTTTTAAGATCACTACTGATAATGCTTCTCTAAAATGGTTAATGCAGCAGAAAGATCTGTCAGGTCGTCTGACACGATGGAGCATGAAACTGCAAGAATTAACTTCTGATATTCAACATCGGCGTGGTAAACTAAACGTAGTTCCAGGTGTTCTCCCAAGAATGTTTTCGGTTGATTCTGTTACTGATAACAAAACATACGTGCTTGCTCTCAAACTCGCCTGGTTTTAAAAGTAGCAAAAATCTTAAATTAGTGAAGATAATCACGAACTGAAATGGTTCCCTCCCCGATTTACGCACGTCCGATGGACTTGTGCATAAATACTTCCTTCCTCCCAGAGTGAGGTTACACCGGAATGTGAAACTTGGAAACTGTCGATTCCCGAGGAGTTAACGACCAAGTTGATGTACCAGGCTCATGATCCTCCTTAGTCTGCACACGGAGGAGTTGGGAAAACTCTTGCTACTTTACGCAACTAAATAATTCCATAAGTTTAATGAAAAATTACAGGAAACAAATTTTTTTTTTACAATTTAACTGTTACTCTATATACATTTTAGCCGGTTAGGCTATCTTCTGCAGTAATGATTACTCCAGAAGATGTCCTGAACAAGCTGAAATATATAACAGTTAGATTAGTAAAAAAACTTTCTTTATTTTTTCATTAAACTTACTAAATAAGTTATTTGCGTAAAGTAACAAGAGATTGACATTATGTTATATGAACACTTACGCCAAGTTCCAACGGCAAACAATGTTATTTATATTTTATCACTTACGTCGATTTAACTTTTCGTTCGCCTCGGTTCACGCAAATTAAATCCTATGTTTCTCAATATGGCATCTGTAAGACTGTCAAAGATCCTAACACCGTGCAACGTGCTCCCACGATAACTTTTGTTAAGTCGACAAAACGCGGTCAACATGACATTCAATATAGCAATATTGATTGTCTTAAGCTAAGCCCCCCGTTTCTCTTTCCTTTACGGAAACTTACCGCCGAGCCTATTTGAAAACTGCTAGAAATCAATTTATTTCATGTTTTTAACTGTCTCGAAACAATTATCTCTGACAATGGGTCGCAGTTTAGATGTAAATTATTTGAAACCATCCTCTCAAGCTATGGGGTTCATCATACCGTTACAGCGCTTTACTTCCCACAAGCTAACGCGTCCGGGCGAATGATCAGAAGTGTCATCGCTGGACTACCTGTGTACTTGGACGAATACCATACTCGGTAGGACGTGCATCTTAGCGAAATAGCTTGTGCTCTTCGATGTACTGTTCATCAAACTTTAGGTTGTTCTCCCTATTATGTCTCCTTTAGGCTGCCCATGATCACTTACTCCGACGCTTGAATTGTCTAAAAGAGTGGGAAAACCGTTGATCGTCCAAATCAATTATCCAAGATTCGCTCCCGCATTGAAAAGCTGACCGCTGAAGCCTTTACAAAATTCAACTCGCTACAATTTGGATGCCCGGAAACGGGTTTTTGTCGCTGGTGACATAGTATTCCGTTGAAACTTCGTACTGAGTGATGCGGGAAAACAGCTAAATGCCAAATCAGCTCCAAAATTCGAGACCAAACTTTTCTGTTTAGTTGGTAACGCATCGTACGAATTGGAGAACGTTATTTTCCTACCGGGGCGAAATATACATATAAATATAGGTGCGTTAATAGATATGTGCTTCCCTATATTTCTCAATTTATTTTCTATTGTCTAAAGATTTCCTCCCATTATTCTTATATACTCCATCTCCTACCTTTATTCGATCCTTGTCTTCAATATTTTTGTCTGGCCCGACTAGTTCAGTCGGTACAGCCTGAGAGTCGTTATCTCGGGGTTTGGGTTGGATCCCGACTCCCATTTCGTTGTTTTTTTGTGATTCTTAGGACGAATGTATTCAGGCAGACCGTCCGTTCGTCCTGTCCTGTAATGGTCAAGATATTCTGTGTCAGTCGTACATCCATTTGCTGTTTTTTTTACCTCTCTATAACAACTTCACAAGTCACTTGTTTGTAAAAACAAACACAATTATTTAATATTGCTAAGTAAATCTTGCAAATCCGGGAAGACCATCTTATATTCTTTCCATATACTTTTGTCTATTTATGGGAAACTAAAAAGAATATAAGTTTTAGTTAATTGTTTTTTGTTAAATTTTTTTAATGTTTTCTAAATTCATGTAATTGGTTTTGGTATTTTGGATCGGACAATAGGCATTGAGTTGGGAGGTTGAGTTTTGTTCTGAGTTGGAAGTGCTTCGAGTGGTTGATTAAAGTGGAAGTGCTTCGAGTGGTTGATTTTGAGGTGTAGATTGTAAGGAGATGAACCAAACGGTTTTATTTGTTTTTGATTTAAACCAAAATAATAAAAAGAAAAACGATTATTAAAAAATAAAGATTCCGACTTTTTGTGATGAAAATATGAATGTTTTGTAGATATTAAGAATATTAAAATTGGAATTAGTTACAGTGAAAGATGAAACAATTTTAATCATTAAAAAAAAGGAAAAGTGGAATGGATCGATTTTGATTGGAGAATTCACTAATATAATAATAAGTTTGTGCGATATTGATAAACAAATAATTCAAAAGCAATGCATGAGAGTGTTCCAGTGTTATTTATATGAGGAAATTCCAATATTGTTAATGTCAGGGTTGCCGGCTTAAATGGTCCAAATATTAAGACCAAATCTAATCATCGCGTCATCAACTGCATCAGGACAGGTATTCGTGCATAGCTCGCCTCAAGTTCGTTGCTCTCTTCAAGTTCAAAGCAACGGTTCTGATAACAACGTAAGCGATTCGAAAATCTACAGTGGGCATTTTTTTCCACATAGTGAGTTATTGACTCTTTTTACTTCTTTTCCGAGTCACTCTTTTAGAAGCAGGTTATAATTTGCAAAGTTCTGTTTTGCAGTTGTTATTAATTTGTCTAGGTTCGGTGTTCGGACCCTGTTTAGAAAAAGTATACGTATCTCGGCAGTTGCCCACTGTGAAACAATTATTTGCATAAGTGTTCGTTTGTTATGACAGCTGAAACATTGACTAGCCAGCAGATAGATCGGTGTGATTTTTAGTTTTTGAAATTTCACTCCATAACTCCAAACCAATCCGTGTCATGTTTGAAAATATAAAATGCAGATTTTCGAGGTCTAAAATGTTGCTACAAATCGTTTCCATTAAAGCAAATGTTTAGTAGGATGAGATCAAAATAAAGCTGCTGATTGTTTTCTGATGTTATACTGTCATGAAATGAATACCAAATAGGTCGCTTGTTCCAAAAGCTTACCCTAAGGATTAATCGAAATTAAAAGAGATGCGATAGCTTTTTACATTACCTGCAAAATATGTGTGAAATTTATAGATCAAGTCAAGAAAAGACTGTCGTTCTACGATAGCAACCATGGCTCATCTTTTAACAGTTCATATAACAAACCCCAAGAATGTTAATCTCAATAGAGCTCTAATCATTTGAATGTCTCACACCCTGGTTCTCCTAATTATTTCAATACTTTGAACTTTTATAAACGATAGCTTTACTTTTACTTTAGAACCTATACTACAAAAAAATTTGCTGCATTATCTCAAACCTCAGTTAGTATCGTGTCCCCGAATCCGAATCTGGGACTCAAATCTTTATCTCCTAATGATATTGCTTTCAGTAAGAAAACGAAACAATGGATCTATATCAAAAATTGTTCAGAAAAAATTGTGCTAACCAATTTAACACAACGTCAATATGTAGGAAAAAAATTAATATTTGACTGAAAAAATTCACAAACACTTCATCAATAAAGACTTTATGTGATCAATCCCTAACAATATATGAATATAAATGGTATAATGGTATAAATGGTATAGTCAGTCAATCTAATTAACTATCGAATCAAAAAACCAAGAAAGCCTTCTAACTTAAGATACACTTCTAACTTTCATACGATTAAGAATGTTACCATTCGTCAAAAAAAGTAAATATACTAATGTTTAATACGTGTTAAACCACTACAGTTTTATGGATGGGAAACGATTAAACAAAACACCAGAAACACTTCAGTTTTTTAGAACAAAGTAAGTGATGAAGTCCCAAAGGTAAAAACAAAAGTAGGAAGACCACGCTACTACTCCCTGGTGGATACCCAGTTAGAACACCCTCTCCAATCCAGCCTTCCTTAGGAATATCGGAATATGGAGATGGTTTAGTTTATGTAGGTCATACCCGTCAATATTATATTGCCCCAGAAATAACCCTCTCGTGTAGATCAAGGCTCCACAATCTTTGAGAATGTGGGCTGGAGCATTCTTCCCTCGGCTACACCCCAATGTTTTCTAAGTTTACACTGTCCTGTAAGAACCCCTGTCAGTATTTTCAGGTTGTTCTTATTCAACCTAGAGTACATAACTGCTCTCGTTTGATTAAACGGTCCAATCAACTCCTTGCACTGCCTTAAGCTCGCGGTGATGTTCCAGGTTTTGGACCATTCCGTCATAATTACTTCCCTCATCTTTTCGTAGATGGATTTTGTCCCCAATCCATAAAAGAGCTCTGGCCTGACAAAATATGTTAAAACACCTCGCCTTGCCAATTTGTCGATTTCTTCAATACCTGCGATACCCGCATGACCAGGTATCCAGTAAACTGTAACATGGTGTCCACCAGGTATGGAATTCTGGAAAGTCAGGGGATTTTATTTTGGTCAGGGAAAGTCATGGAAAGTCATGAAATTTTGATCATTTCTCTGGAAAAATTTTATTTTAACCTAAACTTTTATTAAAAATTATATTCCATATATTCTTAATAACTTATATGGTCCGGTTGGAGAAAAATTATGTGTTTTCGTTTATATGCACAAAAAATTCCCTTTGTATCCTGTCGCTATAACAATGTGTGATCTTAACAGTTTGCCTATTTGCACTAACCGACTGATAAGTAAAACAGATAAAAGAATATGCTTTAGACTCCCGTCTGATGCACTCGATTTCTCCGTCTACTATTGAAGACGATAATACGTCTACTATAAGACGATTTCTCGTCCTATCTGAGCAACAGCCTCTTCCTCTTCAACTCATTTATTGTTCACAAAACTTTAGAACGTTTTGTTCTAATAATGTTATTACCGGCTCCTTAAGACCAAGTAAATTCCTTAAACAAATCCTAATGTCTCAAAACCTTAACCTCAGTTAGTATGATATCTTCGGCTGTTCAGAGACGTTAATTTTTAATTTATAATAAATCACACCAAACATGACTAACACCTCGATTACCGAAGGCAAGTCACGTCACTTTAAATGACTAAAGTCACATCGCACCAATTTTCGTATTGTTGAAGTCGTTTTTTACGCCTCAAGTCATTTTATACGACAGATGTCACTTTAAATGATATTTTAGTCGCCTCGATTTTTCATGTGACAATTATTTTTTCAAACTTCTTTAATTGTTTTTGTGAAATTGAAGAACGTAAGATGTAATTTTTTTTTAGTTTTGGAGTTTTTTCGTTCCAGAATTTTTAGTTTAAGTCGTGACCGTTTTTATCGACTTCAATAATACCAATTTTTAAGCGACGTGACATGACTATAATCATTTCACCTGATATGACACGACTTCAGTAATCGGGGTGTAAGTTTGTATAAAGAAAAAAAATTGAAACCGAAATTTATCGGTCATTCAGAAAATTTGAAATAAACTTTTCGATTGTACAGTGAAAACCAAACGCAACGAGCTTGTTGATCAAGTTAGCATCCCAGATTCGATCAAATGCTGTTAAGATGTCTAATGTGATAATCTAATTTTCACCATCTTTTGCAGGTATGTAGTTTGAACAATTGGATACTAAACTCAGTAGTACGACTGTTGATTTTTTGTTTCGAAAACCGAGTTGACTGACTATCAGATATCAAATTTTTCTCTTCCAAAAAATTTGATATATGTGAATGAAAATTTTGCTCATATATTTTAAATAGGAGTGAGAACTGTTAGATTGGTGATCTATAATTTGATATATCACATTTCATCCCTTTTTTGTGAATCGACTGGATATTGGCCAACTTCCAGCACGAAATAAATACCAAATTTATAAAATGTGTAGAAAATTTTAGTTAAAGTGCGTACAAGTTCTTTTGAAAATGTGTTTAGATCATTAGGTTAGAAGAATAACTAAAGGTTAGCACATAGAATTTTGTCCAGTGAAAAGGCTTTGTTGTTGTTTAACCCGCCCTTCAAAGTTTTTTGGCAATTTTGGGTTTGAAATTAAGCTTTCATATTAACTCCTGAATTTGGGGCTTTCGATCTTTCGATGTTCCAGAACAGTTGGGTTTGAATCAAAGCGTTTTACGAACAAAATGAATTTCAATGATATAGAGATGCTATAATAATTAGTACCAAAATTTAAACAATCAAAGGCACTCGAAAAACTTTTGTCAGAAATTAACATATTCGAAAGTTTTGCCACTTTCGATCTGTGAATTTCAGCTTATTCGTTATTTTCTGGTATTAAACCATTGTTAGCTTTTTGATACTTACTATAGGACCGATTAATGAGATTTTTGTTGTGTAATTAAATGTTAAATAATCTACGTTAGCTTCTAAGAGGCAATTTGGCCACCTTCGAAAACATTTTTTATTGTGGTTTTATTATTAAAAAGGGAACGAATTTAATAATCCCGAATTGAATGGTTTCAGTCAAGCTTTGAGCAGAATCGTTTAGTATAACAATGACGATCGAACTGGGAAACTCTTATTTATATCGGTTTTAATACGCAATTTTTTTATTATTTAGTTAAACATGTTTAGCACACTAAATATGAAATATTCATTATTTAAACTCTTTAGTAGCCGAAGATAGCATCTTCACTAGAGAAGGATATGGAGAAAATTCATCGGGCATTGAGTTCTATTTGATCAATCTATTAAAATAATCATTCTGGAAAGCCATAGTTGTTCTACTACGAGGTATTTTATGTAGTTAAATGGGGGTCAAAATTTTTTAGTTTTGTTTTTAAAAAAGTCATGGAATTTTCGTATTTTTGGTCTGGAAAGTCATGGAAAGTCAGGGAATTTAGTTTTGAAAAAATAGTGGACACCATGTGTAACTCTGTTATTATTTCCAAGGTTGTTTAACTTGCTCACAAAGTCTCCAACAATCTTGGATGTGATTGTGTATGAGCTTAACGCATTAACTGTTGCTTGGCTGTTCGACAAAATGGCAATCCTCTTCTTCTTATATCTTCTTCCTAAACTGAAGTCCGCGCCCCTTTCGATAGCACATATTTCTGCCTGGAAAACGCTTGGGTTGTTGCCCATAGGCTCAAATATATTTGGTCTTTGGTCAAAATGCTCCTGCACCTACCCCTGCCACGGTCTTACGTATCATTTGATTACATCCTTACTTAGACGGTACGTAGTGGATTCACTGCTTCACTCCGTTTTTTTGTACCACTGCGATGTATATTTCCTATCGAAGTTGAACTGCTTAATCATTCCAGATTTAGGGATCTCAAGCAAGGGATTTTCCATTGAAAGATTTTCTCGATAATTAGACTCAATGATCTTTCCCTTTCGCATACCCTGCATGCTAAATCTCGGTTTGATTTCCAGGGTTACGCTCTTAACCTGCAAGTGGAGTGGAACAAGTCCTTGCAACATCTCCTTGCAACATCTCCATTGAAGCGTTAGAACACGTTCTCGTTGCCCCGTGATGCAGATACAGGCCAACCTGCACCATTTCTAAGCATCTCACAAAATATTTCTTGCTGTTAACGTTTCAACATGATGGCAACTGAAACATGCGTGTAGATTTTAGAATTTTTTTTTACAATATTTTAATTACAATTTTTACAATATCCCAGACACATTACTTAATCGATAACCATAACGTGACTACAATATTAATGGAAAATTATAAAACTAACAATTTTGGTTCTTTTCTATAGTAGAAAAATAATTTTACTCAAATAAATTAACTTTTAAAATATTAACACAAATATTCACACATTTATCTAACAACAAATTTTTGTATAATTTAAAAATTTTATTTTTAAGATTACACCTCTGTCTGTATTAAAAACAGTTTTTCCTTCAGCCTGTGTTTGTTTTAACATTTGTATTGTATACATGTATGTTTGTCATTATTCGTATTATATCGTGACGTTTCGTTGATGAGAAAACCGAAAATTCTCATAAATGTGTCTCTTTTCAATACAAGTTTTTATGATAAATTTCAAAATACTTGGAAATCATATTTGTGACGTTAGTTTAATTTATTCAAACCGAAGAGGCGTAGTTAATTTAAGTTTTGAGTAGGGTTAGATTAGTAAAAGAGAATTCTCAAAGGGCATTTATTTAAAGAAAATTTAGAAAACAGAATACGAGTTATAATATTGCAGATGTCCTTTGAAATACTTTAACAACAGGATAATATATTTTCTTTACTAATACTGTGGTTTGTGATAGAAATAAGTTTGTTGTACAAAATTCTTGTTTCTCAATTTATGTTTTACAAAACGTGTGGAAATTACTAAAGATAAAAACAGACTTTTACCACTTGTAGAATAAAATATTTTTTTTATTAATTATATTATCGGAAAAATTTATTTCAAATTCCTTACTACGTAACAAATTTTTCATTTCAATCAAAAAAGTATAACAATGATATTAAAGAGAGAATCGTTGTTTTTATTATCATAGTATATGTGAGAGAGAATAAAAAAGTTAATATGTATGGCATGTGTTTCGCACAAATAGAATAGAAGTACTAAGTAGAGTAGGCTGGCGAATGGCTTTAAATCAGTGTAAATTATAAATTACTTTTTTTTATAACATTAAAAAACTTGGCGTCTCCGTTTTAGATATAATTAAATTTTCCTTAATTTTCTTTATTTAAAACATAAGAAAACATTAATAATTTTTATAGATAAAAATGTTTTGTGTAAATATTTTGTTTGATTCTTTTAAATTCTCTATTAAATAAAAAAACAAAAATTTTATTTCTTTTATTTTTAGATGAACACATTTATACTGTGGAGGAATTATTGTAGAAAAACATCAAAAGGTTATATACGAAAAAAAGTAAATTGGGTTTAGTTAATGTTTATGAAAATACATTTTTGGTTTATTATGATATAAAATATCATAGAAGTCTTATCGTATTATGTTAAAACCATTTAAGTCATTTTTAAACTATTTGCAAAAGAATGCCAACGGTGCTGCTATATTTGGGTATGTTGTTTTAATTTTTGACATCGATAATATAAACGTTTCTAATTATTTTTTATAAATATTTAAGATTAACAACAAACATGAGTAACAATATTGAAGAAGAGTCAATTATTGTTACAACTTCGGAAACCAAAATCGAAAATGATTTGTCCATCGATGTCGAGACTAATCAACGATCTCAAGAAATGATGATTGATCCGTTTGAAAGTGTTCCAAGTGATAGTTTCAAAGGTGATCCCTTAGCTTTCGATGAAAGCGGAATTGAAACATCTTTATTAGACTCATCCATTGAGGAGGAAACTCAAACTGAAGGAAGGATTATTATTGTGGATGTCAATGCATTAAAGAAAGGTAATTGTTTTATATTGTGACTATCTTTAAATATTTGAGGTAAACATTTTTGATCGCGGCTTAAAGTGAAAAAACTTGCTGTTTGCCCTGGTACTTTAAATGGCTATTTTTTGAAATTTTATTGTAACAAAAACTATGGCAACCCTTAAAGTGATCTTATCATTTTTACATTTGGGAAAGAAAAACTTAAATATTTTACACTTTGATGTCTGTTTTCAAGGTTGGCAAATATCATGATATTTATATAAATATCAAAATATGCGATATATATCAGATATATATCCGATATATATCAAGTTCTGACATTTATTTTTGAACTATTTTTGAGTATCTATAATAAGCTGTCCAACTATGCTATCCGGAAAAAAATATTTTCAAAAAAATATACATATTGTTACGTTTTTCTAACCTTCCTTCGAATTGGCCTTATAATTCGATAAACGCAATTCCCAAATCTCTTCAGAGTTCGATCACTGATTAGTAAGCACACACACCAGGTTTTATTAAGTATTCAACTCCTTAATTGTCCCACAATAACAGGAAACAATACAATAAACAATAATCCTAACTAAAATATTCTTTCAACAGCTTCAGAAACTCCAACAGTTGATTGTAGAAATTTCCAGTAATTCAACGTTTAAAATAATACACAAATTATTTCTACTTAATAACACTTTAAACTTTATTAACAAAAACTAATTTTAAATATCACTTATAATTTTCACTTCACTGTCGCAGGTTTAAAATAAAACGAACTTTGTCTTCCAAGACATCCCTCTTTATATACAATTTTGCATAATCTCGATCATTCGAGGTCACTTTTTAGACACCTTGAGAAAATACTAGAATATTCGCTTAATTTACGTTATGATGATTTGATTCATAAAGTAATTTTATGTTACCCAAATTCTAAGAAATACAACAAAATTCATTTTATTAATTTGTTGTTGTGTTTTGTTGGTGATTTGATTTTTCTGGAAGTGACTGTAATAGTCTAGATTTTTCTGTAATCGTAACAATATAAAGAAAAAAAATACAAAAACAGCAATTTTACTTTGCAAAGGAACAATTTAATAATTAATTTACTTTTATTATTAGAAGCTACTAAAAATTACTGAAAAAAATATTATTTCAAAATCACGTCTTTGTCGTCGGTAAACTCATCAAAATTGCCATCTTCTGCTATTTGGTCCACCTTGGTATCCGGCGATTTGAACAAAATCTGGCTTTACACGGGTATTTATTCACCTAAACTATTTTGTTTAAAAGCTTTGTCATTCTGGATTTGGTTGAGAAACTCAGAACATTTTAGTTGCCAGTTGTACTTGACTCGAGCGTACTCGAGCGCCAATGTTTTCAATTTTTAATACTCCTTTTTTGGGCGTCCAAATGTTGTTTATATGGGAAAATACTGTCTCAGTGGGTGCATTACTTGCTGTAATTGACAAAACACATTCGATTATTGTCACCAGTTCTTAGTACGATTGCGATCGATTAGCAAAATGACGAAAAAAATGTATCCATTTTGTTTGAGTAGACGATGCAGATGGCGATGATGCTTCATTTAAATATTGTTCCAGGCATGCAAATTGTGTAAAAGCTTTATCGGCGTCTTTCACATCAAAATATTTGCGTTCAATCATCCACATCATTGCATTTTTAACAACTTTCCATGTTGATTTTTCAATGAGTCAAACCAACATGAAAACTTTAATATCGGGTAACCATTATCACCATGCACTTATTAATTAAGTGTGGTCGAATGAAATTTTTTTGTTTAGATTTTTATGCCTTTTAACGGAGAAAACCATCGCAGTACTGCTGGAAACATTCTAATAGCCTTGCGATTTGATGCGTCACATGCTATTGATTCGAAATTAACCGATGCAAATTCAACTTTGATTTTTTTTAACAATTCGGGTAGTAAAAACATTGGAAACGATGGCCGCACATTTTGTTCGACCCAGACAAAATTTGTGTTATGTAAAAAACTTTCGAACAAAACGATTGATTCTGGTGAACTTTGTGATAGCACTCACATAACAATTTTGCTCAAAACACGTCTATAGTTATGTATTTAGTAGCATTATTATCGTTAAAGGTAGCTAACTGACCGGCGTTTATGATACCACTTCTGGTTTGACGATTTTTTTAGTTTTGATAACAATACTCAATATTTGTTTATAAAACGGTAATCAAATATACGAATCGCGCGAGCAAAAAGGAGCTACATGAAAATCCTCATATATATTCACTTTTTATTTTTTAAATTTTTCGTCACACGAACGCCGGATATTTCGCGTATTTTTGGCCAAATCCGTTCCTAGCCATTTTTCGTCCGATCGATCGAGGTAAGAAAATCCAGGTTCTCCCGGATCAGTCTGGGTAAGTTGGCCAGCTTAATCTATATCCTACAAAATATAGTAGAGGGCGTTCTTACTTGTGCAATTACTTAAGCAATATTTCTATGATTTTAGACACCGACCTCTCCTGTATAAGGAAAAAGTTTTCTAATTTTTTTATCTTACGTAAGATTGTTGATATTCCCCCTCTCTTTATTAGCAGCAATTAGAAAAAAATCGAAGAATAGGTGCCCCTTCCCAAGCCATTTACGTAATATTGGAATCCCCGCTAGTAAACTCTATCTGACTAAAAACGTCAATATGCCAATTTTTTCGTTTCCAAGCATATAATGTAGTTTCGATTGCACAAGTCCAAAAGACGAAAACGTTTTGTCAAGAGATGTGGTAACCCGAACTGCACTAAGAGGCTGTCATTTTTGTAGGCATAGCAGAACTAGATTACCTCAATTTTCCAAAAATGACTTGTTAGCATCGATCATCGTGTTCCAACCAACTTCATGGTAAAATAAGTTTCTTTCCAAGTGTTTCTTCTGCAAAGGGGGCAGGTTAATGTTTATTTCAAAAATATTTTAATTTTTATTACACGTAAAATGTGACCAGCAAATCCAGAACTATCCAAGTCCAATGTCAATAAGTTTAATATATGTGCTGAACATTCATATTGTATTAAGTTGTCACTCTATACGTACCTGCACGTTTAAGTAACAATACTAGTATAATCTGCAACTATGATTCGTACTGATACTCCAAATTTTTTAGTGGCATTAGAGATTGATTCCAAGGCAATTTCTGTAAGGTATTCTGATGTATGTTTTTACCAGATGCATCAACAGTATCAATAAGTACCGATTCACCGAACTGAGTTACAAAAAACATACGGTTCGATATGTATGTTACTCCATTCCATCCAAGGACTTCATTCAAAATAGATCCGCCAATCTGGCGTCTACTCATAGGGACATATGTAACTCGGTCCAGTTTGGAATTTTATTACAACAATAAACAACAAACCATCGATATACTATATTACTATTAACAACTCAACACAATGCCAATTTCAAATTTTAAATCGAAAACCTCCCAATATCCTGACGAAATAATGAAATAAAAACTCATTCGATCATGTTTGTAAAATAACCCGTTTGTAAAATAATAAACAAATTCGGAGAATTACAAGAATAAATACGTTGTTCCATGATATGGCATGCGTTTTGTGGGAAGAGTATTGCCACTGTTAACTGTTTTTCCAACTTTAAGATAGGAACAGTACAGCATAATTTTTTAAGATAGGAACAGTACAGCATTATCGTGATATATAAATGATATATATCAGATATATATCAGATGTATTGGTGTTCAACAACTGCAGCTTCTCAAGATGGATGGTTCTACGCCTTAGAAGTATTTGGACCCAACCCAATGCTGACCAAGAAGCATCACAATAATTTTGACGAAAGATGCGATCCGTCGCTCCATCTTTTAGGTAAAGAAACAGCTGTCACTGGGCTCACTGCTTCAAACACTCCTCGTCATGGCTGGTATTGAAAGAAATCCTGGACCAATTAAAACATGGCATTGTTCAATATGTAAAAACGCTGTTTCAATACAGAGCAACACCTGTAAGGAATGGTGTCATTTCAAGAACTGCTGAGCGTACGCCTCACATAAGCAGTGGACTAAAAACTACATAGCGAACATCAAACATCAAACTACATCTAGTCAACATACCAACACGCAAACAACAATACGAATGAACAAGCATCCGGAAACCCAGAGTGATTCTGGTAACGGTTCTTCAAGAAACCGAATTAAATGTTACCTGGCGTACCGGGAGATAATAATCACCTAGAACAACGTATCATAATAAAATCAGGAAATACGGAGATAACTTTAGTCAATATTTATATTCCACCAGTAAGCAGCTGTGATACAGGTTATGGTCCAGCAGCTGTGATACAGGTTACCCGTCCATATGACATTTATTTATACTAAATACTGTTTATACCAAAGACTGTTATACTAAAGATCTATGGCACTCACACCTGAACACTGATTCACGAGGCGAAAGCATTGCTGAACAAATTGACGGCTCCAATTTTAGAGTTCCTAACGAACCCCCACCAACAAGGGTGACAAATAACTCGTACTCTTCTCCAGGTGTCTCCGTTGCCAGCATGTCATTAATTCTAATTGCAGAATGGAGAACAGAAATTGCATTGGGATCAGATCACGTGCCGACCATAATCACCTTAAGCCGTTCCATAAACCAAAAAAAAATCAGAGAAGACATACAGGGTGTCCCACGAAAGTTGTCCCACCGGTTAACTGGGGATACCTTGGAATAGCGCTAAAAACTTTTGTTTAAGCATTTCGCGAATAGTTCTTTTGTTTCGCGGAAAACGGTTTGTTTTGTTTTTTTATTCCTTATCAAATTAAAATGCCTCTAAATTCAATAGCGAAGAAGTTAGGAGGTAGCGGTTTTTTTTTATTTGATTCATAAGTTTGTGTATTAAAACGGGTGAACATTTGACAAAGATTACTTTGATACTTTTGACGCTATTCCTTTACAAAGGCTGTTTTCTAAACCAAAACTTATTTGAAACTTATTTGTGGAGACTTACTTATTTGAATAAGTAACCTAAAGAGGTGACTTATTTGAAATGTTTTTTCATAGAAAAATCTAATTTGATTTGACAGTGTCATGTTTGTTTACTAAATGATTTTAAGGAATAAAACTTCTTTTTCGATCCGTAAAAAAATTAATATAATAATTTAAAATGAAGAAAATAGTTTTCAAAATTCTTTAATTGATCAAATTAAATTAAATTTATTTTCGAATTTGCTTTTATGTCAAATTAAGTATGCTAAATCATTTAGAATAGCTTTTAAATACTTATTTAAAATGGCGGTGAATAAGTAAGTCTACATAAATAAGTTTCAAATAAGGCATTTTTCTAAACCAAAACTTATTTGAAACTTATTTGAAACTTATTTGTGGAGACTTACTTATTTGAATAAGTAACCTAAATAGGTGACTTATTTGAAATTTTTTTTTCATAGAAAAATCTAATTCGATTTGACAGTGTCAAATATTTTGATGTTTGTTTACTAAATGATTTTAAGGAATAAAACTTCTTTTTCGATTTCTAATAAAATTAATGTAATACTTTAAAATGAAAAAAATAGTTTTGAAAACTTTTTTAATTGATCAAATTAAATAAATGTTTTTAATTAAATTTATTTTCGAAATTGCTTTTATGTTGCTGTCAAAATAAGTATGCTAAACCATTTAGAATAGCTTTAAAATACTTATTTAAAATGGCGGTAAATAAGTATGTCTACATAAATAAGATTCAAATAAGTCGTCGTTTAGAATACAGCCTAAGTCGTCGTTTAGAATACAGCGAAAGTCAATTTTTAGTTGAAATTTTAAAAAAATAATACTTTGCTTTCCATTATTTCAAAAACGGTGATATACGTCATAATTTTTTTTTTCAAAGAAAATGTTCCTTGAATGTCAACTTGAAAGTTACTTTGGTACTCAAAAGGTGAGATAAACCGTTAACTTATTCATGCAGAAGACTAAAACAACTTAAAGAGAAAGTTTTTGGAAATATGTGACCGAAGCAAGCAACATGGGTACATGTGGATATAAAACTATGATATAAAAGCCGGCGCAACGGAGAATGTATCACTGACAATTTTATAATGAATCTCTATCCTCTAACACGACCTCTTATATAAACTACACGAAACAATAGCAATATTTCTACAAAATTCTGGAACACAACCCTTGCTTTAGCAAAAAATAGTAGATTCTTGTATGAGCTTAGAATGAAGGCAATTCTTCACGAGGATGAAGTTTCCCGAAACGAGCGTAGCGAGTGGAGGAAATCATCCGAGTGAAGAATTGCTATCATCCTAAGCGAATACAAGATGCTATTTTATCCACGACTATAAAATATTTCGTTTAATTTCTAGTTTTCATGTAAAAATTTGTATCGCCATATTGAAATAAATACATCAAAGATAGCGAAAGTCAAAACAAGTTTGTTGTTTAATTTGTTAGGGGAATATTTAATAAACTATAGAACTGTTAAAGAATTTTAATCAAATTCACTAGTTGTGGAATGAATACTTTTACAATGGAAGACATACGCATGGAAAGCATATATTCTTTAGTAGTCGTGGATAAACATAATTACACAATCCCCAAATGTTGACACATAGGTGTGAGATTTATTCTTTCTAATTTGTACATAGGTGTGAGATTTATTCTTTCTAATTTGTTTATTTACCTATTCTCTAGTAGACTGCGTTTACTTTCTTATAGGATAACAAAAACTTCATATTACGTGTTGCTTTGTTTTCGTTTTATTTTTGTTGGTTCAGGTGTTTTATATTCTTTTAGTGGAACTATTTTCTCGGAAGAGTATTTTCTAGAACTTAGTTCTATTGTATTGTATTCTATCGTACTTCCTAATCGTCACAATATTTGTAGTTCTCACATTCACAGACAAGGTTATCACACGAATAATGACGTATTTAGCATTACGCACTAAAAAGACCCATTTCAAATTTTCTCAGAAAAGCTCACGACCGAGTTTTTCCACTAAAATTTTGCTAACTGTTTGGTTTATGAAGGAACATTGATTAACGACTCAGCTTCGAATAGTCACCACACTAACTGGCTACATAAATTTATTTGGCAAGTCAGTAGATAACGTAGGGTTCCATAAGGGTCGGTGTTGAAGCCAATACTCTTCTTCCTGTACATAAATGATTTGCGTTACTGCATAATGTTTTGTTTTGTGCATGCATATATTGATAAATTGACCTTTTTACTCATGACCAATTGTGGTTTTGTTGTTTTTGAGACCATGGCTTTTTTTTTTTTTCTAAAAAAGGCTTTTTAATGCACTAAACATGCGTAAATAGGTATATAAAGAATAAATTATGATAAAAATCAATACATTAACTGATTTTTAATTCAATATTATTATAAAATATCAAATTTTATCTAGAGGTTGTTATTTTATTTGCCAAAATATTTTATAGAAAATACGCAATATCATGTTCTCCTGACATTAATAACCTGGATCAATTCATCTCAAACATGAACGTTGAGAGGTGCAATTTGGAGTTGGTGTGCTTTTAATCACATATCTCTTAACCCATTGAAATCTCAAGCCATAACTATCTATCGGATATCTACAGCAAACGTAAGTCCCCTCATTATCAATGAAACTGTAATACATTACGTAGCTAAAGGGAATAGGCTAGGAATGATTATAAATGAAACCATGACCTAGGATGATCATCTATCTAGTATATCCGGGAAATCTCGCAATATGCTATAGCCGGGGAACTATGAGAACGAAACTACACCTTTTCCAATTGTAATTCAGAAAGTATCAATTGCAATTCAGATTAGTCAATTGCAATTCAGAAAACAGCAATTGTAATTCAGAAAGCGGCAATTGTAGTACAGAAGGTGTCAAATGTTAATCAGAAATTATCAAGTGAAATTCAGAGAGCACTACATAGTTGTAGTATAGAAAGTATCTCCTGAACAACTGTTTATATGAATCTTGAATTATTTCAGTCCTGGCTTTTAATTGTATTGAGACTTAAACACCACATAGGTTTGAAACTGCAAGAGAACATGATTCTATATCCTATTTTTTTTTTAATGTTGTTGTTGTAGCGGCGTGTTTGGTGCTAATCCTCCGACTCCATATCCAGGTTCAGGAACTCTGCTACTGCCCGTGGGCGGTACCTCAAATCTTCCTTCGTCAGGCTGGTTATATTTTGAGGACAATTGAATAGGTGGTCTACATCTTGTGGCGTGCCCTTACATGCGGGACACTTGTCAATAATTTCAGGTTCAACTCTGCTCATGTAGTTGTTTAGAATGCGTGACCCACCGGATCTTAGCTGAGCTAGGATGGATCTGGTGCTACGGGGTAGCTGGACCTCTTTGGCAGCAACTTTTGGTGGCTATTTAGGACACGGTTAGGAATATAGTTGCTTATTGCATTTTCAACCGTTTTGGTGTGGAGTGTTTTTAAACCAGTTCTATATGTAGATTCGTCGATGTTACCAATAACCTGGCTATCTCTGACATCTTGTAGAAAGCATCTTGCTATCTTCCTTATGTGTCTAGTTGGTTCAATCGTAGTTAAGGTGTCATTGCAAGGATGTTGCTCGTTGTGACAGGCCAATAGATATTGTTTGGTTAGCATTTCATTATGTTAACGGACTGGCAATATGTTACTTTCCTCGTGCAAGTGATCTCGGTGGGCCATCAGTTGACATCCGGTTGCGGTTCGCAAGGTAGCATTTTGTGTTGTTTGTAACTTATTCCAGTGAGTGTTGGCAACTTGGGGGTCCATATGGGTGCAGCATAATTTAAAATAGGTCTTCCTATTGCTTTGTATGTTGTTATGATCGTGTTTTTATCTTTGTCCCATGAACTACCCGCTAGTGCTTTTAATGCGTTATTCCTGTTTTTCAATCTTGAGTTTATTTGTTGTGCATGGGCATTGAATTTAAGCAGTGGGTCGAATGTTACACCCAACAGTATTGGATTTTTTACTGTAGAAATAAGTATGTTGTCTATGCAGATGCTTAGTGTTGAATTTACCTCCTTCGTCCATGTGGTGAAGTGTAAATGTAGACTTTCAGTAAAAGGTGTTAGTTTTCTGCGTTTAAACCAATCATTCAGAATATTCAATTCAGGATATTTGTGAGTTGTTGCAGGTTATTTCCTGTTGCAAGCACTGTGCAGTCGTCTGCATATGACGTGATGGTTATTCCTTCTGGTGGAGTAGGCAAACTGCTTAGGTAGAGATTAAATAATAACGGTGAGAGAACTCCCCCTTGAGGAACTCCTTGTCTTAGCACTCTCATTTTGGACTTGCAGTTACGAAACTCAACATATGTTTGGCGACCTCTGAGGTAATTGCACAACCAGTGCTTCATTAAACCTGGCAGATTAGTATTGAAGACATCCAATAGAGCAGCGTGCGACACTGTGTCGAATGCTTTTGACAGGTCAAGTGCAACTAAAATTGTTCTAGCGCATAGTTGTTTTTGATTCAGACCATCACTGCTCTGGTTTTGTATTCTGTGTAGCGCGGTGGTTGTACTGTGTGCTTGCCGGAAGCCATGTTGCTGCCAAATGCAGGATCTTGTCAGCTGAGGGAGCAGAAGTGCTTCGATGAGTTTTGCGACCGATGAAAGGATGGATATTGGTCTATAAGACTCTCCCTTTTGTTCTGGTTTTCCTGGTTTCAAAATGGGGCTGATTCTGGCCGTTTTCCAGATATTTGGTACGTGAAGAGTATTTAAAGATGTATTAAGTGTAGTAGTGAGGAAGTTCAAACCTTTGGGTCCGATGTGTTTGAGCATGATGGCTGAGATGCCGTCGGATCCTATATAGCTTTTGATGGCTTAATTTTCCGTATTGCATTCTCCACCTCTTCGGAAAATATAATATTCTCCAAGTTGTCAGTGTTAAGTTTGCGCATGTGTCTCAACACTGATCTGGTCTCTTTCTCGTGTTTACGCTGCTTTTCTGTAAACTGAATGTTAAATTTGTTTGCGCATTTCCTGTGGTTCTCAATGGGGATATCGTCGAAGGAGATCATGCAATTATTTTGTGGTTGTCGAGGATGAGTTAGGCGCTTAATGACCTTCCAAAGACTTTTACTAATACCCTGGTTTGATTTACTCACTAATGCCTTGTTCAAATCAAGGTTATTTTAAGACCTTAAGTCCTTAACTTACATTGAATGCACCCATGTGTCGGCAAAGTAGAGCGAAAGACATTAACAGGCTGATTCTGAGTTATGATTAGCTATGATTATTTTTGTTAATACAATTTTTTTAAGAGGAATATCCTAATTGCGATTCTGTGAACGTTGTCATAAAAAACCTCATAATAATTCTACAAATATTTTGGAGATCTTTCAAACGGCTATTTTTATAAACAAAATTATTATAAAATGTCATATTTTCTTTTTAAATAAATTAAAGACATATTGAAATACCATATAAATTATTATTAAGAAATATAGTAATATTATATAATAGTTTTTTTTATAAAAATCAAGTTTATGTTTTGGAAAATTTTTTGAGATATAAATAATTTTTGTTTGTGAAAATATTCAACCGCCATTTTATTGATTGAATATCAATCTTGAAATATATTTTATTGATTTATGTACATAATATAAAATTATACCATATAATATATTGATTATTATTATTTATTTTGCAATAGATTTGTGAAAAAAAAATGATAGTTTTTCTTAAAGTTTATATAAAATTTGCACAAATAGAACAACATGAGACACCAAACTTTGATAGTGCAAATATAAAATTTTCAATCGCCATTTTATTTAAAATCATTATCAATATATATTTTGTTTTATATTTTTGATTCAAACTATAATAAAATATAGATAATTATTATAAATTTTATAATAATTAAATAAATAATTCATAACTAATATTTTATCCTTTATTAATATAATTTTTCATACAAGAATTCAAATAAAAAAATATGAAACATTAAATTATGATGCTTAAGATGACCATGTTTGATCTCTCCCCATTTATTTCTTTTATGGTCCGTGACCAATATGTTAATATGTTTGTTCAGGTCCGGAATTCTGGAGTCGGCAAGATCTGCTGTACGGATGTCATCTCTTTGATTAGAAAGCACACACGCTTCATGTGGAAAGTTTGGTTGTAGTTTTTGAATTCTGCCAGCTAGTATGTAGCGAGCTTTAGCTTTATTAAAAATTTCTCTGAATTGTTTTTCCCCAGAGAGAGCGTCAAGTGGTAAAAATTGCTTACTGAATTCAATTTCGGTAAAATTTGTAAAGTTTTCCCAGTCAGCTTTGTTAAAATTAATATATGTCTTCTTTTCGGAATTGATTTGATTTATGGAACGGCTTAAGGTGATTATGATCGGCACGTGGTCTGATCCCAATGCAATTTCTGTCCTCCATTTGATTCTGCAATTGGCATTAGTGACATACTAGCAAGGGAGATATCTGGAGCAGAGTTGGTTTGTTTTAAACACTTTTGTTTTAAACACTGTTTAAAACAGTGTTTAAAACAAATTGTTTTTTTTTAAAAAAACAATGTTTTAAACAAAAATTTGTTTTTTTTTTAAATATTGCAATGTTGCTTATTTGCTTTCCAATAGAACTGTTGTGCGCTGTCGTGTTTTACCGTTTTTAATACATTTGACCACCTGAAATCACCTTTTGGCACCTTAAGCGTCATTAAAATTTTAAAAAAATTTTAAAGCTTTCATATGTTTTTTTTGGTAATAAAATACGTTGTAAAGTGTTGATGAACGTAAATCTTTATGTTTTGTTTTTTTTTTTTTCAAAGAAGGAAAAAAAAAATATGACATAACCCAGGCAGGATAGTATACATAAAATAAAAATAAAATAAGAGATAAAAAGAAAATGTCTTTTAAAAATTTGCAAAATTACAAATTAAAAGGGGGTTGCCAATAATCCAGCTAGTGGTATATTCCTTGATCATGTGACGCACTGTCTTCCTCAACTATTAAAGCACACACAAAGAGAAATATCAAAGCTCGATTCCTCGAGTAAGCAATAACGTGCCATTACCAAAGAATACTTCATAGATAAAATTTAGGGTTGACTAGGTAGTGATATCTTACTACTATTTCCTGTGGTATGTGATATCTCACGTTCACTCGTTTGTCAATACTAGCCAAACTATTATTAGAAATGTGCTGATGGATGTGTTATTCGATTCCTGACAGACGTTCAATGGATGAGCAAGTGCAATTTGTTTAATTGTTAAATAAAAAAGTGGTAAATATATGCTATTCCTGTGGATCAAAAGGAACATCTCAATTTTGAAAAGGAAATTTCAAGGGATGGAAAAAGGAATGGAATCTCAGGTTACGACATGATTTAGATTTTATTTTTGGCCATCAATTGTGATGCAAAAAATAATCAAACACGCATATTCAGCATTTTTGTCTCCGTTACATTACGGTTATATTTTAAATTTAAATAAAATTATAGTGCTTTAAAAATTCAAATTCAAAATCTTGTTGTTTTCAATAGATTTTTTGTTAAAGGTACTATATCGTTACAGCGAATATTCTTATAAGAATGATATCAATATCGTAATCTGTGATTTACAATCAGAAACTCAATTTATTTATTTAATCAAATCGTTTACCTGTTTTCCATAATCTTTTCAAGTTGAACTATTTAGGTGCATCACGACTCGGAAATACGTAGGTCGCAGAATTCTTATCATAATTTAAATATCTGAAGTTTACGTTAGCCAATTAATACAACAATGCCATTAAATTGAGGTGTTAACTATTCTTAGTCATCTTGGGACAACTATTTGAGTAGCTACTGAGAATATTCAAGAAATCTTGAGAATCTTAAACGTAATCCTTAAGAATAGCCACAAAATCTTGAGAATTTTTCCGAATATATTGAGCATTTTCAAAGAATCTTAAGAACATTTGGACGTACAGACCCTCTTCAGATGAAAATCTTTAGACGACCCTTATTAATCTGAGTATATTTAAAACACTTATTTTCTTTGGAGTTTTTTCACTCCAATTACATATTTTCATTTAAAACCAAAAAAACGAATCTTTGTAGTATAAAACATATTTAAAACAAAAAAAACACCAAAAAAACAAAAAAAACAAAAAAAACACAAAAAAAAACAAAAAAAAACTGTTTTAAACAATAAAAAACGCGTTTTAAACAAAAAAAACAGTTCTTTTTGTTTTTTTAAAAAAAAAACAGTGTTTTTAACCAACGCTGATCTGGAGAAGAGTATGAGTTGTTTGTTACCCTTGTTGGTAGTGGTTCGTTGAGGACTCCAAAATTGAAGCCGTCAATTTAATCAGCAATGTTTTCACCTCGTGAATCAGTGTTTAGGAGCAAGTGCCATAGATCATGATGAGCGTTTACATCGCCGAGAATCAGACAGTCTTTTGTATAAAATAAATGTCCTATAGACGGTTCATAACCTGTATCACAGCTGCTTGCTGGTGGAATATAGATATTGACTAGAGTTATCTCCGTGTTGTCGGATTTTATTATAATGTGCCAGTTGTTCTAGGTGTTTATCAGTTCCCGGTACTGCAGGCAATATGGTTGTACGGTAGATAACGGTTTTGTGAATGATAAAGGCAAGGTCACCACCTTTGTCCTTCCCTCTATCCAGCCTTATATTTTTGTAATCACAGTAATTATCACTAAGCTTAGATCTAACATTTAATTTGGTTTCTTGAAGAACCGTGACTAGAATATTGTTATTGCACATATAATTTATAATATCATCCATCTTTCTGGTGAGACCGTTGCAATTCAATCGCATAATTTTGACATAACTCGGAGTTTCCGGATGCGTGTTCATTCCCATTGTGTTTTGGTGCGAGCTCGTGTTGGTTTGTTGACTAGATAATTGACAGCATGGTGCTATGTAGTGTTTGGTCCATTGTTTATTTGTGGCCAAACCTGAGCAGTTCTTGAGGTGACACCATTCTTTACAGGTGTTGCACTGGATGGATGTTATGTTTGCCCTTAGAATGTTTTCACATATTGACCAATGCCATGTTTTAGTTGGTCCCGCATTCCTTTCAATACCAGCCATGACGAGGAGTATTTGAAGCAGTGCGGCCAGTGACAGCTGCTTCCTAACTCAAAAAATGGAGCGAGGGATTGGCACCTTTTGTCAAAATTGTTGTGATGGTCCTTGGTCGGAATTGGGTTCCGAGTATTTCTGGGACGTAGACCCACCCGTCCATCTTGAGAAGTATTTTTTTTTAATCTGTGAAGTCACTTTATGTTTATGGTTTCTCCATTTAATTTCTGTAATCTACGTTCTTATGAATAATAAATTGAAAATCTTTTAAATACAATAATTGTATTGAAATTATTGTATTGAATTTTTGTGAAATATAATCAAAGGAGGCGATTATTATTTGAATAAATTTGTCGACAGCACTATATTTCCATAGTAACCCTTGAAATTTCAATTTGAAAAATCTAAAACATTTAAATCGGGTGTTAACGTTTAAACACCATTAATTTAAGTTTGAGTTTAACATAAAATTAAATTACCATCATTCACTACCGAGAATAGAGCTCATTGACAATTTGTTGCGCTGTTGGAAGTCGCAATTACAAGTTTTTTGCCGATAAACCACAAAAGTTCTGCCTGCGCCGATGGCATTATGCTTTTGATTAAAATTGATTTTCAATACAGAAAAATTGAACAAAAAACGGCGTATCCTTTTCCCTGTTTGCTTCTGGGACGAAAACTCTTCATGTCGAGAAGCAAGTAAAGCACATATTTCCATGTACAGAGAATTAAGGATTTGTGGGTAGCGCCCAAGGGCAGTAGCAGAAATCCTGAATTTATATACGGGGCCGGAAGAACAGCACCGCACCTGTCACTATAATAATAACGATGGTATTATCATATGATATTACTTTCTACTATTTAGAATAATGTGAATCGGGTTTTGGTATATTTTTTATTCAACTCAAACTTTTTTTATTGCAGGATGTGATGAAAATCTTTCCGAATTAAATTCTTCAAGTGAAACCGAACTCGATGAATCATACACTAGTAAGGAAACTATTATTTTAGAATCAAATCATGAAGGTGAAGAACCAAGTGATGGATCAGATTCAGGTATTGGTCCAGAGCCATCATCTGAAACAGATATTTTCAATTTATCATCACCAATGACATCAGTTTTAACTTTTAAAACTCCACGAAGTAGTTTAAAACGTCGTGCAGAATGTAATGAACTTGATGATGTAGATAATGGTGCTAAGAAAACAAAACGGAGCATAGCATTTGATGGTGTTACTGTATATTATTTTCCCAGAATACAAGGATTTGCTTGTGTCCCATCTCAAGGTGGGTGTACGCTTGGGATGGATGCAATTCATTCACATTTTAGAACGTTTTCATTAGCTGAACATGCAGCAGAACAAAGACGAGCACATCGTTTACAGTTACAGGAGTTAAATCCTAGAAGTTCGTCAAGTGATGATAGTGATAGTGATGAAGAAATTAGTGAAAATAGTGGCTCGGAATTAGATGCTGAATCAAATGGATTTTTACAACCTGTGGCAACAAAACAAAGACGAGCCTTATTAAAAGCGGCTGGTATTCGAAAAATTGATTCAAGTGAAAAAGATGAATGTCGTTTGATTAGAAGTTCTAGAGAAATTTGTGGATGTAATTGTAGAGGATATTGTGATCCAGATACATGCTATTGTAGTCAGTCCGGGATTAAGTGTCAGGTGAGTTTATGAATGCATATGTATAAGTTTTCTTGCCGGTAATCACAAAGTTTAATTTGTTTTCTGGTTATTGTCTGATTCCCAGTATGTCTAACAACAGTTGCTTGTTAGACAGTTTAAACCAACGTTTTCATAAACATTTCAAGGCACTTACCGGGGAAACTAATTCTGCTTGCAATTACCAAACCTGAGTCATTTTAATGTACCGCAACCAACCTTTGACGATGGGTAGTCTGCCCTAAGTTTTGCGTTGGCAATGATTCTGATTATCGATTATCATTATCATACTTGTTTTCCAAATTATAATCAGTTTTATTTTCTATTACAGGTGGATCGTGTGAATTTTCCTTGCGGTTGTACACGCGATGGATGTGGTAATGTGATTGGTCGTGTAGAATTCAATCCAGGCCGTGTTAGAACTCATTTTATTCATACCATAATGCGTATTGAATTAGAAAAGAAACAAACAAATTCTGATGATTTAATTGATGGACGATCATGGGTTCCATCAATAAAACTACCAATTTTACCTAATAGTGATAGTTCTGTTTACAATCACCATTCAATTATTTATAGTCATATTGAATTAAATAGTGCATTACCTACATCATCATCTCTTAACAGTTTACAATTATCTCGACCAAATAGTAGTACCACTGGAAGTGGTGAATCATTAGATTTGCATTATGCATATCGAGATGATTATCCTGTTACTTCAAACAATATAATTGAACCTAGTCGTTTGCCAAACAGTGATACATCTAACTTTAAAATTCATCCATTTAATCATGAGGCTAATAGTTTAACTTATCAAACACATACATATAATACTTACACTAGTGATTTTATAGAAACATCTCAAAATAGCTTGATTTTATCCAATCAAACGTATGACACATCACCCACAGCTTCAATAACAACAACTCAAGAGGAACAACAACCGCAAATAAGTCAGGAAAATTATTTACATTCGGAATCGTTTGATATGTCATCCACAGTTGATACACCAACACATCTTGGAAATAATTTATCCGACAATATTCCAATCAAAGAACTTAAAAACGAAAATTTGTGTGATGAATTAAGCCTTCCGGAAAGTTTTGGATTAAGCCATGAAGATAACGATAAAAATAAAACAAATGCGAATGAAGATTTTATAAACTTACGTCCACCTGAGTCGAATTCACCTAGGTTAGAAGCGATTAATGATTTATTAGAACATAGTCGATTATCATCTGCAACAACATCATCATATTCGTCAGAAGATGTTTTGATTGATAATAATTGTTTAAGGATAACAACTATAGTTACATCATTGCCACCCCCCAAAACGGACGTTATATCGATTAATTCCAATGAAATAGATGATACTAATGATATCATTAATAATAATTTAATTAAAACAATCATTGAAACAGAAACATTAAATATTAATAATAATATTGAAAACAATACAGAAAGTGATGATAAATGTGAAAATAGTTTAGTGAAAATAGAAAATAAAACAAATGAAAACAATAACATAAAAGACGATGTAAATGAAAACTTGAGTGAAATTATAAAAAAAGGAATTGTTGAAACTGTATCAGCATAAGTAATTTTATTATTATTATTTATTATTTTATATTAATATACACATAATTATTATATGTGTTGTTTGTTTCGAAAAAAATGCCATTTTTGTTTATTGTGAAATTGTTATCTAAATTTCGTTATTTTCTTTGGTGGGTTGGCTAATCTCTGTGATATTTTTTTTTAAAGAAAAAAGAAAAACATTAAAAGAAAAAATGATCAAAAATTGAAGGCAATATGTAAAAGCAAATATTATTATTATGCTTAATGGAAATTATAAATTAAGAACGTTATTTGTTTTAAATTTTTAACACATAGAGAAAGATGCTTTAAAGAAGTGAGCACATAATTTGGGTTCGTTTTAGAATATTCATTTATATATTCAATTATAAATTTTATAAAAATATTAGTTCGAATAATAGTGTGTAGTTACAAATTGTCTAAACTATAGGTCTAATTTTCACAGAAATGAATTAATTTAAACAAAAAATTATGTAACTGGCATTTAAAAAAAAGTCAAATGGTGACACATTAATTTAATTTTCAAATTTGGCTCCGGAAAATTTGATGAACTAGTTCTTTGAATGGTCAATTTTATTACAAAGCATTTTGCTTAATGATGTAAAACTCTCGCCATGTTATTTCTTTTAACCATCTTCTAAAATTTTATTCGATTTCAAATTTAGAAAAAAAAGTCGTTGGTTGCAACAGAATTATGTTTTCATTTATTTTGTGTTACAGGCTTAGAACTCTGATAAAAAATAAATATATCTTTGGTGAAATTTTATTCATATAAAAATAGCGACCGATATGAAATGTTTGCCTTTCGTAGTCTTCGAATAATTGTATTTTTGTATCTAACGAAACTTTTGAATGATGAATATACTAATATGTTGATTAATAAACATTATGTGCTACAAAATTTGAAAGTGATGATACGAGTAAAATGATAAAATTTTTTAGTAAATCTATTTACTCCATTTTTCAAACTGTAGTCGATTATTCAAATTATTCTATGAGAATTAATATTTGTAAAAAAAATAGATATTTGTAAAAAAAATTATATTCAAAGGACTGAATAACATAAGCTTTATGACTACAATTTTTTGAATTAAGATTTTTAATTTTCGTATTGTTAGTGCTCATTATAATGACAAGATTGGACAAGAACGTGAGCAAAACTGGAGCCCAATACGGGACGCAATCCACGTCCCTCATTGGGCGCCAGTTTTTCCATTTACTTCCTTTACTTTACTTAAACAAATAATACTCGTAATATAATCAAATTTTCAGTTTGTATATTTTTGCCAATTACCGTGCCAATGTGGGTGCGAAACTATTACTACTTGGAAAAGTGGTCACTGCATGTTCCATTTAAAAGTAAGAAAAACGACTTACTTTTGCTACATATTTACTTTTCGTTTAATAAATTTGAACAACTCACTGATCTCAAAATGCTAGTTTAGCTATGCTAAGTTCAAAATTCTGCACGTAAAAAAACTTGCAAGGGTCGTTTAGTAATATTCGAAGGCATTATTCTAATTAATGAAATGGTGCCTAAAATTAACAAGAAATGCAATAAACTGATTAAGTTTTTGTTGAAAACGAATAATTCAGACATAATTTTGAAATCAGTTTCTCAGTACTTCAATTTTTATTTCTTCAGCTTTAAAAAATATTATATTGTTAATTTTACATATTATTTTATCAGGTTTATATTATGCAATTTAAAGTTGGATGAAGTATAAGACGTATGTCCGAAGTCATGTGTTTAAACTCCACTTTGGTCACCATTTGTTGCAAATTTGTTTTTTTATGATTTACATAATTCACCAATAATGTTTATAAAATTAATAACCCTAGAATTATAGAAAACAGGGAAAAAATTAATAAATTATGAGGATAAACGTTAAAACGTGTTCGTAGAATAAATAAAAAATAAGACAAAAATTTACACTGAAAATGAATTAAAATAATTGTGATGTTAAGTCGATCGTCCAAAAACAAACTTTTATCTCGTCGCTGGTCGAGTTGGTTAAATGGTTAACCATAAACTCTGATCAGAAGGACACCGGTTCGATTCCTGAACCGACCGGAATTGAGATAAAACATTTGTTACGGATCTTTCGCTTTTCAAAGCAATTTTTCATTCTATTCAATTGAATACATTCATTTCTAGTGACTTATAATTCTAAATTGTGAGGCATTATGACATTAATTTAAAATTTGTTGAATATTATTTTCACTCGCGAGTTAACATGCTTTTTGGACTATTGTAGATTTAATAATCAATTAAGAAATTTGCAACCAAAAAGAAATTGGTTAGCTTTCTGTGCTCAGTGGTTTCTAAATTTCAAAAGTTAAAAGAATTTGGGACATTTGAAGAACTAGACTATGTTAATGTGTTAGTTATTTAATAATATGAAACATGAAATCGTTAAACAAATGTATAGATGTAGAAGCACTTTGAAATTCTTATGCATTAGTCTGCTATAAAACAGATAATTGCTATACCTAACATTTATTATTTATTATCATTAGTATTATGTATTATGTTTTTAATTTATCTACAATACATATAGTCTTAAAACTGTACTAGATTAGATAAATAAAATTTTCTTAATTTCAACTGTTTAATTATTAATGATTTAATACTGAAAAAAATATAATAAAAGAAAATAATAATACAGATTCTGTTGAATAGATTTAAACATTCATATAGTAATGAAACTAAAAAGATAGAGGCAAATTGAAGTCATTAAACTGTTATTGTCGTTAAATTTTCACTGTAAAATATATCGTGAAATACATTTTTCTGAATTATGAAACGCAAGTTTCGAACGATTTAGCTCTCTTTTTTTTAACTAATTCTGTGTCAAGCAATTTTGTGATTATCTAGGACACTGGACACTTCAATCTTATTTATACGTAGTCTTAAATTTTTCATAATGTTCGACACTGAACAAATTGCTATGAACGATTTAACGAATTAAACAAAAATACGAAAATTATTGGGTTTGTGATATCCAACTCTCGTAATGAGGACAATCGAAATTTATTTCTACAAGGATGGGAACAAAACGAATATTTTTGATTCATCGTTTTTTCATTCCGGCTCGAAGGACCAACATTGTTTATGTTAACAGAACAAAACTGCTATATGTTCGACCAACGGTAATCTTATTAGGTATGTTAAATGATTTACATTTCCTTTGTTTAAAATTTTTAGTTTTCGTTTATATAGTGCTAAACTGTCGTTCGAAAATATAAAGCCTTTACCTGCTTCCATACCACCCAGACTTTTTAATTTTAGATTATTGAGGTAAACTGCTTTTCCATAATTTGAGATATGGAGTCTTCTTATCTGACAATAAATACATATGATATTTTGGTAAGTAGAACGTTGAAAATGATTTGTATTTAAATTTATAGATTAATTTTTATTTTGACACTTCAGAAGTATGTTCTTGCTTTTGATAATACAGTAATTGTCAGTAATTCAAGTTCAACTGATTCCTCTTCCACTCTAACAGCTTCTTTCTATGTGATGCAACCCGCAATTGTCTACTTTTTATCTTCGTTTTCAATGGATGGACCCTTTATGACATCAACATCTGAAATTTTTTTCGCTTTTGTGCGAAAGCTCACTCTGTTGGTTGTCTCGCCGTCTTTTTTTTTTTTTACTGGACTTAGGCCATTACCGGTATCCCTATTATAACATACAAAGGCTACCTAGCAGTGTGACCCGGGACAGGAGTGATCGGTAGAAGTCTTCGATTATCACAGCCTTTTACACACAAGAGGTATATATTTTATTTATTTCAATAAAAATTAACTAATATACTAATAAAAGTTCGATTAAAGATATCTGCAAATTTTCTAATAATAAATCGATCAACTACAAGTACAAATTTTGTTCTTTTTTCATATCCAAATGTAACTTCATTAAAATTTAGTTTTAGTCTTTTAATACTTCCATTAATCATGCTTTTAAATGTATTACTGTAGTCTTAATGAATATTTTTTATAGATACTTTATAAAAAGTACGAACAAAATTAAACATAGGAATATTCCTATAAGAGTCAACATAACTATTAGCTACTTGATTGTTACTCACTGATTGAGGTCCAATAACTATCTCCTCGTCTTTAGTACTCTGGTTTTCCTTAATGAATCTAAAAATTTTTTTCTTTCTTTTCGCCAGTTAAATTAATTTAAGAAGTGTGCATCTGATGTACTGTTTGCTTATTGTCTTTCAACTTTTTATCTCTTTGTATCTGTATCTGTTCTCTCTTTTTCTCTTTATCCATTTTATCTCTTTATCCCCTTACCTCTTTATCTCTTATTTCTCTATAACTTTATCCCCTTAATCCCCTTATTTCTATATCTTTCATATCTTTAAACTCTTTATATATCTATTTCTACATTTCTCTATATCTTTAATCCTCTGTTGGTACACAATTCTTAATTCATAAGCTATTCCTAGATTCCAAACTCACAAAATCAAATTTGCTATGATTATTTTATAGTAGCACTGAATGCGAAACTGGGTACAATTTTAGATGCCAAAGATACGAAACTAAATTTGTATAATTATATTATTGTAGCACAAAATGCTAATTTTGGGGGGTTCGTTTTACACCCATGAACGACCGTCGATCGCGTATCAATTTAATTGTAAACAATATAATCAAATGACGAGAAACACAGTTTAATCTGGTATGTGTCACTTGCACACACACATAGACACCACCCACCAGTTCCACGACATTCAAAACAAACAAAAATTGAATCTATTTCTTTTTTTTGTTTAATTTAATTTAGCAACATTTAAAAAAAATAAGTAATGAATAAAAAATCCTAACATTATAATTACAGTTTTTATTTGGTTTTATCGAATTCTTCTTCCTTTGTCAAATACATTCCTCCATGCGTATTAATTCTTTTTTTTTTTTTCTTGTGTTGCTCCATCCACGTTGATAACTAAATCTTCCTATTACATATTTTATTTTCCGCATCATAATATCATAACAGTATAAATAGAATTTTTTTGGTTATTCGACGACGTCCTTGAAGGATTGTTTTCTGAATATGGTATATGCAAAAAACTTTTACATATATTGCACAACTCCGTATGGATAAATAATGGTAATATAGTTACTGGTTCACTTTTTTTTTTGTTAATGGACTGTAATTTATTTAATTCGATTAATTTGCTATTAAAATACACGTTTTTATTTATTAATTCTTTTTATAATATTTTGTATAAAATATTAACTTAATTGAAACAAGATCAACGACTAAAAAATGATGATGATCCAAAAAACGGAAACTGCTCAAGTCAAAAGAAAAAATTTATTGCTGCCCACTTAGCAAACATTAATAAAAAATAAAAAAAATAAATTAATTAAAAAGAGCCATCTATTGTAATAATAGATGATCTAAAAAAAATAAATTTCATATAATAAAAAGAATTTTGATTATTAATTTGCAATGATTTGAAAAATAAATTCATTTCAGAAAATAAAAATAATAATCAAAATAGTATCTATACATTTTTATTAGACGACTTAACATCCCGGCGGCCTTGAAAGCACAAAACTTTCAAAAACAACCTAAACGTTTCAATTTACATTTCACAATCACCAGCTCAAGAATTCATTTATTTATCTAGTCTTATGAAACAAATATTAATTAACAAAAATAAGTTTTTATTATAATCTTTGATAATATTTAAAAACAAATAAGTTGAAATCAAATTCAATTATCTATAGGCAGTTTGTATAATTTAAAAAAGGCTCGTTTATAACTGCCATTCTTTGTTTTAACTTCGGCAACTCTTGCCTTTTCATCTGATCCGAGTATTATGTCTGTCACCACTGCGAGTAACCATTGAGTAGATGGTCTGTTTTCATCAATTAATATGACCACATCCCCAATTTTAATATTGTCAGAGTTCTCCTTCCACTTATTGCGTTGTTGGAGGTTGTGGAGGTACTCAATTGAAAATCGTTTCCAAAAATCCTGAGTTATTTGGGTTATTTTCTGCCAATTTGATAATTTATTTACAGAATAGTCCTCGTATGAAGGTTCGCCTAAACTAACTATGGGTCTACCAATCAAAAAATGCAGGAGTTAGTGGCTCAGGCTCGTTTGGATCACATGACATTGGCGAGATTGGTCTAGAATTAACAATACCTTCAATTTCAATCATTAAGGTATTAAACTCTTCGAACGTCATGTGCTTGTTTAATGTTACACGTTTGAGGTGATTTTTAATTAATTTGACCGAGGATTCCCAGAGCCCGCCGAAATTTGGCGATCTAGGTGGGATGAATTTCCAAATAATGTGCTCATCTACACAATATCGTTCAATATTTCTGAAATAGCATTGATTTGTGAATAATTCAAAAAGTTTTTTGATTTCGTTATCAGCCCCAATGAAGTTGCTCCCATTGTCTGACCAAATTACTGATGGTTTACCGCGTCTATATATGAATCGTTTAAGACTGGCAATAAACGCTTGAGTGGACATGTCTGATACCATTTCTAAATAAATGGCTTTTCTTACAAAGCATACAAAGAGAAAAATATATACCTTGTGAGATGTAGATTTTCTTTGGAGCTTTGATTTCATCAAGAACGGTCCACAAAAGTATATTCCGACTGTGCTGAATGGATAATTCGGAGTAACACGTTCCTTGGGTAAATTTCCCATAATCTGGTTCATGGGATTTGGTCTAGCTCGAAAACAATTAATGCATTTACGGATAATAAGCCTTGCTGTATTTTTGGCGTTTATTGGCATATTTTTGCCTTATAGATATAAGTAATTGAGGCCCCGCATGATGGTTTTTTATATGATAGTGTTGAAATAATATCTTTGTGAAATGATGGTTACACGGTATTAAAAATTGATGTTTTTGATCATAATCAAGGTCAGAATTATTTAATCTGCCTCCTACACGGATTATATTATTTGAGTCTAAAAAGGAATTGAGGCTTTTGAGTTTAGATTTATTATTAACTTCCTTTGAGTTTGTCAATTCAATAATTTCAGAGTGCCACTCACTATTTTGAACCATTTGAATTAATTTTTGTAGAGCAGACTCTTGTTCGTCAAATGTTAATGAACCTGATTTGGGCTTAAGTTTATTTCGACAATTCCAAATAAACCGAAGGCAGTATGCTGTTACGCGCTGCAATTTGGTGAATGAGCTAAACATGGACAATAACGACAAATCAGGATCAGTTGTGGTTACCAATGAAATGGTTTTGAATTCCATTTCTGACATCAATGTCCTGGTTGAAATTTTCCTGATTCCAATCTATGTTTGTTTCAGAAAGGAAATTTGGACCACGCCACCAAAGAGGAATATATTGAAACTCATCGGGCATGACCCCACGCGAAACAATATCAGCTGGGTTTTCTAACCCGCTGATATGCTTCCATTCGTTATCGCCAGTTAAATCTTGGATCTTGCTTACTCTATTGGTAACGAAGCTTTTTAACTTATAAGGTGGTGATTGATCCAACAAAGCGTAATTGTCGAATCAGTCCAAAAAATTACGTTATCAAATGATATTTCGATAGACGTTATGACGTATTTGATTAATTGCGCGAGAAGTAGGGCCGCACAAAGCTCTAATCTGGGAAGCGAGATGGTTTTGAGTGGCGCGACACGTGATTTACTACATATAATTGATGTTTTAACGTGATTGGTGTTATCGATTGATCTTATATATACACAAGCACCATAGGCTCGCTCAGACGCGTCTGAGAATCCATGTAATTCCAAAATTTTAGAATGTGGTTGTGATACATATCTGTTGAAATGTATACTGCTTATGGATATCAATGATGTGCGAAATTTATTCCACATGTAACGTCCGTTATATTCGCCTAAACAATAATAAAACCAATTCATCTTCTTTTTCTAATTCAATAAAAATGTATTTCATTAGTTTCAGTTCATTTTTTTTCATTAATAATTATTTTAAAATTTTCTAATACTTAACGGCTAGTTAAATTTCGAATATACTGAAAAAATAAACGAACGTTCCATTGATCCAATTCTAACGAACAGATGTCGTTGCTAACTTTTGCTGAATCTTGGTGTTACACGATTTTGATTTTCATTAGAAGATGAAAAGAAAATCACATTTTTTTTACTAACTTTTGTCAGATATTCATTCGATTTTTAAATTAAAAACTGAAAACATCATCTTTATGTTTTCTCTCAAAAATAATAAAAGTTCAATTTTTACATGTACATATCTATATATGTAATTTAATAAAACAGTTAATTGTGTTGAAAAAAATAAAAGAAAAAAAATTAACTTTACTATAAAACCGTGTTTTAGATTGTGTGGATGAAATTACTTTTTGCCCCATTGGAATAGTATTACAACACAAACACGATACATCATTAAAACGAAAATTGTTTCATTTCCGAAATGAAGATTATATTCTTAAAGGACAGGTGTCAATATATCCAACAATAACTGTGCCACCATTAGAACATCTAAATGATGAGAGGTTTAATAACGAGGAAGTGATTGAAATCAAATATCAACTACTATGCTGGGTTCTATCAAAAAATTTAAATTGTGAAAGAGTGGAAGAGTACAGAAAGGAAATATTTACTTGTTGCATTGACATTGGTTTGTTCAGTGGTGAGCAAAGTGGTATATGGACGAGAGTCTGACGTTCTGTTACATGTGACTGATGTTGTTAACAGAAATGATGATATCATAAAGGAAATTGCATATCCGCTGTTTTTTAAACGAACAGCTTTTACATTTTATGGACAGCTACAGAATTGTGTATTCAAATATTCTACGAACAACGGCAACAGTTGGAATCAAATTGCAACACTAATAAGGTTAGGTTTTTTTTTCTTTTTGTATTTTAAATTAATTTTGTATTATTGCTATTACCATGTTTCTTTATTTCATTGTACAATGGGTGTTAAATGATAGGTTAATGTGAATTGAAATTTGTTAAGAGGTTCCCATACACTGGATTCGTCTGGGACATTTAGCTCTCGATTTATTTTTAATGAAAAGTTCAAACGTAATACACACTTCAAGAATTTCTGATGGAAGTACTTTGTCCCAATCGATATTTTCCTTCCAAATACGTTGCATGATGAGCTTAGCAGTTATAACTATAGGAGAAATAAGACCAAGTGGGTCATAAAGCTTAGCTATATCTGACAATACATTTCGTTTAGTGTCAGATACCTTTTGAAATTCAATTTGGGAGGTGCTAAATACGAATACATCCTCGCTTGGGATTCCATATTAAGCCAAGAGTTTTAATTTCGGAATTTATACCAATTTCATTTCCTTTGGAAATTTCGCAATCTGCTATTGGAATATTAGATAATAATGCTGATGTGTTAGAGCACCATTTATGTAGTTTGAAACCACCCATATCTAACATATGAATTAGCTCCTTTTGTAGTTCGAGGGCCTTTTCGATCGAATCTTCCCCTGTTAAAAGGTCATCAACATAAAAATCGCGTTTTACGATTGCTGATGCTATGGGATAACTGTGAACTTCATCATCTGCCAATTGATTTAAGCAACGGGTTGCCAAAAACGAGGCAGCGGCCGTCCCATACGTGACAGTGGTTAGTTCATAAGTTTGAACGTCTTAGTGTGTTTCAAATCTCCAGAGAATTCTTTGAAATCTGGTGTAGCTGGGGTCTAAATTTATTTGCCTGTACATTTTGGCTATGTCTGTACTAAAAACAAACTGAAATTTACGGAAACGAAGTACTATCGAAAATATGTCCTATTGAACATTGGGACCAATTAATAAAATATCGTTTAATGATACCTTGGACGTGGATTTTGCTGACCCGTCAAATACGACGCGTAGCTTGGTCGTGGAGCTCGAGTGTTTTAACACCGCATGGTGCGGTAAGTAAAAATTTGGAGAAATTGCAATCTCATCTGGAGATAAAAGACGCATATGACCAAGTGATATATATCCTCGAATAAAATCGGAATATTGAGCTTTGAGGTTTGCATTTTGATTTAATCTATTTTCCAAATGGAGAAATCTTTTAGTGGCAATGGTCTTGGAATCCCCTAATTTATCAGGATCCCCCTTAAAGGGAAGAAAAATTGTTTATCGACCCAACTCGTTTCGGTAGTGAGTTTGAAAAAAGTGTGTTTCACTTTTGTGTTCATCTTGAGATAAATATTTTAGGTTTTCTAATGATTCGACTTTCCAGAAGCGTCTCATTGTATATTCCAAATTATTATCCGTTACCGGATAAGTTACTGCAAAATTGTGGGAAATGGTTGGTTGTTCAAAGGCACCAGTAATCAACCATCCAAATAAGGACTCGTGAATTACTGGCAATTGGTTTCTGAGTTCTATTTTATTTTACATTAAAATTTTAAAAATATTTCGGATCCAATCAAAATGTCGATTGGACTTGATATATAGAATGTTGGATCTGCTAACTTTAATTGAGGCGGAATAGACCACAGTGAAATATTTATATTATTTTGAGGAATAGCATTTGTAATTAGTGGAACAATTAGGAAATCTAAATCAGCTTCAAAATTCGAAACTCTTGATTTAATAGCTGTAGATACCTTACTACGAATATTGACATTTGCTTGGTTCAATCCTGATATTGATATGGTTTCTCTTAAAGATGTGTTCCTTTTAATTTTATTGGCAAAAGATTCGGTTATGAAATTAGATTGGCTACCCGAATCCAATAGCGCTCTTGCTTTATGATATGTACCATGGTGATCCTTTATTAAAATTACCGCAGTCGGAAGAATAATTTGTTTATTTATACCATTATTTTCTAAACAATATGCTTGGTTGTTAGAATTGTTGTTTGAGCTTGTACTGGGTTGTGTACTGGATTGAGGAGTGTTATTGGTCTGGGGTTTAACGTCATAATGGAGTAAAGAGTTATGTTTTTGATTGCAGAATTTGCAGCCAGTGTCCATCCAACAATCCTTCGTCTGATGGGAATCGCGTAGACAATTAACACACGCTTAATTCTCTGGCTTTGCTTTGTCTATCATATGTTGACATATTTAGAAATTGCTTGCAGTGGTATAATAGGTGGTGTTTATTGCATAAGACACACTTTTTAATGGATTTTGAATGGTTTGATTTTCTAAAATCGGAATTTGATGTTTTGTTCGGGGTAAAAAATACTTTCTCCGTATGCTCACCTTTTTCTTTATAACCCCTAAAATGGGTATATTTGGGTTTATTATTGGAATTTGATTGTTGGTTTGATTCTTTAGATGTATCGATGGACTTAAGCACGCGACATTTTTTCTCTAAGAAGAGTCGTAGCTTCGCCCATGTAGGTAGTTCATTATTTGATAAATCATCTTCCCAATCTTTTCTAGTAGATTGGTCTAATTTTTTTACTGTTAAATTAATAATGATTAATGCTGATAAGCCAGAAATTTCTTGCTTACAGGCTTCCAAAGACGTAATATTTGATATGCAGGAATTCAATATTTGTCGTAAATCAGATGCATTGTTTTATTACCTGTTTTAAATTAAATAATCCTTCTATATGTTTATCAATTATGACACGTTCACTATCATAACTGGTTACAAGATCCGCCCATGCTTTATTATAACCAGCAGATGATAATGTTATGTGTCCAATTGTACTTTTTGCGTCTACTTTTAGCTTGCTAAGAGGTACGTAAATTTTACGATATCAGTAAGTTCGGTATTATTATGTATGACAGCGGTATAAGTATCTCGGAATGTTAACCATTCGGATACATTACCGTCAAATATTGGAATTTGTACATGGGGTAATTTAGGGTGAGATTTCTGATTATTATTTCCAGAATTGATATGAATTGATTGACAGAATTGATATGACAGAATTTCCAATTGTTGGAATTTATATTATCATCTACAGTAATTTGATCTAAAAGGAACTCTAATGATGCTTTCATTGAATGATAATTTGATTTTAGACTGATATATGAGTTTTGAAACTCCATAAATTCGTCATCTTCCAATAAATTAATTAATTTATCGGCTACATCATTAATTTCATTTATAGCTTCATTTAAAGCTGATATTTGACAAGATACTTCATTTTTAGTGTTTGTGGATGGGTTGAATGTAGTAATAAATGAGGATACATTGTCAATTTCACCTTTTAGTAATTCAATTTAACGGAAAAAGGTAATTTTAGCATCCATTTTCGGAGGCATTATGTGTAATAAATAAAATCAAACATAAAATCAAAATATGAATTCTTGAACTATATTAATTGCAAATATAAAAACGAAGGGTCATTCCAAAGTGACTAACGTAACATTTATACCGAAATTCACAACTTTGTTTCCTTATAACTAAAATAGTAAACATTATTTTAAGCACTTGTTGACTTTTTAAAATGTAAATCGAGTTTATTTATCTAAATCAGAAAGCTTTTTTATTTAAATTAAAATTTTTAGATATTTTTTAAATAAAAATTTAAATATGACTAACGTAACATTTTTATACCATTAAATTAACACCTAAATTATGAACCAAAATTCTATAGATGTTGAAAATGAAACATAAAATTTATTGATAAGTTTCTTCAATGTAATTAATGTATTGTTTAAAAAAGCCAATAACTTTTTAAAAGATATGTTAGTTTTTCATAAATTGACGCTTTTGATTAAAATGATATGTGACTAACGTAACACAAAAGAATTCATGTATTTAGAATGCTTACCTCATTTATTTGGAAAGCAAAGCAGTCCAATTCAGACACTCCAAACTTTAGCTTACAGAAAATAAAGTCTAAAACAATTCAGTTTATTATATTTGTGCTATGCTAAATTCTTTTTAGATATATTTTAATTCGTATATTAAGCCTTTTCACAACCATGCGCTTAATTGCATTCTAAACAAAATAACTATATTGTAATTTTCACAGTTGTTTGTTGCCATATCTTATAGTAAAATATATGAAAAAAAAATGATAGGTCACAGTTACAGTTTTGTGAAGAAAAAAAATTTAGCTTGACGGTTGACTTTAAAATGGAATGACCCCGAAGTCGAAAATTAAATGCAAAACACAAACTCACCTGACTATTAAGATGTTTAATTTAATTGATGGTGCTTGCTTGCTAAGTGACGTTTAATCAAATAAAATTTTAATAAAATTTGTTAATGAAGAAAAAACGTTGATTGATGAATTGATTGAAGTATGGATGAATTAAAAGTTCCAACACAGACGAGGTTAAATAAATACACTTGATGAATTGATGATTAATATTTGGTTGAATTGATATTTATGATGGAAAATAAAATAATTTGTTTTATTCTGATGATTGATTAAATTAATCACAAAATTTTATTCGAATATAATGATGAAAACTTTGATGATTTCTTTTTGACTAAAATGGCGATGTTTACTTATGAAAATTTTATAATAGATTTTGAACGCAAATATGGCGATCAACAATCTCGATGAATATTTCTCCTTTCTGAACAAAAGGCTGGTTGAAATAAATGTTGATGCTTGCAAATAAATGTGATTCAATTTGACTATTTATTCTTGATAAAAGTAAGGGCGATGATACATGTAAAAGAAATATCTTTCAGACATAAAAAATTTCGCATTTAATTGGTTGAGGGGCGGTAACATTTTTTAAATTTCAAAAAAATATTTTTGACTGAAAGACAGAAAAAATATCTGTAAGATATAAAAACATAACCTAAAAAGATATTTTTTGCTTGACAGTTAAAACTGATTAACTGAAAAATTGATTTTAAAAGTAAGTGTTACCAACAATCAATTACAACTAACTTAATTTGATTATTTTATTACAATTAAAATAATTTGTTTACTTATTCATATAGATTTAGGCATTTTCACATTGGACCAAATTTTTATTTTTTGGTTGCGATTATCGCCTAATCTAAATCTACATGAATAAGTAAACAAATTATTTTAATTGCAGCTAAATCACCAAATTAAGTTAATTGTAATTGATTATTGGTAAAACTTACTTTTAAAATCAATTTTTCAGTTAATCAGTTTTAACTATCAAGCGAAAAATATCTTTTTAGGTTATGTTTTTATATCTTACAGATATTTTTTCTGTCTTTCAGTCAAAAATATTTTTTTGAAATTTAAAAAATGTTACCGCCCCCTCAACCAATTAAATGCCAAATTTTTTATGTCTGAAAGATATTTCTTTTACATGTATCATTGCCCTAAAGATGCTTATAATGATGTTGCGAATGAATTGATTGCACGTGTTTTGATTATTATTAATATGGCTTGATGGACCAATGGTTAAATAATGGTAATATAGTTACTGGTTCACTTTTTTTTTGTTAATGGACTGTAATTTATTTAATTCGATTAATTTGCTATTAAAATACACGTTTTTATTTGTTAATACTTTTTTATAATATTTTGTATAAAATATTAACTTAATTGAAACAAGATCAACTACTAAAAAATGATCATGATCCAAAAAACGGAAACTGCTCAAGTCAAAAGAAAAATTTATTGCTGCCAACTTAGCAATCATTAATAAAAAATAAAAAAAATGACTTAATTAAAAAGAGCCATCTATTGTAATTTGTAATAATAGATGATCTGAAAGCAATAAATTTCATATAATAAAAAGAATTTTGATTATTAATTTACAATGATTTGAAAAATAAATTCATTTCAGAAAATAAAAATAATAATCAAAATAGTCTGTCTATACATTTTCATCAGACGACTTAACACCGTACACGCCGATAAAAAAAACTCAATGCGAGAATAAAAACTTCTTTAGTTAAATGATATAATCAGAATTGAATTTATTTCTTTTCTTTCCTTCCTTCAACCACTAACTTAATACATTGTTTTTTTTTTTTCAATTTTTCTACTTATAAATTCTAATAAATTTCTCACAATTAATTCAATGAATTATTTGTGATATTACATCACTCCGATGGAAATAATCCCATCATGAATGACAATTTCTCACAAGTTTGGTTATTTTTAATATATTTTTTCTTTTTCGGATTTACAAATCTAATCCCGGCGGTGCAGGCTTAGAATAAACAAAGTTTTGCCTGCGTTTTCACTGCATCACTTTTTTTTCTTAACTAATAATTTTCTTAATAAAATGTGGTTCACAAGGAAAACTTTTTGTTATTCAAACTTTTATTTTTTGTTTTATTAATCGTTCATCATCTTCTTCAAAAAATGAACTGTTAGAGCTCAAACTTGTTTTTTTATTTGCTTACGTTCTTTAAAATAACCCTGGCTACGATTGTAATTTTTAATTTTTTTCTTGGCAAGTGAAATATCTTCGAAATAGGTGTTAAAACTATTGGAAATATAATTACTAAGTATTATCGGTTCGTGGCGGGTTCGCTATTCGTCGCTTGTGATTGCTGACTTCTCTGTCTGGGGATAATAATCATTGGGGTCTTCGAACTAGTCGTCCCCATTGCCACAGCGTTCGGACCATAGTTTCCCGGCTTTGGATTACAGTTTGGACATTGTGGAGTTTGACACCTATTTTCTCACAACGATAACATAATATTATACGAAAATCAGCTAAGCAGTCACGCTATGTATGGCCTGGTTTATTGCAATTGCAACACATTTTACTTCCCATTGAGGTGTTATTTGAATGATAAATGTTTTTCGAAATGTTTTTGTTTCGAAAACTTGTTATTGCAGAGACATCCAACATGTCTTCTTCCAATTGAGTTGTTGCTACAGCTACCTCTCTCATATGAGGATTACTGCCACTAGCATTTCTAGTTGGACCAATTAAGTTCGAGTCAATTTCGTTTATATTTAGGTGAGACTTATATCACAATCTTTCATATCTGAAACAAGTTTCTCTTAATTCTTCCACCAAACGTATTTTGAGGAAATGTTTTTAATGTTGCAGACAGTAATAGGGGATTCATATTTTCTCTTATAATTTCAATCATTTCGCGTTCAGAAAAACGGTTGCCTAGTCGTCCATTTAATGATTCCAGCTCAAGTATGAAATCGTTTATACTTTCTTTAGGTTTTTGACTGCGTTGCTCTATGATTCGTCTTGTCTCTCGTTCCGTTTTATGGCCACTGAACCTATTGAGCAGAGCACGACTGTTTCGTGTTGTTTGTTTCGAAATAATGCCATTTTTGTTTATTGTGAAACTATTGTTATTGTAATGACTCAGATGACCGCCTGGGCTAATTGTCTTGCCTCAGGTGACCGGCTGCGTCAATTGTAGTGGTTCGACGGCACCTCTTATTGATAGAGTTACCGGCTACGCCTCCCAGGTGCTTGTTTATCACTTGTTTTATTTTGGAGTAAAAACTCTTACCTGGTTAGTTTGTTGAACTAGATGATTCTCAGCTGGTTTACTTTTGGAAACCAAAATAAGAAAGATTTCTTCTTCAGTTTCTCACTATTTTATTTCACTTGAAAGAATGATTTTAGATATGTAACACAAATTCTCTTGATTTAAATTTTAATTGATTTTACTAATTTTCTTGATTTCAATTTTCTAACGGAAAATTGATTTAATGATTTTTGAAATATAACACAAATTTTCTTGATTTGATTTTCTTGATTTCAATTTTCTAACGGAAAATTGATTTAATGATTTTAGAAATATAACACAAATTTTCTTGATTTAAATTTTAATTGATTTTACTAATTTTCTTGATTTCAATTTTCTAACGGAAAATTGATTTAATGATTTTTGAAATATAACACAAATTTTCTTGATTTGATTTTCTTGATTTCAATTTTCTAACGGAAAATTGATTTAATGATTTTAGAAATATAACACAAATTCTCTTGGTTTAAATTTTAATTGATTTTACAAATTTTCTTGATTTAATTTTCTTGATTTCAATTTTCTAACGGAAAGACACAAATTTTCTTGATTTGATTTTCTTGATTTCAATTTTCTACCGGAAAATTGATTTAATGATTTTAGAAATATAACACAAATTCTCTTGGTTTAAATTTTAATTGATTTTACAAATTTTCTTGATTTAATTTTCTTGATTTCAATTTTCTAACGGAAAATTGATTTAATGATTTTAGAAATATAACACAAATTCTCTTGGTTTAAATTTTAAATATAACACAAATTTTCTTGGTTTAATCACACACAAATGTTGGTTTTTCACTAGGTTTCAAAACCGTAACCTAACTCTACGCGACGACCGGGTTATGTTAAAATTATTACTGACTGCTTTACCGATTTCGGGGTCTAAGAGGTTAGACCCCCGAAGGGAGAGATCCTCGTGATCTCTTTCGCGATTTTAAAATTGTACTCACTGTTTCGTTAGATTTTCCATTGGTTTTATAATAAAAGCTAAGTTTTATTAGCCAATCAAAACTTAGAATTTAATTAATAATTTTTCTATAAAAAAATGTAGTATTTGCTATTTTTTCCTAAGTAAATATAATTTCATAGTTTTATTTGATTTTTGTTTATTTGGTTTGAATTTCAACTTCCGTTTCGAATATTATTGAATATGAATTTTTGTATGAAAATAATTAAAATAATGTCGTTTAATAAGTTTATTTCATTGGAATTTGCTTATCGATGAAATTCGTTTGGTAAAATATTTTTGTTGTAATGTGGAAATATTTATGGGTTTAACTTTGTTGCTAGCAATGTTCGAATATTTGAACGAACTGTGGGAACTGCCTAATTTGCAGTTTTGAATGGAAATTCTTTTGTATCCAAACTTTGTTGCTAAGTTAATTTGTTGAAGTTATGGATTTTGCTTAAGTTAGGCTTTTTGTATGTTGAGTAATATTGTGAAATTGTTTGTATGGTTTCTTGGTATTATGAAATAGTTAGTTTTGTGGTGAAATTAAGTTTTGAATAGAATTTGTTGATATTCATGATATCGATAATTTAATACAATGTTTGGATGAGAATAGGGTTTTGGGTGTTATATGGGATTATATGTGGTTTCGACATGAACTTTATTGAGTGGGTTTGGAGATCTATGGCTTCATATGTATATTCCTAGTTTAGGAATACTACATTATTTATTAACGAAATTTAGTAGTTATATTTTTTGGTGGGCTGGCTAATCTCTGATATTTTTTTTTTAAACAAAAAAGAAAAACATTAAAAGGAAAAATGATCAAAAATTGAAGGCAATATGTAAAAGCAAATATTATTATGCTTAATTGAAACTATAAATTAAGAACGTTATTTGTTTAAAATTTTTAACACATAGAGAAAGGTGCTTTAAAGAAGTGAGCACATAATTTGGGTTCGTTTTAGAATATTCATTTATATATTTCAATTATAAATTTTATAAAAATATTAGTTCGAATAATAGTGTGTAGTTACAAAACTAGGTCTAATTTTCACAGAAATGAATTAATTTAAACAAAAAATTATGTAACTTGCATATAAAAAAAAGTCAAATGGTGACACATTACTTTAATTTTTAAGTTTGGCTCCCGAAAATTTGATGAACTAGTTCTTTGAATGGTCAATTTTATTACAAAGCTTTTTTTTTAATGATGTAAAACTCTCGCCATGTTATTTCTTTCAACCATCTTTTAAAATTTTATTCGATATCAAATTTAGAAAAAAAAGTCGGTTGCAACAGAATTATGTTTTCATTTATTTTGTGTTACAAGCTTAGAACTCTGATAAAAAATAAATATATCTTTGGTGAAATTTTATTCATATAAAAATAGCGACCGATATGAAATGTTTACTTCTCGTAGTATGTTCGAATAATTGTATTTTTGTATCTAACGAAACTTTTGAATGATACTTGTTTGTTTCATTATGCTTATAAATAGAGGAAAATTTAAAATGTAAACATTGATGAATATACTAATATGTTGATTAATAAACATTATGTGCTACAAAATTTGAAAGTATATGATGATACGAGTAAAATGATAAAATTTTTTAGTAAATCTTTTGAAAAATGGTGTATTTCAAACTGTAGTCGATTATTCAAATTATTCTATGAGGATTAATATTTGTAAAAAAATTACATATTTGTAAAAAAAATTATATTCAAAGGACTGAATAACATAAGCTTTATGACTACAATTTTTTGAATTAAGATTTTTAATTTTCGTATTGTTAGTGCTCATTATAATGACAAGATTGGAAAAGAACGTGAGCAAAACTGGCGCCCAATAAGGGACGCAATCCACGTCCCTCATTGGGCGCCACTTTTTCCATTTAATTTCCAAAACAAATAATACTCGTAATATAATCAAATTTTCAGTTTGTATATTTTTGCCAATTACCGTGCCAATGTGGGTGCGAAACTATTACTACTTGGAAAAGTGCATGTTCCATTTAAAAATAAGAAAAACGACTTATTTTTGCTACATATTTACTTTTTGTTTAATAAATTTGAACAACTCAATGATCCCAAAATGCTAGTTAAACTATGCTAAGTTCAAAATTCTGCACATAAAAAAACGTGCAATTGTCGTTTAGTAATATTCGAAGGCATTATTCCAATTAATGAAATGGTGCCTAAAATTAACAAGAAATGCAATAAGTTTTTGTTGAAAACGAATAATTCAGACATAATAGTAGGGGAGCCCAAGCGGGGATTTTGCGAGTTACTCGAGCGCGTCAGAAAATCAAATGGGGAGAATCCTTGCACCCTGTAATGTACTCCTACAAAATATTTATTTATTTATTCATTTGTGCAGCAAACAGAAAATTTCAATTACATGTTGCAACAATATATACATCTCAAGTATAAAATAAGTTTTGATTTCATAATTAAAAACATAACAGAAATATTTTAGAAATATACAGAAAGTAAAAATTAAAATAAAAATATATGTACAGTAATAATATGTAAAAAAAAAAACAAAATAGTAATGATAAAAAACAATAATAATAACAGTAGTTTCTTCTATTATATATTGATAAATAACACGAGTATTTGCAAAGAAAATAAACTTTAAGTTAATAGTTGCATTCAAAAATAAAGTTACAAAAAAAATAGAATTATATTAAGTTATAATGTATAAACTAACAGAATTATATGAATGCAGCTTAAAACTAAATAGTGAAGTTGAGAATAAATCAAGATCGTTAAAATATTCGTTGTGCCTTGCTTGTAACCCGATTCAAAGGTGAAGCTACTCCCAAATTAGTTCTTGAGGTTGCTGGTAAAAATAAATTATGGTTTCTGGTGCAATATGCTGATGCATAAAAATTTAGTTTAGCTAAAATACTAGTGTCTAAAGTTGAGTTAACAATTTTATATAATAATAATTCATCAAGAATCAGTCTACGAGATTCCAAGCTAACCATGGCTAACTTCTCTAACCTAATACGATATGTCAGTTTTACTGTAAACGGTATAGTTTTAAAAACCAAAAACCTTGTAAATTTTCGCTGTATTCCTTCAATTCTATGACAATAAACATCGTAGAAAGGGTTCCAAATCTGACAAGAATATTCCAAATGTTAACGGATTACACTATTAAAGAGGGTAATATACACTTGAGGATTTCTAAAGTCCTTGCCTCTACGAAAGATAAAACCTAAAAGTTTATGAGCTTTGCGACAAATCATATCAATATGAACATCAAATTTTAACTTAGAGTCAAACGTTACTCCAAGATCTTTAATGGCTGTTGACGTTGATAATGCTGGACAATGTTGACAATGTTGACGTTGATAATGCTGGATTTCTTTCAATAAATCGAGCTCCAAACCAAACTCCAAAGAAATCTTTATTTTAATTTTAATTTTAATAAAATACTTTAATTTTTTCTTTCACTTTACAAATTTGATGTTTATTTCCGAAAAACTTTATTAAGACTGAATTTACTGAATGTACAAGTCAACAAAAAAAGTTACAAAAAAATTAAGTTTAAACAAAATCAAATTAATGCCATCTCTTATTGATTCAAATATCAAATTGCTACAATCATTTTGGTAGCAAATTCAAAACAAGTAATAAACTTAAGGAATAACAAATTTACATTGAAATGGCTTGTTGTTATTTTCTTGTTTACATAAATAAGTTTATACTCCATTCGAATTCAAATGATTAATTAAATAACAATTACTAAATCCTTTATCTTATATTTTAGTTAACCTCAAACATTCCGGGCGCCTTGATGTAATCAATTCAATGGATAGGTAGCAAACATAATTTATTTACAGGACGTTTCAGTATTCCATTTTTTGTTTTGATGGATGCAACTCTGACTAGTCCATCCATTCCGGGATGCACAGCTTCGACTTTTCCTAATAAATACTTCGAAGGTGGAAGATTTTCTTCCTTGATCACGACAATATCGTTAATTTTTAGATTGATGTCTTCAAATTGCCATTTGTTTCGTTTCTGTAATGCAGTCAAATATTCACTTTGCCATCTCATCCAAAAATGTTGAAGCATTTGCTGCACCATTTGCCAACGCGATAGTGTTGAAATTTTTTTATTCGTCAAATCAGGTCCAGGTACAAAATTATATGGATGACCAATTAAAAAATGTCCGGGTGTTAGGGCATCAATTTCTTCAGTGGATGTTGAACAAATTGGTCTTGAATTTAAGACCGCTTCTATTTGTGCCAATAACGTCGACATCTCTTCATAGGTTAATATGGAATCTCCTAATACTCTTCGTAAGTGAAATTTCATCGATTTGACCAGTCCTTCCCAAAGTCCTCCAAAATTTGCTGCTGTAGGAGGGATAAAATGCCAATTGATTTGATCCTTCAAAAGATAAGTAGAAATTTTATTATTATTTAATTTTAAAAAATTGAAAAATTCTACTAAAGCCCGATTGGCACCAATAAAGTTTGAGCCATTGTCACTGAATATGTCAGTGCATAAACCTCTTCTGGCTACAAATCTTCGAAGAGCCCCAATAAATGACTCTGATGTCAACTCATTCACCAACTCAATATGTGCTGCCTTGGTACTCATACAAACGAAAATCGCAATATATCCCTTATGTGAGCGCTGCCCTCTGCCCTTTGCGTTTTTTAACATTATTGGGCCAGCATAATCAACACCAGTGCTCAAAAAAGGACGGTCAAATTTTACTCTCGATTCTGGTAATGAACCCATTTGTTGTTGAATGACAGATTTTTTGTGTCGAGTACAAATTACGCAATTATGAACAACTCGTCGTACAGCATTTCTGCATCCCACAATCCAAAATCGTTGTCGAAGTGTATTGAATAATAAAGTTGCTCCTGCATGATAATTTCGTATATGTTCTTCCATTATCATTTTTAAAACAATTTCATTGTTTCCTGGTAGAATTATAGGATGTTTAGTTTCAAACGGTGCCAAAGAATTTTGAATTCGACCACCAACTCTTAAAATACCATTTTCATCAATTATTGGTGATAACATTTTGAGACTACTGGTCGTAGAAACCATTTTGTTTGTTTTTAACATCTTTAATTCTTCAAAATAATATTGGTTTTGGATATGTTTCATCAAATCTTCTATAACACTTCGCAACTCCTTAGAATCCAGTTCATCTTTTATTCGATCTTCCTTTTCGCAGAAATAATTATGTAAATATCGCTGTATCCATGCTAATATACGCAGCATTTTATTGTATGACGACACCCTTGATGCTAATTCGTCATAAATCGATATTTTCTGTTCCGCAGATAGTAGTGATACAGGATTTTTGACTTCCTCCAAACATTGCTGTTTATCTTCTTGATGTCCTTCAATTATCCAAGTAGATTGAGATTCAGAAAGCCAATTCGGACCATGCCACCATAACGTAAACGATTTAAGACCCGACGGAAAGATACCGCGCGACGCACAATCGGCTGGATTATTGCATGAGCGCACATGATTCCATTGATTTCGAGACATTAATCTGAGAATTTCACCAACACGATTTGCAACATATGTTTTCCAACGACGTGGATGTGATGAAAGCCATGATAGAACTATAGTTGAGTCAGTCCATGCATATATATTGTTCTCTTGTATGTTCATAGCATCTTTCGTTGTTGACAACAGCCTTGCAAGTAGAACTGCTCCGCATAATTCCAATCGTGGAAGTGATACCTGCTGTAGTGGAGCCACCTTTGTTTTTGCCGCGACAATATTCACAGTAAACGATCCATCTTCTTGTTCCGTCCTACAATATACAACAGCCGCATATGCCTTCTCCGATGCATCAGAAAATCCATGCAGTTCTATAGGTTTGTCTTTGGTATTCAACCATCGTGGTATAAGAATTTCCTGTAGCTCTGGAATCTGGCTTCGCAATTTTCTCCAATTATCAAGGGTCTTCTCAGGCAATACTTCATCCCATTCCAGCTTCAACAACCATAACTGTTGGAAAAAGATTTTTATTAATATTGTAGTGGGAGACAGCCATCCCAAAGGATCGAAAATCCGAGCTGCTTCTGATAGTATTGTCCGTTTTGTAACTGCAGCCTCGACATCCAGTCTTATCTTAAATGCAAATTCATCTGACACTGGTCGCCACTCTAATCCAAGCACCTTTGTTGTAGAGTCTTCTTCGCCTAGTTCGATGGTTCCACATTCTCGATCTGACTCAGGAATATTTTGGAGCAAATTGTTGTAATTCGACGACCATTTTCTTAAATGAAATCCCGATTTCTTTAAAATTTCAATTAATTGACTTTGAATTTTCATTGCCTTTTCTTCCGATTCAGCTCCAGACAAAAGATCATCGACATAAAAATCCTTCTCAATTATCTTAGCCACTTCTGGATATTGATCTTGAGAATCCTTTGAAATTTGTTGGATAACCCTGGTTGCGAGATAAGGAGCACACGCTGTTCCGTAGGTGACAGTGTGTAGCCGATAGTGTTTTATTTTTTCCAAAGTATCTTCACGCCATACAATTCTCTGAAAATTAGCATCTCTTTCATCGATCAAGACCTGCCGATACATTTTCTCAATATCGGCTGTGAAAACTACTTGGTGAATTCGAAATCTCAGTAAAATATTTAAAAGACCAGGTTGAATTGTCGGTCCGACCATCAAATTGTCATTAAGAGATGATCCCCTTTTTGTTTTTACTGACGCATCAAACACTACCCTTAATTTAGTAGTAGAACTTGACTCCTTTACGACACCATGATGCGGAAAATAAAATCCTTGATTATGAGCAGTTTCAATTTCGTTGTCTGGGATCTGTTTCATATGACCAAGAGACTCATATTCTCTCATGAAATTAATGTATGACGTCTTAAAGGTATCTTCCTTTTCAAAACGTCGTTCCATCGCATAGAGCCTCTTTATTGACAATCCTAACGAATCTCCCAAATTTAATTCTTCGTTTTTAAACGGAAGGCGAACCATAAATTTTCCGTTGAGCTGAGAAACATTCCTCTGAAAATGATTCTCACACTCTATTTCTTCAAGGCTCCATATTTCCGCAGTCGGCATTTCTTCAACCTCCCAAAATTTCCTTAAAGTGCGATCAATATCAATCCCTATATGCATATTGATAGTCGATCCAGGACTCCCAGATGTGGAATTAGTGTGGAACTCCCCCGCTAAAACCCAACCGAACAATGTATATTGGGCAATAGGAAATTTATCCTTCACTATCTGACCACCTTTCAGAATCTTAAATATTTGATCGGCTCCAATTAAAATATCGATCGGCCTTGGGATGTTGAATTCAGGATCTGCCAATTCTAAGTCCTTGATAAAATTCCAATTGGTTTTAATAAACTCCGCGGCTGGTAGATTTGACGTTAATTTTGTTAGAATTAATGTAGAAAATGATATAGTATCTGAATCGTCAAATCGGGATGTTATGGTAAGTTCTGTTTTTCCTCTAGTATTAACGGCACTCATAGCTCCAAGCCCTGAAACAGACACTCGTGCATTTACTCGTGCAAGTCGCAATCTTTGAACGCATGATTCTGTCATAAAGGATAATTGAGAACCAGAATCTAAAAGTACCCTACACAATTGAGATTCTCCACTGCTATCCTTTACCTTTACGACGGCTGTTGGCAATAAGGTTGTTTGAATTTGAATCTTGTTCATAGATTCAATAGTGTGCTCGTTTACACTATTGAGAGTCTGTAAGGTTTCAGTTTTTGGACTCTTAACTACATGTGAGGCTACAACATTTTCTGAATTGTCAGTTGTAGAATTTTCATCAATATGTAACAACGAATGATGTCTCCGTTTGCAGGAATCGCAATTAGTCTTAACCTTACATCGAAAAACAGGGTGAGACGTATTTAAGCAATTATAACATCTTCTGCTCTCTTTAATGTATTTTCGCCTATCTTCTATACTCATTGTTTTAAATTGTCGGCATTCGGGCAAACAGTGAGATTCCCGTTTGCATAGCAAACACATTTCTTCCGATTTGACGTGCATCGCTTTGACTTTAGGTGGGAAAGTAGATTTTTTTTGAACTGTGCTAGAATTTAAATTTAAACCGTCCAATGCATCTGCACGCTTATTCAAAAATTTTATAAAATCTTCGTTGGTCGGAAAATCTAAATCTGTAGAATCATTTGACCAAAGCTGACGACTTTCTTCATCTAATTTATTTTTGGCTAGGTAAACTAACCAAGGATCACGTTGTTCCGCCCTTTCTCCAAGAGCTTTTAATCCTCTAGTTACCTCACTGTATGTATCTGCAAGTTTTCTAATATTACAGGTATTTGCTAACTTTATTGTTGGCTGTTCTAGAAACATCTCAATAAACGCATTAACTATAGGCTTTTTTCGGTTATATCGATCTTTTAGTATTTGAAGGGCTTCACAATAATTTGCTTCTGTGACTGACAAATGCTTGACTTTGCTCTCGGCGTCACCCCGCAATAATCCCTTGAGATATTGAAATTTTTGAGCAGGAGAAAGATTGGGATTTTCATGGACGATTTTATTAAATAGATCACTAAATGATTGCCAATCACGTACATCACCATTAAATGAAGGCATATTGACCCTGGGTAATTTAAATTCAGACGAATGTGCTTGACTTCCAGAAGTATTATTAATAGAGCTATCATTCAAACCCGGAAGAACGGTTGTGTTTCGTTGCCTGATTATAGTGCTCAATGAGGCCACCACGTGGTAATAATTCCTCTCAAATTCCTCCATTTCCGAATTTTCTTCATGGGATAATGCAAAAATTTTATCTTCCACGTCGTTAAACTCATGCAATAATTCAGTAGCCCGATCTACTCGCGTTTTCAACTGTTCTATGCTTGTTTCTTCGTGAACCTCCACAATGTACTTATTTAAGCGCGTCATTTGCCCTTTAATAATAGAACGCCGTTTTTTAAGCGCCTGCATGATTTTTCAACTCTAAATTCAATCCTAATAACCGAGCTAATAACACTTAAATTCAATGAGCACAGCACAATATAACTTAAATCAAATCACTTAACCTGTATAAGGGTTGATAAATTCAAAGTTTATATATTTCAAAATAAAATTTAAGTTCACAATTTACGATTAAATCAATATATTTTATTTAATTAATAATTAATAAATGTTCTTTTTCTTATATTTCAGCGAATAAATGTATAAAATTCGATACTTATCGTTTTCGCAAAAATGGTGGATGGCTTGGCTTGCTTTTCGTTGAAATTCCAGAATATTTTTCCAAATAGGGCACTGCCTTTACCTATTCGACTACGAAGGACCAATGTTGACGTTGATAATGCTGGATTTCTTTCAATAAATCGAGCTCCAAACCAAACTCCAAAGAAATCTTTATTTTAATTTTAATTTTAATAAAATACTTTAATTTTTTCTTTCACTTTACAAATTTGATGTTTATTTCCGAAAAACTTTATTAAGACTGAATTTACTGAATGTACAAGTCAACAAAAAAAGTTACAAAAAAATTAAGTTTAAACAAAATCAAATTAATGCCATCTCTTATTGATTCAAATATCAAATTGCTACAATCATTTTGGTAGCAAATTCAAAACAAGTAATAAACTTAAGGAATAACAAATTTACATTGAAATGGCTTGTTGTTATTTTCTTGTTTACATAAATAAGTTTATACTCCATTCGAATTCAAATGATTAATTAAATAACAATTACTAAATCCTTTATCTTATATTTTAGTTAACCTCAAACAATGGCTTCAACCCTCGTCAGAGATGCCGATTTCATAGAGTAGTCAAAGATAATCTTGTTAGTTTTTTTGGTATAGGTAATAACCATACATTTATTAACATTTAACTGTAAATAATTATTTATACACCATTTTTCAAGCTGTATCAGGTCTCGGTGTAAGTCAATACAATCCTGAATTGAATGTATATTTTTAAATATCTTGAGATCATCAGCATATAAAAGGTGTTTACATTTTAAGTTGTTTGATATGTCATTAATAAACAGAATGAAAAGTAATGGCCCTAGAGTAGATCCCCGAGGAACTCCAGAAGATGGAGTTATAAAAGTCGATTTGAAACCATTGAATCTAACAAACAGCAATCTGTCAACCAAATATGAAGAAAACCAAAACTGCATGCGTTTCGATATATTAAATGTATTTAATTTAGATATAAGAATTGAATGGATCACTTTATCGAAGGCCTTTGAAAAATCTGTATAAATGCAGTCCGTTTGACCATTACTATCAACACTGACGAACAGTTCCTCAGAGAATTCAAGTAAGTTAGACAATGTAGATCGCTTTTGAAAAAACCCGTGTTGTACAGTTGTAATTTCATTTTTTACCTGATTAAAAATATTTTTATGGACAATTTTTTCGAATATTTTCGCAAAAGAGTTCAATATTGAGATTGGGCGGTAGTTAGCCACATTAACCGGATCACCTGATTTTAAAATTGGTGATATGTATGACTCTTTCCATCTAGTTGGAAATACAGCTTGTTGTAATGATATGTTAAATAACAATGTCAGTGGACTGGTAAGAGAACATTTTAATTTTTTTATGAAACTATTTGGAATTTGGTCTGGACCTGCTCCTTTATTAATATCAAGGTTTGATATGAGATTTAATACATCAGATTCTTCTACAATAATGTTTGAATCACCAAGGGTATTTTCGCGATGGTCACTATTTGAAGGAATCAAGTTGGGGTCTTTTTCAAAGACGGATTCAAAGTTTTTCGCAAACAAGTTGGCTATTTCAGCACAATGACCAGTTTTGACGTCCCCCAGATACATTTCTGTTGGGTATTCCGTTTTAGACGTTAAGGATTTTGTATAATTCCAAAATAATTTAGGGTTATATCTAATTTGTTCTTCCATATCCAACGTATACCGCAAGAAACATGCATTTATCTCAGCTTTTACACTTTTACGAAATAATGAAAAAACTTTATAATCAACCGCGTTTTTATATATTTTCCAGTTTGTAAAAATTTTATATTTCTTTTTGATTAATCGTATCAGTTGTGATGAGTACCATATTGGATATCTGTCACACTTTTCACCCGATTTATTATTTTTTTTTGAATATCGTTGTAATAAAGAATTGAGTTTATTATAAAACAAATCGATTGCATCATTTATTGATAGATTGGAAAACATATTGTCCCATTGAATTGAGCTCATAAGAAATTTTTTCATAATCAAGTCGATGAAAATTAATTTGGTGGAAAAATTTATTCGGTTGGGTTTTCACCAAACGAGTATTTAATTCAATATGCAACGGTGGGTGATAATTATCAATTTTAGAAAGCACGGGAATACTTGGCTGTATTTGAATCTGATATGGACAAACATTCGATATAATGAGATCAAGAAGCTTACCCTGGTGATTTTTAACAGTATTGCATTGAGAAAGATAGTTACATGCTAATGTATCAAGCAAATATTCAGCAGAACGACCCTCATGTCTACTGACTGTAATATTTGCGTTATCATCAGTTATCCACTCAATTGAAGGTAGATTGAAATCTAAGAACAAAAATTGAGTATTAGTACTAGATACAGTAATAAAATTAGTAACATAATCAAGGAAATATTTATACTCATCATATTTTGTTTTAGGTGTGAAATACACACAACAGATTACCAAAGAGTGTCCATTTAATAAATTTATTTTAATCCAAATATTTTCAGAATTGCAATCACATCCATCCAATTTTAAAGCTTGAAAATTATGTTTTGTCGCAATCAGGACACAAACCACCCAATTCTGAATTAGTTTTATTATAATCTCTATCAAATCTAAAGATCTTGTATCTGTCATCGAAAGCCTCACAGGAATCTATAGAATCATTCAACCAAGTCTCAGTCAAGCAAATAATATCGAAATTGTTTACTCTAACTTCCATTTTAAAATTTCCTAATTTAGTTCTCAAACCCCTGCAATTTTGATAGTAAATATTTAAATTATTCATTTTAAGGTATAAACAATAATATAATATAAATTGAATATAAATTATAAATACAGTATAAATTAGCTCCTTATCTTCAACTTATCCAAATCCAAATTAGATGAAATTTTTATAGCTACAGAGTCGTCATCTTTCTTGCAGAAAACGTCACCATATTTCGCCCAAACATATTTATATTTGTATTCCACGGATTTAAGTAACGTTCTAGTTTCGTATAATAACCTTTTTTTGTTTGCAGTAAGATAATCCGTGATAAATATTTGAGATGTTGAGTTTTGAAATCCGATTTCAGAACCAATCATAATCGACTTAATTTTAGCAGCCTTAAGGATCCTGTCTTTTAAATATTTTGAGTGGAACTCTACTGTGATTGGTTTAATTTTCGATGTTGAATTTGAGCGATGAATGTACTTTATTTGTTGACGATCAATACTAAGATCAATAAATTTGCAAATTTTCCCCATAACTTCAACTAAATTTTCTTGTTTATTCATTGGAACACCATGAACTACCATAAAAGCACTAAATGATTGTTTTTCCAGTATGTCACATCGAGTATTAGCTGTTTTCAACTCCATAGCGAGATGTAGATTTTCATTTTGCAGTAGCGATATTTTAACCCCATTCTCATGAACCAAATTATCTAAGCGGATTAAATCATCACATTTAGAGTTAAAATTATCGATTGCACTTTCAAACTGCTCTTGTTGTTTACGGAAAATTTCAAGAATTTCTAATGATTTGATTAGTTCACCTTGAGTTTTTTTGATTGATTCAACATCAGCCTTCATTACAACTAAAGATTCACTGAATTCTGTTAAGTGTTTAGGTGTTAGGTTGGGTGCATTTTTATTACAGCTAGAACATTTCCAGTAAATATTGCCGTTTTCAATCTCACTAAACAATTCAGATTTAATGTTTTCACAATTTTGATGAAATGATAATTTGCACACAACACATTGACAGCCTTTTTTAACACGACTGACCTTATCATTACAGATTTTACAGCTAGCCATACTTGCTTATTATATTAATCACACAATATAAGAAATCAAACTCTGCGATCAACGATAGTTTGGCAAAATATATGATTAATGACTTCTAGGTTTAAAACTTTACTACGATAAACAATTATAAAAAATTAAAAGTGTATTCCTTTAGTAGACTTTTGTTTATCAGTAATTTATAAAAATCCATCATAATTAGATTGGACAGTTAAATATAACTGGACCTTTAGCCACTCATTGTTTTATTTACATAGATTTTAAGTTATTTATTATCAAATATGAATTTGAAATATGAATTTTATTTACACCTAGTTTTAAACAGTTTAATTCTTCACTTTCCTTTATTTTTTAATTAAATTAAATTAATAATTTTACTTTGCAGAAACAATACTTGATTTAATTTATATGATGTTGTGTTGTCTTTGAAATCAAAACTTGTAAACTAGTGTTGTTTACTTTATTCAATAAATATTTTATTTGAACCCTTAATGTAGTGGGGTGCGTCGAGGGCAACCCGTCAGATTAGTAAAAAAAAATCAACCGTCAGAAAAACTCAAGCGCGTCAGATTAAGAGAAGGTAAGTTAAATACATCCAGAAAAGTGTATATTTCAATAATCTGACAATTTGACCGTGACATAAGGAAATAGACGAGTCACAAAGGTGTAAAAAAAACGACACCTTGAAATACTCGAGCGCGATAAACTTTTTTTTAATTTTGAAGGTAATCCTATTAGGATTACGGAAAACATATATTCTGACAGTTTTCATGGGGCGATTCAGGTAAAATCGTCAATAAAAGATGGAGCGTACAGATGCTGAGAGCTGTGTATTCCCCACTTTGCGCCTCACTTCTCTCTCACTCTTTCTTTATCTCTTACTCTCTCGCACCGACTCCACTAGAGCGTCTGTTGGCATGACGCCATCTCAGCTGATCACCATAGTGTACATGTTTTTGGTGGCTGCTAGACGCTTTGATTTGTTTGTTGTATTTATAAGTTATTTTGTGAATTTCATGCACTGTTTAAAAATAAAATAAAAACACTCCAAAATCTAGTAAATGTTTGCTCGCTTAATTGCAGGAAAAATCAATTGTCAAATATTTCATATTACATTAATTGTAGTAATCGTAATTTTCAATCCAAAAGCATTAATATAACTGAGATAATCCTAGTAACATAAAACGAAATGGTAAATTATGCTTTTTAACTATTAAATTTACTACAGTTGTAGATTAAAAATACTGTTTTTGAAAAAAATTACATAGAAATAGAAACGACAAATAATTGTCACTTTAAAATTGTCAGACGAACAGTACCCCTCCATATAATTGTCAGATTATCATCCTGGAGGACGAAGACATCAAGTTGATCCCCCTGCATAAAAATCTAACGCGCTCGAGTATCTCAAGGTTACATTTTATTTTTACATTTTTCAAAATCAGCCATGACTTTTGGTCACGTTTAAATCGTCAGTCATTTAAATAGGACACTTTTTTGAGTTCACTTTACATAAACCTTGAATATCTGACACGCTCGAATAACTTTTTTTTTTTTTGTTTTTCCACCTCTCTTTAGTTAATCGTCAGATTTATATGTATCGGTTTATATTTACAGATTTATATGTATCGGTTATCAGAAAGACAAAGCGCATATACTCTATGAATATCTGACGCGCTCGAGTATTTTTATGTGACTGTTTTTTTTACATTTTTAAAAGTTCTTACACGCTCTCCCCCCCACTAAAATGGAAAACTTGACATAAACTTTTTTCATTTTAGAACGTAAACTTCACAATCCAATAAGTCCCTATGACGCTCTAGTAACTGCAAATTTAGCATCCCGGTCTCCCCTACTATAATTTTGAAATCAGTTTCTCAGTACTTAAATTTTTAATTCTTCAGCTTTAAAAAATATTATATTGTTAATTTTACATATTATTTTATCAGGTTTATATTATGCAATTTAAAGTTGGATGAAGTATAAGACGTATGTCCGAAGTCATGTGTTTAAACTCCACTTTGGTCACCATTTGTTGCAAATTTGTTTTTTTATGATTTACATAATTCACCAATAATGTTTATAAAATTAATAACCCTAGAATTATAGAAAACAGGGAAAAAATTAATAAATTGTGAGGATAAACGTTAAAACGTGTTCGTAGAATAAATAAAAAATAAGACAAAAATTTGCACTGAAAATGAATTAAAATAATTCTGATGTTAAGTCGATCGTCCAAAAACAAATTTTTATCTCGTCGCTGGTCGAGTTGGTTAGCTGGTTAACCATAAACTCTGATCAGAAGGACACCGGTTCGATTCCTGAATCGACCGGAATTGAGATAAAACATTTGTTACGGATCTTTCGCTTTTCAAAGCAATTTTTCATTCTATTCAATTGAATACATTCATTTCTAGTGACTTATAATTCTAAATTGTGAGGCCTTATGACATTAATTTAAAATTTGTTGAATATTATTTTCACTCGCGAGTTAACATGCTTTTTGGAATATTGTAGATTTAGTAATCAATTAAGAAATTTGCAACCAAAAAGAAATTGGTTAGCTTTCTGTGGTCGATGTTAATGTTTCGTTTTACCGTCGTTAACAAGTCCCATGGGGTTACAATCGTCGTCAGAATTTCCCGAATCATTTGAATCTGTCAAACTTACTACTACTGACTTAAACTGTTTCATTCTTTTAAATAAAGTAAATTTTTTAATCCTGTATTCGATACTCGTAGCACGATATGTTTTTCGACCCTTAAGTATTGCTTTCATGCCTCTTTCATAATTTCTTCAGAAACGATTGGCCTATCGGGTTTTCTTTTATAAATTTTCCGGATTTTAATAATCTAATTAATACAAAATGATTCAAATGAGCTCAAGAATAAAACTATTGCATAAAAAACTACATAAACTACTTTGAACCTAATGCTATAAAGTAGACACGTCTAGTTTAAATCTATGCTATAAAGTAGACACGTCTACTTTATAACGGCGTGTTTGTCTACTTTATCGCTTAAGCTGTTATTGCGGTTATTTTGAGATATAATAAAATTGAAGCTAATCATTTGTTTAACGGTACTTTATCCTATTCACCAATAAAATTCTACTTTATAATTAATATCACAAATTTAAGTTCATGCAGTACGTTCAAAAATAATATGGATATTAAAAAAACTAAAAAACTTACTTTGACGCAGCAAAATCCGAGTTTTCGTCACAAAAATACAAACACGACTGAGAGTACAATAATCATTTTTCTCAGGTGATGAAAATTGTTTTACAAAATGAGAAAAAATTAAATGAGTTGTATTGTTTCGACCATTTCCGAGAAATTAAGGTTGTCTACTTATAGCCTTGTCTACTTTATAGCGCTTCTCCCCCTACAACGGATCGTTCCCACTATATTTATGTCCGAATTCTTGAATGAGAACAACTCGCGAAAGATAGCAAGCTCATGAGTTTATCGCCGTTTCTGGATAAAAACAATATAATTTTTTTGAATCAATTCAAACTTCAATTTCCGATTTCGTAAATGTTCTTACGCATTTTTTATTTGAATGATGATTGTAGTAGCAGATATTTGTGAATGTTGTATACAATTCCTTCTTGAAAACACATACCAAGTGTGTTAGGATTTTTTTGATGATAGTAGGAGCTCGCAGATCTGCTACTGCGACTTTTATATATACTGATAATACAGAGAGAAATTGTCGTCTTTATATAGAAAAATTATTTCATTCTACGTCACTTTCGTTAATGACCACGCCCTTTTAATATATTTTTTTATAGCGGAAAAGAGAAATGAAGAGAAAAAAAAACTATATAAGAAATGCATTTCGTATGAAAAAATTTAGTATTGAAAATATATCAGAACTTTTCAGTTCTATTATCTATCTTTTTTTTTTTTTTTATTTTATTTTAATATGGTTGAGACTTTCGTCCATATTACCAAATTACACAGTGCATTTTATTTAAACCTTAATCTATAGGATGAGTGCTTCGGAGTATAGTTCTGTGGCCAATTAGGAATCTAATACGCCTTACTTGAGAAGTAAACAAGGGGCTATTAGTCCTTAATTGTTTCTTCACTGAAGATACTCCGAAGCATCATCCTATCATTAAGCTTTGACTTATTAAATTTTAAATTAACTTTTTTATTGAACTTTGTCAACATAATAGGGCTTTGCCTATTATGTTTCGGAGAAAATATGATGACCTGTTTTGAAGACAAAGAAACAGGTCTTACAATGTCGTCATGCACTAGACCAGATGCATAAATGCATTGTATCTGTCATGCCGACAGAGTAAGAAAATTCCTCGTCTTTCAAAACACCTCATAAGACCTCCTAATTTATGAATTATATATATGATTATTATTAGAAAAAGTATTAATTTTAGAATAGTACAAGAAAAATTGAAGTTAACGATAGAAATATATGCAAAATTAGTTAATTAACTTTTATATAGTTATATTTAGAAAAGTATCATAATCTTTTATTAAGTCAAAGCTTTTTAATTTTTTTTCATACAATTGATACTAATTTTATAGTATAATTGATCCTTAATTGTTATTATAATGATTTGATAATTCTTAATGATTGTAAATATTTTACTAATAAAGATTAGATTAGATTAGATTTAGCAAAGATTTAAATCCAGTTATTAACAGCATGTATGATTTTGTTAACATTTATATTAAAACATACCTATCTGATTAGTACTACTCATTGACTTATTTAGTTTTTTTTTTTTTTAGTAAGAATTTATAATTTTTTTTTTTTTTTAATTGATTTTAAATTTCAAATATGTTTTTAAGTTTTATTGTATTATTATTTATTTTTTTTTTTTTTAAATTTTAATTAATACAATTTGGTATTATGTATTGATAATCCCTACTTAGCAAATTATATTATCAATTTCATGTTGCAAAGTGCAATAGGTAATATATTAATATTATTATACAAATTATAATTATTAAAGTATAAATTAATATATAATTTATTTTTTTTATATGAAATTTATTTTTATTTTTTAAATTCATTTAAATTTCAAATATGTTTTTAAGTTTTATTGTATAATTATTTATTTTTTTTTTTTAATTATGGTTAATACAATTTGGTATTATGTATTGATAATCCCTGTATAGTAAATTATATTATCTATTTCATGTTCAAAGTGCGATAGATAATATATTAATATTATTATACAAATTATAATTATTAAAGTATAATTAATATATAATTGAAATAAACCTATTTTTTATTGATATATATATACATTTTTATATAAATATATCACGTATATTATTTAATTAAATTCATTTCGTAAAGTGCCTCAAAAGTTCAATTCAAATTATGGTTACTTTTGCTTGTTTAATTAATAATTGAAATAAACTTAGGCATAGTGAATTAGCTTTTAATTAGTATAATTACAATTAAATTAAAACTAAATTGGTTACTTAAACACAATTAAATTTATTCTTTGAATCCAAGTGATCCAATATTAAATATTGTATCCATTAATCAATAAGGAATAGATTATATTGGTGTATTAATTTATCTTGAGTGCAGCATTAAATAAGTGTGCACCATCGATTTCAACAACATTATCCAAATTCTATCAATAAACTTTATCTATATTTTTTTTTTTAACCGATTTAAATTAAAGAAAATAGGTTTTATAGAATTAAGGTTCCATTTTAAGTTGTGCAATAATAAATTAAAATTGCTTTTCAAAAGTTGATTATTGACGTTGGGAGGGGCGTAAAAAGTAGTTAACGAAAGTGTAAATCCATCTTGATCTGATATGATTACATTTAATACTTCTAATGGGTTGTAATCCCAATGATCGTTGATGGACTTTATAATTATATTGTTATTTAATATAATTCCTACTCCCCCGTAGTTATCGTCTCGGTGTTTTAGTATAAAAGAGTATCCACTTATCTTATAAATGTCCTTGGGCTTTGACCAAGTTTCAGAGAGACAGATTATATCTATATTTTTTAAATGTATATAGTGTTCAAGTTCAGACAAATTTTTCCTTAAACTTCTAATGTTAATCTGTAGTATTTTTAAAGTCATAATGAATGAATGTTTGAGTTATCAAAAGCGAAAGGAAAATTATATTTTTTATTTTTAATTATTGATTTTTGTTTATCAATTAAAATTTTATATTGATTGTCACGATAGTGCATTGGAGTATTAGGAATGTAAGTTTGATGGTACGTAGGTAATTTTGTTGAAAACCAATAACCATAATAAAAAGCATATACAAGTTTAATTTGATTTTTATATGTTTCACGTGTATAAAAGAGGTAAGATATGAATAAAATTATTGTTTTGAGTTGAAGGTGTTTATTTATTTCTCAATAATATGCAATATAGAATCTTTGGTATATTGGGTTAGCAATTGTTCTATTTTCCTTAGATTTTCACATAAATTAATTATTTCATTGTCTTTGTCGATATCCTTGTCACTCAATTTTGCGACGTTTTCTCCTATTTTCAGAGTATCTCTTACCAGTATTAGAATGTCAATCTGGTTGTTCTTAATTTGACTTATTTCAGTCTTTAGTTGTTCATTTTCTTTTTTAATTTCCTTTTTGAAAGAGTTAAATTCTGATTGAAGGTTTAGATAATCTTTATGAATTTCATTTAAAGGATTATCTTTATTTCTTAAGATTTCATTTATTTTTTGAAAAGGTGAAAAGAATGTCTTGTTTTTAAGAATTTATTAGAGAATCTTCAAAAGCCTCTGATTTTCTTGAATTTAATTTATGTGGTAAAGTGAGGACATTTTTTGAATTCTCTAGGTTATTCGATGAAGCAATCAAAAATTTTGCTTCTTTGGATGAAATTTTTTTTGTATATGATAAAGATTTTGTTCTTTTTTGTAGAATGTACTCGTTACAATCACGGTGATTTGTTAGACATTCTTTCTTGCAATATAGACAGCTAGATTTGTTCGAACAGTTATTTGAGTGATGATTCAATTCTGTACAATTGTTGCAACGGGTTTGACCTCGACAAGTTGATGAAGTGTGTCCGTATATGAGACAGTTGTAGCATAACATAGGGTTGAAGATGTAAGGCGTTACATATCTTTTAACTTTAGATATGAGAATATGTTCAGGTAGGCTGGATTTACGAAAAGCTACTACCAGAGAAGAAGTAGGTTCAGCTGTTTTAGAGTCCCGATTCCATTTTGTTAACCTGTTGATGTTAACAATATTGTCAAATGGATTTCAATGTTTTTCTAAGTCAATAGTTCTAATATCAAGAGATACTGATCTAATAATTCCCTTAGTGAAGATAAATGGGTTGGGAATATAAGCCTTATATTCTGTGTCTGAAGAAAAATAGTCAATTATTGCATTTGCTGATGACCAGCTGTATGTTTTGATTCTAAGTTTGTTTTTACTCGTTTGGAATACTTTATTGACTGGGCCTAGGTTTAAGTTCTTTAGATGTAAAGCCATATAAATATCATTTAAATTTTTACCCTCAATGATCAACAGAAATGGGCCGGAGTCAGTTGAACAATATTTTAAAATAGTTTTATTGGTAGTATTAGTGGTGGTTAAAGTTTTTGTTTCTGAAGCCTTTAGATGTATGTTATGAGTAACAGAAGAATAATCTTCGTGATGATTTTTTAATGAAATGTTATCTCGATTATCTTCAGTGATTTCAGTGTCAGAAGACTCCTGAGAAATCATGATTTAAATTGTTTTTATTTAAGAATGATATTATAATTATAATATTCTGGACAAGGATCCTTATTATTATTTAATAAAGTAATAAAAGATTGCCAAGGAGACACATTAATATGTACACTATACTTCTTTTAATAAGGAGAGAGTGCGGTGATTAATGTAATTAATTTAAGAGTTTCAATAATTCATAATTACAAATATACCATATAATCTCTAATGAGATTATTAAAAGGAGGCAAAATATGATTGTGAAATACATACAAAAGAGGGCTCGAACCAAAATAACTATATAAAGTTTAAATTAATTTATCTCAAATCGATAAAGAAAAGACAATATCATACGTGTAAGCAATAATAATATATCAACATCAATCAATGATATAAATCAAAGATACTTCTGTCAATTTAGCGTAATCTATACGAATAGTAAAGCGTAAAAATCCGCACTAATCCATGAAAATAAACAATATTATTTTGAACCTTATTAATCAAACATTATCCAAACGTTAGAGTACTGTTTATCGATAGAACCAAACAAAGATACAAATAGCATAAAGCCCATAGGAAACGAGATATTTACAATAAATGTGTAAAAAATCGATTTTTTGACCTTTGACCTTGGAATTCTTGGATTCTGTAGTCGCGGACACCCTACGATAAGTAGGTTTTGAGACAAGATTTGGGGTGCCAAAATAAAGGTTTATACAAGTTTATAGCTGACTATCTCTCATTCCGAGATACTTGTCCTTTTTGACTAATTTTCCTGGACTATTACTAATAAAATTAAAATCATTGTTCATTGAATGATTGTATTATATAATTTACAGCTTGTAGCTTTAATATGTTGTACATATGAATGAATGTTATGTTTAAATCCGCTTGCTTCATATAAAATGTTCACCCTTGAGATGATGAAAAGTTATGGTGAACTCATGTTTGTTGAAATATTATGGATTGTTTATTTTGCACTATTTTAAAAGGATTTTAAAACAATATGTATTCCAATACCTTAAATAGTTATAAAACTAACACGGAATGTGTATTCTAAAGTTGGATGGTTGATTTTCCGGTGAATAATTGTGGATTATTGGTGCTGATATGAATTTATTTTGGATGTCTCCATATTGATTTGTATGGCATTGAATGATGATAGTGTATGATAAATTCTTAATACATTCATGGATACCTTAATTGAATTGATGATGTCAAATATAAATAACTTATATTTGAATGGATGCTTTAAAGGTGAAATGTTAAAGCTTATAAATGTTCGTTGAATTAATTTTGTGTCACCATCTTTAATTTGCACATTTTAAATTTTGATAACTCACGTCTATTCACTTTGATGTCTCGGAACACTATGAATTTTAAATTTTTAATGTTTACAGTAAAATGAATAATAGAAAACGATTATCTATCTTCTATATAAATAAAAAATGTAAATGTTCGTTTGTTCAAAATAGGTAATTTCCGAAAGTACTTGATCGAATCTTTTGAAATTTGGACACAACGTTGCATTCGAATACAGGAAGGTTTATACAGTTTTTTTTTTTTTTTTAAATTTTTTTTTTTTCGTTATACATATGTATATGTTTTATAACGTAGGCTGTCAACAATTGCAAGTGTCTCACCTGCTTTATGCTCAAATCACTCAACTTTATGGTCGATTTTCACTTCATGCTCAATTTAATCGATTAGTTTCGTATAGTGATAGGCCCAAAGATTATTTTATCGAATTTGTAAACCAATAAGGTTGCAACGTGTTCTCCTTTCGATAGGACTGTCCTCGGTAGGAGTAAAAATGTCCTCAGTTCTCATTTACTATAAAAACATTCTCCTTGAAGCAATCTGTAATACAATATTTTACACTGAACAAAATAGATCTTTTTGCTACATATTTCTCCCAATAAACGGATCAGGAAAATAAAAAATCGTGATTTCGCACGTGAATCGCACCTTTACTTATAATTGATTATTAAAATTTGTGTCGCAAGGTTGGTAACAATATCAATTAATTTACATTGCTCTATAATATATGTGAATATCTTTACTTTTACTATATCGCACGATCAGGTGGTGAACCATTGTTTAAGCAATTTTGGATTCAATCCACCGTTAAACATCTGTTTTTTTTTAAATAACTTCTGTTACTAATTATCTGTTCTTAGTATTATAAATGAAATAGCTGATCTGCATATTATTTGTGATTGTTATAAATTAAAGCATTTGGCTACAGAAAATTTACCATTTTGAAGGAAATTTAAATATATAAAACAGTACTGTGCATGAATAACTAACTAACAACTTATTATTTTATGAAAGTGCCAATGAATCAGATGGTAAGTTTAGCTGTATTTCTGAGTACTTAAAAACATTAACTTTAAGTGATTCGAGTGTAGCAATACCATTGAATGCTGATAACATCAATACGAATTTGCATGCTATCATCCATCATAAATAAATAAAAGGATTACAGAAGTAATTGTCGTATGTGCAATCAAATATTCCGAAGCTAACGTTTGAACAAAAAACAATTTACGATCAACTAATGCAAAACGTTGATAACGTGGTTGAAGGAATCCTTTTCTTGGATGCGCCAGGAGGAACTGGCAAAACGTTTCTAAAACGATTCTTAAACGATTCTAGCAGTAATTCGATCGTAAAATAGCATAGCTTTAGCTCTTGCGTCGTCCGGCATAGCTGCGACATTGCTACCAGATGGAAGAACTGCTCATTACGCTTTGAAATTGCCATTAAACATGCATTTCATTGAAACGCCCACATGCAACATTTCCAAAGGATCGGGAATGAGAAAAGTAGTGCAGAAATGTAAACTAATCATTTGGGATGAATGCACAATGGCGCAAGAAAAAATCACTTGAAGCGCTTGATTGATCATTGCAAGATTTGCGTGGAAATACCGGACCATTTGGGAATGCATTAATATTGCTTGAAGGAGATTTCAGACAAACATTAGCTGTAGTTCCCCGATCAACACCAGCAGATGAAATAAATGCTTGCTTGAAGTATTCTACTTTGTGGCGATACGTGAAAAGGTTAAAATTATCTACAAACATGCGTGTTCTCCTCCAAAAAGATAAATCAGCTGAGATATTCTCATATCAATTGCTGAGAATTGGTGACGGAAAGGTGCCGGTTGATTTAACAACAGGACGAATTTTATTGCCTCATAACTTCTGCAATTTAGTGTCGTCAAAAGAGGAATTAATTGAAAACGTATTTCCTGATATTCAAATTAATCAAAAGAATCACGATTGGCTGAGTGAACGAATCATTCTTGCGGCCAAAAACAAAGACGTCAATGAACTTAACAATTTAATTGTGTCTAATATTCAAAGCGAGGAAGTCACATACAAGTCTGTACAAACTTTCATGGAAGCGGATGAAGCAGTTAGCTATCCAACAGAATTTTTGAATTCACTTGATCTACCAGGGATGCCACCACATGTACTACAATTAAAAATCAGCGTGCCAATCATCATGTTGCGTAATATCAATCAGCCAAAACTTTGCAATGGCACGCGACTCACAGAAAAAAAATTATTGAGCAACGTAGTAGGAGCAACAATCTTGAATGGACCTTTCAAAAGCGAAGATGTCCTCATTCCTCGCATACCCATGATACCAACGGATATGCCATTTCAATTTAAAAGATTGCAATTCCCAATTCGATTTGCATTTGCAATCACCATCAACAAAGCTCAGGGCCAAACGTTGGAAGTATGTGGTTTAGATCTAGATAACGATTGTTTCTCACATGGACAATTATATGTTGCGTGTTCTAGATTTGGCAAACCAGGCAATCTCTATATCCACACAGTCAATGGATTAACAAAAAACATTGTATACCCTCAAGTATTATGAAATAAAACATATTAGAAAGGTGAGTGTTTTGCTTTCTTTATTTCTTTATTCAACCAAACTAAGCCACTGCAACGCGTTGCCGGGTCCAGCTAGTTTTAAATAATTATTTAATCAAAAAGAAAAATATATTTTAAAAAAATGTCTGGTCGTGGTAAAGGTGGAAAAGTTAAGGGTAAAGCAAAATCTCGTTCAAATCGTGCTGGATTACAATTTCCTGTTGGAAGAATTCATTGTTTATTACGTAAAGGAAATTATGCTGAACGTGTTGGCGCTGGAGCTCCTGTATATTTAGCTGCAGTTATGCTATCTTAAATATTCTTCCTCGTTTAACTTGGTATGTATGTACATATAAATTTTTGTTCAACATACCGAAATCATCGAGTTTTATGATAAATCATCGAAGATCGAAAATTCGATGGTTGAAATATTTTGCTGCTGGTTTTGATTGCGTAGAATTTTAAAATAATAATTCGTTGTTAATTAATTCTCTAATTTTAATTCTGAATACATCAAAATTTGAAGCCGAATTTGTTACGTCATCAAAAAATTTGTAGCCCATGTCGATTTTGAAAAATTCAAGAAACCTTAAGCTTAAATTTAAGCTAGCGGTTTTCACGTTCTATTCATTCAATTTTAATTCTGAATGCATCAATATTTTGAGCGAAACTGTAGCCAATTGGTTGCGTCATCAAAAAATTTGTAGCTCTCACCAAATTTTGAGAAATTCAAGAAACCGTTGGCTTAAATTTAATTAAATTTCTATTCATCCAATTTTAATTCGGAAGGCATCAAAATCTGTAGCCAAATTGTAGCCACTTTGGTGCGCTATTTGTAGCCTCTGCCAATTTTGAAAAATTCAAGACTCTAGTCTATGTTTAAGTTACGATTTTCAAAAAATCAAAAGTTCTGTTAATCCAATTTCAATTTTAAATATGTAAAAACGTGTAGCCAAAATGCAGTAAATTTGTTACGTTATTAAACAGTTTGTAGCCGATTGTGCAAGAATGACAAGCAAGTATTTTGCATATAACAAGCACTTTGGGCATTAAGAGTATTGCGACTTCGTTTCGATATCTAAACATATATCCTTTATCGGTTAAACACTTTTACTGTTTTTCAAACTTAAATAACTATTCGGCCATTCCGCAGTGACGGGTGTTACATTTGTACGCATTTAAACTGATATGATTTCCAAATTAGAACAAAAATCTGTGTTTTGAATATAATTCAACTCATTTCAATGATTTCTTAAAGTAAAACAAAAACACATTTAGAATTATTCAAGCGTTTACATGTAATAATAGATTTAAGCCCTGTGACAGGTGTTACGAGTACTCTTACAAAATATGATATCTTGTTGACCAATCATTAGAGTTTAGCTAAACTAGAAATTTTGTCACAAAATTAATAGCTAGGTTGTGAGTTAAAGAATCGTCCGTTCCTATACTCTAAGTATTTTGTTTATATATTACTTTTTATATTTCTCTTTTACAAAAAAAGCTTGTGACGTGTGTTACAAGATTTGTGACGGGTGTTACGAGTGTAAATTAAACAAATTTTTAAGTAAATTTTGAGACTCTTTATTTTTTTGGACTTTTATGATTATTTTTGTCTCTAAACAAAAGACATTGTTGGGAGTTTGAACTCCCTGTAAGACCATATGAAATGGAATTTCCAGTCAAGTATCTGAAATAGTGCTGTTTTTGCAGTTGAGGTAGCATCTTTAAAGTATTCCATTATTCCATCGGTTCTTTTACTCGTGTACTCTACTTCAGTACTTCTCTAATCGGTACTCTACTTACTAAAGATCATGAATGTCGTATTCATTGACGAAATGATATTTAACGCGGGCCTTTTGGATTTGAAGACAAATATTCATAATAATACCAGAATATGTTGATAAAAAATCACCGAAATTTTAGTGCCCGCCAAGGTCTATCCGTCGCAGTTGCACACAGCCGTCGACAGCGCCCTTACCATAACTAGTGGCAAAGAAAGCCTATCCTCCAGTCTCTCACTGTAATAGACACTGGAAATAGTAAATTTATTTTGAACTGGGCATCCGTCTGAAAAACAGGGATATTAGATAGGTGGAACACATAGACACACATAGAGAAACATATATAAGAACGTATTATATTCCTATTGTGCACTTAAAAAATTATAACATTAGTAAAGAAAATTGTAACAGGTGTAAGATGTGACCGGTGTTACACAACTAAATCAGCCTATATTTTAACGCAAGGTCTATCTTAATAAAAAAAAAAAAAAATTAAAAATGCAGTAGTAAAACATTTTAAATCTAGTTTTAATTTGGAATTTGGGGCATTTAGAACGGGATGAGATGTGGTATATTTTTGCTAAAATAAGTTTTGCCTACAATACAATTTTTAGCAGTACAAAAAAATTTATTTTTCATTATCCTTTTATGTACAAAACTAATCTAGGAAAATTTTTAATGTTACTTTTCTCGTTAATGGCTTTTTGAGTAAATCATCATACTCGTACCATGTATTTATCCCGCACCTTTATATAACAACATGTGTAGTGCCCTTGAACTATATTATGAGCAATTATCTCTTATACATTTTTTTTAAAGTTTGGTTGGCACTTTAAGTGCGCATACACCAATTAAAAAGAAATTTCCGTCCTCCTCTCCTTTTCACAAATTTCATAATGTTTTTTGTTGTTCCATTGTCTGTGCAGATATAAGGATTGCCCGGTGTGTCCACTCTATAACACGCAACGTATAATTGTCTATGTGAGAAACAATCGGTATATAATAAACCACAAACTTCTACTGTTTGGCCCTAAGCTTTGTTGATGGTAATTGCAAATGCCAATCGAATTAGGAACTGCAATATTTTAAATCAAAATGTCATATCCGTTGGCAACATAGGTATGCGAGGAATGAGGACATCTTCACTTACGAAAGTTCCAGTCAAAATTGTTGCTTCTACGTGCCATTAACTTTTGCCATCAACTTTTGGCTGATTGAAATTTCGGAACGTGATAATTGGCACGCCGATTTTGCAATATGATATGACTGTTTCGCTTTTAATATAAAACTGAATTATGGTGTTAAGCTCATTGACGTTTTTGTTTTTGGCCGTTTTTGAGACAACTAAATATATCGATTAGTTTTGAATTATGATCAGCGAGGTTTTCTCCATAAAAGACTACATCGTCGAGATAGACAAAACATTTCAGTCCGGTTAAAAAAATCAGCACATTGGTCATTAACCGCTGAAATGTACTGGGGGCGTTTCTCAGTTCCATACTCATCCGAGTAAACTGATAATGCCCAGTGTGTGTACTGACTGCAGTTTTAGAACGATTGCATAACTCCAGCGGAACCTGGTGGTATCCATTTGCCAAATCAATTTTGCTAAAATAATTGGATCGCCCCAATTGATCCAGAATGACACTGATATTTGGCAAAGGCAGTACGTCAGGGACCGTAACACCGTTCAGTTTATAATAGTTTATGACGATTCTCCATTTCTTTTCAGGGTTGGTGGATTTTTTAGGAACGCATAACAGAGAAAAGCTCCAAGGAGGCGTTGAATCTGCCTTCTTTCATTTGAGATATTTGTTTTATCCACTTCTTGCCTAACAGTTTGAGGTAATCTGTATGGTTTGCACGCTATTGGTGAAGAATTTGGTAGTAGATTGATACTGTGAGATGTTGCTTCAGTTACAGTTAAAGTATCACCATCTAAGTAAAACAGATCATTAAATTTACGACAAACCTCGATTATTGAATTACGTTCTTCTTGGTTTAAATGTTGTGTGGTTATTTTGGATTCTAATTTATTCAGACGATCATCAATATTAGAATTGTATGACGCTAAACAAAATATTTCGTGACCATGTAACATTTCTGTTGTAACTTGAAAATTACCATCAAGTATCACATCATATTCATTTGAATTGACAACGCATACCATGCCAATGTTCTTTTCAATTGTAATGAGACTATTACCAATAAAAATGCCTGGGCTTAATTTCTTTCGAGTGGCCAATCCTTTCAGCGTTCTCAGTTAGAGGAAATTTTATAGAAATACTTGTTTCAGATCGTGGTGGAATACGAATAGTTTTTGTAAAAGGTTCCGATAGTGTGTATGTTTTATACTCGTTGTTTAAAAGAACGTTAATTTCGTGTGAAGAAAAGTCAACCTTACGATTATGTGAACTTAGAAAATCTCTACCCAATATACCGGCACAGGATATGGGAAGATCATTGGCCACTAAGTGAAATGACTGTAAGCGCACCTTTCGTCGGGTAAAAATATTTTTAATTTACAAAGAGCTTTCGTTTGAATTGAATCTTTTGTAATACTCTTTATAGTACAGGCTAATTCAGGATAACACTCAACATCTTCATCAACGTGACCAATTTTAATTACGTTGATGTCAGATCCGGTGTCAAGTAAAAACCAAAGATTTGTTGAAGGGTCATGTGGTAAATATAAGTTCAAATATCGCTTGTCGGTAAATGATTCAGAGGGTGTTATTTTGGAAATAGTTGAGTATTTTTGTCGATCAGAGGAATTTGAAATACCGTTTAGATTAGAATTAGTATTACATTGATGTTCAGAATTCTTTTGAAAAGTAGGCGAATTTATAAAATTAGTTGAACAAGCTTCATCGTGTAATTGAGAAATTGGAGAAGAACATAAATCAGAATTCTGATCGTTTGAGTTCACTTAAACAGCAAAATCCTGAAATTCGTTGGTCGATAAAGGATGATTGTATAAATTAGAATAAATAACCTTTATATCGACAGATCGATCAGAAGAATGCTGCATATTCAGGTTTGAACATACAAGCGGAATATCATGATTTTGTTTTTGAAATGAGAAAAAAGAAACGAAGTTGATATTTTTTGACGAACACTCTAATTCTACAAGTCCTGGACTCTTCGCGGAGTGTTTTACACTTGGAGTCCCGGCTGGTTTGCCGAATTTTGTTGATCGTGAGATAATTGTTGCTGACGATAATTCACAGCATACATACGCTTTCGACATTCTTTTATATCGTGCCCTATATTATGACAATACGCGCAGACAAGTACCCTCTTTGAAAAGTTTTGATTTCTGGTATTGATAGTAGAATTGGCATTCGGTTGAAATTTGGAGTCATTTTTATTTCTAAAAGTTAATTGTGAACTTGATTGATCCGGTATAGATTGCGTTTTAGGTGAACTCGTTAGAGAATAACAATCACGTGCAGAATGACCAAATTTTTGACATAATTGGCATTTTACTTTAGAATTATTGGAAGAATGACGGTCACTAGAATTTTGGACATTTGAAGGAGAATATTTGAACAAAATTTCTTCTTCGCCCGCTTTTTTAACTGCTTCTTTGAGAGTTTTAAATCTACACGCCTTTACTATTAATTTTATAGACGGATTCAAACCTTCCTGAAAAGCATTAAGTGCCATCTTAGAATTTAGTAATGTCACATTCCTAATAGATTCTATACCTTCAATTGATAAACATGCGGCATTATATTCGTAAAGTAATTTTTCAACTCGATTCGCATACGTCTTAACTTCTTCATTTCGCCCTTGTCTAACTCTAATTATCGACAACATTATCGACACTTTTGCTTCGGTCACCAACAACTTCGCTATTATCGTCACAATGAATAAGATTTATATTATCTGAAGTACGACAAATTGAAAGAGAACTATCACTATTTCTTCTAACAAGACGCGATCTCAGCTGCAAAAAATTCTTGTACACAACACGTCTCAAATCATCGCTTGACATATATATACTAACAAAACACTAAATATTTTCAATTCCCAAAATATTCACATATACAAAACATCTATCACTTTTATTACTTTGCACAAGTACTCAAAAAATCAATTGAAAAAAAAATCAAATATTTCATATATATGTATATGTATAATTATAATTATTTTTTATTATTGTATTTTTTTGTAAAAAAAAAGAAATTAAATGGAATATATTATGTATGTATATGTTACGGTCAATGTAAATAATCGGTTATTATTAATAATCGCCGGTTATTATTAATAATAACCAAATGTATTGGTCAAAGTGATTAATTTAAGTGCATTTATTACATTGACCGGTTATTATTAATAATTTCCAATGTAGTTTGGTAAATGTAATTAAATGAGCATAGTTTATTAAAACTACAACTTTAACGTAATTATTATGTATCTATCCGCTGTGATTAAAATTAAGAATATTAGATTGAGGCTTAGGAAATTAGGGGTCCATGCAATACGTCAATAGTTTTTGCTATTATTTTTTTTTTTAAATAAAATGTGTTGTGTAGTTGGAATTACAATATGTGTCACAACACATAAACACCATTTAAGACCTGGGCCCTTCAACAAAATGTGTTCTTATGCAAATATGCAAATTTTAAAATTTTTTAAAACTTTTATTAAGAATAAATATCTAAACAATAAAGGATGGAAGAAATAAAAATCAAATGCAAGGAGAAAAAGGCAAAGAAGTTCATCAGTTAGCCTTTCTAAGATATCAAATTGATGAATTATAACTCCTTTCTATTCTATTCTATTGATATCTCACGTTAACTTATATGCCAATAGCAGGCACTAAAACACGCGGAGTTGTCACACCACTAGTTAAAAAAAAATAAACAAATCAATAAAATGATTGATTGACTTGATTTCTTCATGCGTAATCTATAGGATAAATTCTTCATTTATTACTTCAGATTACATTACAAATGAATATTTGAACATTTTTAGCAAATTATTTATTTTGGCAGACAGAGCTACTGTGACATTTCGAATTACAAAGTATTTTTGAGTGTTTGCATTTGAGTCGACTTGTGGAGCAATTACTTTTACAATTGCAATGCTTAAACCCTTGACCACCTAAATTGGCATCCTTATGAGCACATTCTCTTAGACTTATTTCATTCACTGGAACTTCATTCATTGAAATGAAAGTTTCCTTACAGACAGTAAAATCATTCCTTGTGTACAGTTGGTTTAAAATGCCATATTTTGTACCCAGTTTATATGAGTTTTCGTTTTCCTTGGATAAGTTATAACACATAAACAACCGGTATTCCGGTTATCATCTTTACCTCTAATTTTCCTTAGGTAAGTTATAAGTTATTTACCCCTATCTCTTTCTGGTATTCTCTTATCCGAACGGTTTCTCCTAAATTTGCTAAATTTGCTAAACGTAACATTTTTTCTGCTTGCTTATTGAGTAACTGATTCGCTGAGCGTCGGACTTCTTGAATATTTTCTGAGATTTCTTCTAGAGCAAAAAAAGAACCGTTGTTTATTTCGAGATTTTCGATATCAAAATTTCAAGAAATTTCAAATATGTAGGTGACTTTCATCGAACAAAATCAAATTGCCGCAGTATTGAATGAGCTCAGTGTAAAATTCGTTACTATATAAGAGAGCACAACTCTATAGTTCAATTCCTGATGAAATAAAAGATCCAAGAAATATTAAATTTTTTAAATATAAATGTAATAAATCGCTAGAAGCTTCCGAACTATTCTAATTTTAAAACTCAATCAAGAATTAAAAAAACAATACATGTTTGAATTCAGATTGTTAAAAATAATTATTTAGAAAATGTTGAAAATACGCTGTTACAAAATGTAAATGTTTTAGAATTATCGAAAGATAATTAAATCTTATTGTTATTGTTATTTAAACGTGTTAAAATTATTACATTTACCAAATCTTATTGGGAATTATCAATAATAACCGGTTAAAGTGATTAATGTGCAATTTTTATCACATTTACCAAAATACTTGGCTATTATTAATAATCGCCGGGTATTATGAATAATAACCGCATTTATTACTTTAACCGTAACATATATACAATAAAACTCTTACCCAAAATGCGGTATTATTATTGAATAATAAAAAAAGGTCATTCAAAAATCTATAAAAATGATGTTCATTGATGATCGATGATCCATGATGATTGTAATATAATAATTGTATTTCGCCAAACAGTGTTTTTGGCAAGCAGATAAGCTCTCGTGTTGGATTTGAGCTTATTATATCCAGTGAATCCAGATCTTTGAGCACATCTGCAGTTATTTAGCGTTAAGAGATGTACATCAACTAATGCTTACCTGTAAATCCTTTTATAGTTACTCCCATAACAATTTAGTATATGTTAAAATAAAGATTAGAGTGAACCGCCTTGATTGTTTGGCTTCGTCCGTTTCAACTAAGTTGCAAAAATTACTGAAAGATGAAATGTATTTCGGAACAATTGAGTTGTTTGAAATTGAAATAACAGATTTATTGAAAGAATTTTTGACTAAATTTGGACCACGCATAAGAAACATCAAGTATAAATCTGATAATTTGCGTATTTCGACAATCGTTCAAATATTTGCCTATCTACACGATATTCGTGCCCTTAAATTAATATCAGTTAGCCCCTTTGAAAAAATAAAAAACGAAAATAAAGCATTTTGTTGAGCAAGCAAATACGAAGACATGTGTCGGAAGTTTAAAAACTTGACGGAATTTGTTATGTACGAACCAAGTTGCGACATGGAACAATTTTGTTTTGAACACTTGCTGAAACAAGTAACTTCAATAAAAGCTTTAAGTTTAACCAATTTCGATACTGAAGATATCAGCTGGATTTATAAATTTCTAGCAAAACAAATTAAAACTATCAAACATTTTGAAATATTCTATTATCCGATTCTATTAGATGAAAAATTCAATCATTTTGAAAGGTTAGTGAATTTAGCTAGAGTAAACTTGCTTTCGCTGTATATGCAAGGTTTTGATCGGGATCTTTAACACTTTGAAAAATTTTGTAAATCTCAATCAACAGATCTTATGCTGTGTGCCTCACACTAGTATTTTTTGCTAAATTATTGACTTTTCTAAATTAATTACTAGTGCACATATGCTATTCATAGATGTCACTCGTATCAAACGTACAACCTGTGCCTGACCTCATATTTAAATTAGAATCTTTTTGAATGTCAAAATTTGTAAACATTGTCATAATGGAGGATGATAATGAAATTATATTTGGGAGCTTGTTTTTTTAAAATACTTACATCATACCGAATATTTTCTTTTGTATAAATTTGAATTATTTTACATTTTTTTTAAAATAACTGTTTTTAAATATATTGACGTTTCAATGAATTGACAACTAAACTGAAAAGCAAGCTGACGAGGAGACTTTTCGTCCGCCGCCTGGTGGTCAATAGCGCAACTTGGGTATGAAATGAAAAGTCACTGATTTAGCTCAAAAAGTTGGTGTGAGGCACACAGCATTAGAATAGGTTTAAAATTTGATTATGGAGATCCAATAAAAATTATTTGTGATAACTTAATGAATTTACAAATTTTACAACTCCAATTTTTTACTGCTGATGTTATGCCTGGAAATTATAACTGTATATTGCAATTAAAAATGTTGAAAGCTTTAGACATTATGCTGATTGGATATGAAGAAGGTAAAAAATTTATAAAAATCACATTGCCAAATCTTCGATGTCTCTGTTTAAAGGCTGCCACTTTAACCCTTTACTTGAGTATTTCGCCACTCTCTGGTCGATTACATTTTCTTAGTTATTTAGTGTGTCCACAATTTGCAACTGACCTTCCTATGAATCTTTTATACCGGGCTTCCAGATTTAATTTTCAGTTTATTCTTGCTGATGGCTTTATTATTACGTGCAAACTTAAGAGAATTATCTTATCTCGTTCATCTGAAAACATAAATATATATTTGAAAAATGAGAACGAATGCATTATATTTAAATAGGTTTAACCTTCTCCAGTATCATCCCGAATTTGTCCTAGAAGTTGTTTTGTGGGGAGATCTTTAATATTCGGTTTCATTTTTTCGATAGCTGTAGCCAATAGCCCTGATAGCCAATTTTTAAACGGGTTGTTTTTTTGGATGAAGCTTCTGGCAATCTATATCATACTATAAAATAAATTGCAAAATTTAAATTTCAATCAATTAAAGTAATAATTTACTAAGCTCACCAGCGATGGTGTTCTTGCATCTGTTAAAAGTGGCCACTCGTCAAATACTTTAGTTAGAGATATTTCATTTGTGGATGCTATTCTGCAATCTGCCGTTTATCCCACAATACTTCAATTTTGTCCCATGGCTCTGTGTGGCGTTGCAAAAAAATGTTCTCCTCTAAAATAGAAGAGTTGAGTAGCCCTACCTGAAGATAGGGTTTTTCTATTTTTGAAGAGTTCTTTAATGGCTTATTCAATTGTGATCCTGAATTTCGTCTAAGGGAATGTAGTAAATTTTGTTGTTTATTAAACAATTTCCTTTTAGGATTCTCTGATATCCTTCGTTGATAATATGTATCCTGAGAAATATAGTAGTATATACTCTACAACCATCGTAATTTTGTATGTTTTATATAAAAATGAAATAAAACACTTACCTGATATACACAAAACACTTTTTTATTCATACTCACTTCACTATCATTAATAATTTTAAATTTTAAAATCATCAACTTTTTACTACATTTAACTTATAAGTAAACAAAAAATTGTTATTAGACCTTTACTGACGTCTATATAAATTTCTTTCAAACGCATTATTACGTTGCTTGATACAACGTTATGCCAAGGGTATTAAAATTACTAAGGCTCAATGCGGCCCACCCGAAGAAAAATCTCCAATATGTTATACTCTAATTTATACGACCATTTGGTCTAAATACAATTAAAAAAACAGGATTCAAAGAATTTTAAAATAGTAATAGATATCAAAAAAAATTTACTTGACTTAAGTTGTCGAGAGTTGACTTGATGTTGATTTTTCCTTCTCGATGTCCCAAAAGGAATTTTCGTGGAAGTATATGGGACTTTCGTCCAGGCATGTTCCATAAAAAAAGAATAACTGTGCTCACTCTCCAATCCGGTTCAATATTCTTCGTAATTATTTTGAATGTAAAAATTGCAGCCTTTTTTTTGTTACACTGTACGTAACTCTGGACATAGATTTCGCAGCATGAATACCTATATCTTATCAAACTTTATCTTCCCTTTAAACAGGGAATCGAAATAGGAATAGACGGTGAGTATTTCGGCAGCAAGCCGTATTCCAAATATATTAGTGAATACAAAAAAAAACACAAAATTCACAATTTCAACTATATTTTATAATAGTATAGGATCCGAGTATAGAACGACCTTCACCGAACTGGTTAATGGATGAAAAGTATTTTATATTAAATTAAATATGTTAATAAATATATTGCAAGTGGGTTGTCTAAAAAATTTCGGTCCAGAATATGATTAATTAAAAATTTAAAAATTAATTTTTTTTAAATATTTCACCGTTTCGGTTAATAGACAAATGACATACCAATCAAAAGTATGAAGCCTTTAGAATATGCAAACGATAGGTTGTCTATTTTTTTCCCGTCATAACTTAGGGTTGGCAGGTATAAAAAGGCAGATCGAAATTAGTAATTTGCACCGGTCTGGTTAATGAATAAACTTTATGTCAAAATAAAGATTATTTTATTACAAACACGGTGATGTAGGGTTGTCTGCAAAAAATCAGTCCTGAATTAGGGTTGTCGAGTTTTAAAAAGTGCAATATTCATACGAGTGAATACGTGCGAAAGAGAGGTTCCAGCGAACTTTTTGTCTGTGAAAATAAAAAGGATAGCGATAGACTCGTAAATGCTGCGCATTATTTTGGAAGAGCTTGCCACAACATTCAGAATTGAATTGAAAACTATTAACCAGTTTAATGCACAGAAACATTGTCTTTCGTTTCGTTTTTTGTACATTCAAATAACATCTAGAATTATTATTTACAGTTAACGTATATTGTATAATTTAGTATGTATAACTTATTTACATTTCAAATATGAATTAAATAAATTTAGAATACAAGAAAAAATTTTAGTTTCATTTTTATCGCAATGGATAACAATCAAATTTTTTTAACTCAATTTCTAAAATTTCAAAGTGATTCAAGGTAGATTCATAAATTATGGCTTATTCTTGATTCATGTTAAATTTAATCAATATTGGTATATCCAGGGTTCGCAACTGAATTTTATTGGCGTGCCAACACATTTTTTTTTAATAATCGCTATTTTCGTGTGCCAATACATTTGTGAAATAGTACATTTTGCTACAAGAGATGAAGAAATGAAGTGGCATGCAACTTTCAATGGAAGAAGAAATCAGCTGATCTACATTGAATTTCTAAGCGATAGAGTTGCAGATTTTCTAAGAGATTAGACTGTTTTAACTTCTGTGAATTAATTTAAACTAGTAAGTTAAATAAATTTTCCTGAACTTAGTTTTGGATTTAACTAGTCTCATTTTTTATTAAGGATGACATTGATTTCTATTTGTATTAAAATGACGAGTATGCTGCTCATGACCAAGTGGCCAGATTTTTTAGAAGTCATCAATTTCAGCCTGACTAAACATTAAACAAGATTTTGACATTCAAATTGTATGCGAAATTTCCTTTTTTATAATACGAAATAAACGAAATAATAATTAATATAATAAAATAAATATTTATTAAATATGTATTTAAGTAAAATATTAAATATTGCCTAAATATTTTCTTAAAATAAAACTGATTTTATTCTTTTATTCATATAAATTATTAAATATTTATCTATACATATTTAGAATTAATATAAAAGAGAATCTATAATTTGAAATTATGAAAAGATAGAAATTGTTTTAATGATTTAAATTAATTATATTTAATGAATTGCATAAACGACTAAACAATTACAAACAATACAATAAACAAACAATAACAAACATATACTAAAATAACATATACTGCATTTTTTGTATCTAAAATTATTATTTCATTATTAAAAATTAAAAATATTGTCTATTTTAACTTATTTTGAGAAGGTTTACTTATTAGATTTACATAATATTCTTAATTGAAGAATAGTGGAAACGTTTTTAACATGCATTGTTAGTCTCAAATAGATTCAAAATATGTTACAAAATGATTGTTTTATTAGTTATCCATTGCGATAAAAATGAAACTAAAACTTTTTCTTGTATTCTAAATTTATTTAATTCATATTTGAAATGTAAATATGTATAACTTACTAAATTATACAATATACGTTAACTGTAAATAATAATTCTAGATGTTATTTGAATGTATAAAAAACGAAACTAAAGACAATGTTTCTGGGCATTAAACTGGTTAATAGTTTTCAATTCAATTCTAAATGTTGTGGCAAGCTGTTCCAAAATAATGCGCAGCATTTACGAGTCTATCGCTATCCTTTTTATTTTCACAGACAAAAAGTTCGCTGGAACCTCTCTGTCGCACGTATTCACTCGTATGAATATTGCACTTTTTAAAACTCGACAACCCTAATTCAGGACTGATTTTTTGCAGACAACCCTACATCACCGTGTTTGCAATAAAATAATCTTTATTTTGACATAAAGTTTATTCATTAACCAGACCGGTGCAAATTACTAATTTCGATCTGCCTTTTTATACCTGCCAACCCTAAGTTATGACGGGGAAAAAATAGACAACCTATCGTTTGCATATTCTAAAGGCTTCATACTTTTGATTGGTATGTCATTTGTCTATTAACCGAAACGGTGAAATATTTAAAAAAAATTAATTTTTAAATTTTTAATTAATCATATTCTGGACCGAAATATTTTAGACAACCCACTTGCAATATATTTATTAACATATTTAATTTAATATAAAATACTTTTCATCCATTAACCAGTTCGGTGAAGGTCGTTCTATAGTCGGATCTTAGACTATAATTCATCATATCTTTATAACAGTAATACAATTACTTTAATCTTATAGTTTCTTTTCATTATAAGCACAGCACATACATGTAACCATTTTTTTTCCCTTTTCTTATATTAGAACTACAATTTTCTTTTTTTTTATATATATATATACATATATTTCCGCAATGAAAAAAAAACTTCAATTCTTTTCGTTTGGTTTTAAAACAATCCCAAATTTTAAATTAAAAAAACAAATTGATTTATGATTTTTAACTAAATGCCAAATGCATTATTTGGCGATCTCATTTAATCACGTTGATTTCTATTGAAATCACAATTACAACTTTTTATTTTTAAGTTCTGACCACGAAATAGAATAACCTTTTTTTTATTCATTGATCATTAATTCACATTCATTAATCATTAATTCTTATAAAACGCGAGCTCGCGATCAAATTTTTATTGAATTTCGATTTTTTTTTAAACCCAAAATTGAGCTATAAATTAATGATTTTACAATCCTAATCGAACTTTTAATTACTTTAAATTAAATTTTTTTTCGTATTGAAAATCATAAACGAACTGATTTTATAATAAAATCGTACTGACTCGCATTGTGCAAAATGCATTCCATAAATATCCTAAACAAAGGTGTGGAAGCGAGATGATTGTTCAAAATAGTCGAACCCTTCTTTCTGTTCTTGTGGGATTATCCGTTTTCAAAAAAAAAAAAAAATCAATCATGATCATTATCATATTGTTTCACAAATCGCAATACAAAACTTATTTAAGAGTGACATGCCATTTCTTCTTATCATCGTCAATCATAAATAGAAACAATCAACCATACATAATTTGGGTTTGTTTTGCTTCAGTTATTAAAATCATAGAAAACATGCCAATAACTTATGAAATGACAATAAATCGTTAACATTTTAGATGAACAAGGTTAAATCAGATCGTAACAGAGAATATTAGCGATAATTTAGATTTTTCTTATGTTTGTTTTTAACAGAGATAATATAAAAGAATTTGATAATGAAACAATACGTTTTTGGAGATTCGGGTTGTTGGAGGAGCGCGATAAATAGGTTCTGTATAATGTTATTAGTTGTATGGATAATGAACAATGTAAAGGACCGTCGATAATACTATGTTTGTTGTTATGTGAATTAGCGGATGTTGATATTAGGATTACCAAGTAGTTAAATTATAATGGAGAAAAATAGAACAGTGTGGTGGTAACATATCTTTGACTGTTCGTTGATCATTAAATCTCACTACCAAAGCATACATTTTCTCCAATCCACCAGTACAGAACCTGAACTCGTTCTGGAGTGGGGTGTAGACTCTTATAAATACTACTGGTCCTAACTCATGTCAGATCGCGGCATAACAGCATGTATATTTTGTTTTTTGCTCGAAATATTTTGATCGAATCAACTTCTTTATCTTAGTTCCTGTACATTCCATATTTACATCAACACTATAATAAATCCTCACCAAAGATTCTAGAATATTCAATCTTGTTGCTAATGGACGAAGATATAGGATATAACAATTGAACACATTCAGAGCTGGTTAATTTATTCAAATAGATCCCGCTAACCGTTAACTGTCTTTAACAAGAAAATACGTTTAAATTTGTGTAACAATACGTGACCAAAAAAACCAACAAATCTCCTCTTTCACGGTAGCACTCCACAATTCCTGGTCTCTCAATTTGAAATTTTTTCCTGAGAGTTTATGGTTAAACAAGATAAAATGTTCAAGCATTACCGCAAAAATGTTCTCGGACTTCAAAACCTTCAAACCCTTCGAAAACTGACATTTTCGTAAAAAATTACGACTTTTTTTTTTATGATAGGACTTCAAATATTAGTCATTATTTACTCTAAAACCATCGTAATTTTGTATGTTTTATATAAAAATGAAATAAAACACTTAACTGATATACACAAAACACTTTTTTATTCATATTCACTTCACTATCGTTAAAAATTTTAGATTTTAAAATCACCAACTTTTTATTACATTTAACTTATAAGTAAACAAAAAATTGTTATTAGACCTTTACTGACGTCTATATACTATAAATTTCTTTCAAACGCATGTATATTTTGTTTTTTGATCGAATCAACTTCTTTATCTTTGTCCCTGTACATTCCATAGTCACATCAACACCATTATAAATCCTCACCAAAGATTCTAGAATATTTAATCTTGTTTTTTTTTAATAAAAAGTGTTGTGTAGTAGGAATTACAAAATGTGTCACAACAACACCTTTTAAGACCTAGGGCCCACAACAACATGCGTCTTGAGGTATTGGTGGACGCTTTTTGTAGTCCTAGTTGTACAACAACACCTTTTAAGACCTAGGTCCCACAACAACATGCGTCTTGAGGTATTGGTGGACGCTTTTTTTAAATCTTTGTGGATTGATGGCGCTCGAGACCACTGAATCGGGCAAAGCATTCCATTTGTACGATGTACGCACAAAGAAATCCCTTTGGATTCTATTACTATGACAGTGAGCAACCTCGACAGTTCGACCGCCTGCACAAACCGATTGACGACCTAAACGGGGAAAAACATATGTCTGAGGCATTATAGATTTGATTTCGTCCGAGAACTGCTGGTGACCATATTTATAAAAACAACGAGATCAGCAACAGTGCGACGATGTTGTAGGGAATCAAGATCTAATGTTAAATTTCGATCACCAATTCGTATAGTGCGCTTTTGAACAGAGTCCAAAAGAGCTAGAACGGTAACAGATGCAGCGCCCCAAACTTGACAACAATACTCCACACAGGGACGAATGTAGGACTTATAAATGTGGAGTAATTAATGCAAAGTAAAATATACTAATGGACGGAGATATAGGATATAACAATTGAACACTGGTTAATTTAATTAATTTATTCAAATAGATTACCCGCTAACCGTTAACTGTCTTTAACATGAAAATAAGTTTTGATGTGTGTAACAATACGTGACCAAAAAAACCAACAAATCTCCTCGTTCACGGTAGCACCACAATTCCTGGTTCCTCAATTTGACATTTTTTCCTGAGAGTTTATGCTTAAACAAGATAAAAATGTTCAAGCATTACCCCAAAAATGTTCTCGGACTTCAAGAAAACCCTTCGAAAACTGACATTTTCATAAAAAACTGCGACATTTTTTTTATGATTTGACTTCAAATATTAGTCATTAGCCACTATGTAGTGTTTGGACTTTTGCACCGAAAAAAGAAACAAATATAATAAAATGGGATAACGGATCGTCTCAACGACGGGTCCGGACTTGAAGCTCTCTTATCTCAAAAAAAAATTCCTAACCTATCATTCTAACAAGAGGACACAAATATTAAAACTGAATAATCTTATATCTTATATATATAAAAATCACGTGTCACGATGTTTGTCCGCGATGAACTCCGTAACAATGTAACCAATCTTAATGAAATGTTGTACGATGTGTGTATGATGGTCCAGCTTGAGAGATAGGATAGTTATTATCTTGATTAAATGCCTAAATATTTTTTAATTGTAAATTAAATGTTAAATATGGATTGTTCATATGCCAACTTTCAGATGGCAGCGTAAATCAATTTATTCAATTGATAGTAAACTTCAGGCGTGCTATACACCTGAGCTAAACTATGCGAAATCTGCGAACTATGTTTTTAAAAAAGTAATGTTTTAATGCGAATAAAGCTTTTTCAAAAAAATGTAATGTTTCCGTTTTTCTTTTCTATTTTGTTTCGGTAATGTTTTTTTCTATAATTACGTTATATACATTATTTTTTAAAAACATAGTTCACATATTTTGCATAGTTTAGCTCAGGTGTATAGCGCGCCTTAACTTCATATAAGGCCATTATTAGACTATCAAATATGTTTTAGTAAAAAAGTTTTGTTTTATATTTGATAATAAACGAAAAGCATATCATGCTATGTCAAATACGTTACCAAAGATTATTAACAATTTTGTGGAGGTTATATATTAATTATAGTAGTGCTATAAAGTATCGAAATCTGTAAAAAATTAGTGTATTGGTTTTTATAAAGTTTTACTAAAAATAAGAGTAAAAATAAAGAAAACAATAATTTAAATTTACTCTTTAATTTTTTTAAATTTTTCATTGGTCTTCAATGTTAATTTACAAAAATCAATATCAAATAGAAAAATACTCTTATACGTATTGCTTATTAAAATAGAACGATTAGAGGTAAAAAATTGTCATCAAAACTGAATGAAAAACTAGCGAAGTTTATTTTACAACCTTTATGCTTGATTTATAGTCGGTAACTTTAACTTAACGTCAAGTACAAATGTATGAAAATGCACTAGAACATTTATAGTCGGTACGTAAACTTAACGTTAACTTAACGTAAAGTTCATTTCATTCTATCTTAAGGATTTTTTGACGTTTAGTATAAAAACTAAAGAAAACTAATATTTAATTGAAAGTGTCCATAAAAATAAAATTTTATTTATTAAAAAATGCAAAAGATATAAAAAGAGCGACTTTAATTAAAGCCAAATTTTAGCATGAAATTAATATGAAAATAAAGTTTTTTATTTTTAAATTTTGTATCAAATGTTTATTTCGAATTTTATTATTTTAAATTTTGATTGTGAAATCAGTTTGTTACTTTTAAAGCATTGATTGATTTATAAAATTGATTACAAAACCAAAATTAATATCAAATCAAACGTCAAAGAATACGTAATTTCTTACCGACCTTAAATCAAAATTTTGTATAGAGTCTTAAGTTACGGTTAAGTTAAAGTTAACGTCAACTCTCCAATTTCATGTCAAATTTTTTTTATTGACCAATATATTTGATAGTGTAATATACGCCTCATAAATTTGGGTTAGCCAATAGATGGTGCCGTATTTGTATTTAAAAAATTGGTTTTAATGTTAAAGTTTTCCAAATACACAACGCTTGCTTTTTCCAATTGTCGTGTATTATTTTTTCATTGGTGATTGCTGATAATTATTTTAATTGGTTTTTTTTTAAATATCGGTTTATGCGCGTAGCTTGCTTTGATCAATGTTTTTTTTCGTTGAATATAATTTTATGAAATAGAAAAATGAATGTATAATATTTTATTAAAATAATATGTCAAATATTTTGAAATAGCACATTTTTTTGGAAATTTTAGGTGAAAAAGATGATGAACAATGTCGTTGAAGCTACAATTTTGAATGGAAAATTCAAAGTGGAAGATGTACTGTTGCTACGTATTTCAATGATCGCAACAGATATGGCATTTGAATTCAAACGTTTAGTTTCCAGTGCAACTCGCTTTTGCAATGACCATCAACAACTCAAAACGACTTTTCTTGAATTTTCTTTCTTATGAGATACCGACAATATGCGACGGGAATAATGTTAAATAAACAAAAGTTTTACACTATTTGGTGTAAAATAAATAAAGTTTTTAGAGTGATTAAGTAATTATTTTTATTCACATGAGTTTTGCAATTTTAAAGCATTTTTTATTTTCTCAAAGAAAGACTTCTTTAAAACAGGTTTTGTGTGTTTCGTGTCGGGAACAAATACAATTTACAATTGTATAATCATAGATGAAGAATTCAATTTAAATAAATATGCAATAATGAAGTTTCAATTTAGAAATTATCTGAACATGAAAATTGTAATATGTTTCGTTGTTGTTTCATCCACTGTGGCTGAGTCTGTAAGATGGCTTTGAACTATGATGTCTCTGATGAGTGTGAGTTCAATTCCGACAATAATTACTTATTATCGGGAATAATACTTTTAATAATTACTTTGAGCAATAATTACTCACAAAATCGCTTAAAACTTAATATTCCATTAATGTTGTCTATATATGGAACATATATGCCAATATATTGACCGTGTGTAAGATATTAGTTTCGCATTGATTTGCAACATTCAATAATAATGACTTTAAAATGACTTAAAATGTTGACTAAATAGAAATATTTCTCATCCTATGAATTCAAATCCTATAAATTCATATACAAAAACTTCCAAATAATTTTGATTTTTTTTTGCATCACATCTTTTATTCCTTTTTTCCATCACTTCTTCTATACTTTCATCGAATGTACTGTCGCTATTCTTACTGCCCTTGCTGACCATAAAATCATATACCGATCAAAATTTTTTGCAACGTTTTTAGTAACCTACCGGTAAAGAAAGCGTATACTAAACCACATGAGCACTGTGAAAATTTGTGAATCCATTTTTGTTCCGTATAATGTTCTAAATAGATTACACACCTGAAAACTTATTTGATCGCGTATTTTTTATATATCCTTTGTTTTATATATAATACTATTTTTTTATATTTTAGTGATCAACTAGAGTGCTGATCCTTCCTTTTTCATTCATATTAAAAAAAAAAAAATAGAAAACCATTTCTCATTACTACTCTTTGAAATTATTGCTACGTCAACAAAATGTATACACACAAACTTTATTTATAGGCGTAGCAAAGCACGCCGGGTCCCGCTAGTAATAATATAAAGAAAAAAATGAAACTTAACTTATATAGTGTTGATGATGTGCGTAATACTTCAAAAAATTAGTTTTCCTTCTCTTTCTTGGTTCTGCTAGATGTAGATTCTTCGATTCCCCTCGATTGACTAATTTCCCTGGTTCCATATGATATTTCCTTTGCACAACTAGTTGTTGGAGCATCGAAGGGTTACATTGTAGAATCCAAATTTGGTGCTAAAATTGGTGATGCACTTGATTCTGGAATTGGATCTGGAATTGGATCTGGAGTTGGATCTGGATGTTTCTTTTCATGAGCTTTTAGATTATGTATTTCCTTGTATTTTAAGTCGCATATTTTGCAAATGTGTCTATTTTCTTGTGAGTGTACGTTCACTTCATGACGGTCCAGCTCATTCCTTCTTGTAAACAATTTTGGAGGTTGACATATTTCGCATTGAATTCGTTTCCTTCGCCATGCTTATTTTTCATATGTCTGTTTAAATAATGAATATGTCGAAACTTTGTTGGGCATTTTGGACATTGCAATTTCTCTTCAGTTAAAACTTCCATTTCTTTTGAATTCATTTGGAATCCGTAGATTGTCTCGATTTGATGGTGCGTTATGTTGAATAATATTGTTTCGATTTGATGAGTTAAGAATTTTCGAACAAATTAAACACGAATTAAACACGTTTAACAAATTTCACAATTTTTAAAATAAACAAATTTAACAATAATTAACAAAATAATAAAATTAATCAAAACAAGAAAAATAGTTGTTTGCACTATGCAAGCAAAACACAAAACCATCGTAATTTTGTATGTTTTATATAAAAATGAAATAAAACACTTACCTGAAATACACAAAACACTTTTTTATTCATACTCACTTCACTATCATTAATAATTTTAAATTTTAAAATCACTAACTTTTTATTACATTTAACTTATAAGTAAACAAAAAATTGTTATTAGACCTTTACTGACGTCTATATAAATTTCTTTCAAACGCATGTATATTTTGTTTTTTGATAGAAATCTTTTGATCGAATCAACTTCTTTATCTTTGTCCTGTACATTTCCTAGTCACATCAACACCATTATAAATCCTCACCAAAGATTCTAGAATATTTAATCTTGTTGCTAATGGACGGAGGTATAGGATATAACAATTGAACACATTCATAGTTGGTTAATTTATTCAAATAGATAACCCGCTAACCGTTAACTGTCTTTGACATGAAAATAAGTTTTGATGTGTGTAACAATACGTGACCAAAAAAACCAACAAATCTCCTTTCACGGTAGCACCACAATTCCTGGTTCCTCAATTTGACATTTTTTCCTGAGAGTTTATGCTTAAACAAGATAAAAATGTTCAAGCATTACCCCAAAAATGTTCTCGGACTTCAAGAAAACCCTTCGAAAACTGACATTTTCATAAAAAATTGCGACATTTTTTTTACGATGTGACTTCAAATATTAGTCATTAGCTACTTTGTAGTGTTTGGACTTTTCCACCGAAAAAAAACAAAAATAATAAAATGGGATAACGGATCGTCTCAACGACGGGTCCGGACTTGAGGCTCTCTTATCTAAAAAAAAATTCCTAACCTATCACTCTAACAAGAGGACACAAATATTAAAACTGAATAATAATAATATAAAGAAAAAAATGAAAACTTAACTTATATAGTGTTGATAATGTGCGTAATACTCCAAAAAATTAGTTTTCCTTCTCTTTCTTGGTTCTGCTAGATGTAGATTCTTCGATTCCCCTCGATTGACTAATTTCCCTGGTTCCATATGATATTTCCTTTGCACAACTAGTTGTTGGAGCATCGAAGGGTTGCATTGTAGAATCTAAATTTGGTGCTAAAAGTTGGTGATGCAATAGATTCTGGAATTGGATCTGGAATTGGATCTGGATTTGGAGTTGGATCTGGATGTTAATTTTTTTCATGAGCTTTTAGATTATGTATTTCCTTGTATTTTAAGTCGCATATTTTGCAAATGTGTCAACTTTCTTGTGAGTGTACGTTAATTTCATGACGGTCCAGCTCATACCTTCTTCTAAACAATTTTGGAGGTTGACATATTTCGCATTGAATTCGTTTCCTTCGCCATGCTTATTTTTCATATGTCTGTTTAAATAATGAATATGTCGAAACTTTGTTGGGCATTTTGGACATTGTAATTTCTCTTCAGTTAAAACTTCCATTTCTTTTAAATTCATTTGGAATCCGTAGATTGTTTCGATTTGATGATGCGTTATGTTGAATAATATTGTTTCGATTTGATGAGTTAAGAATTTTCGAACAAATTAAACACGAATTAAACACGTTTAACAAATTTAACAATTTTTAAAATAAACAAATTTAACAATAATTAACAAAATAATAAAATTAATCAAAACAAGAAAAATAGTTGTTTGCACTATGCAAGCAAAACACAAAACCATCGTAATTTTGTATGTTTTATATAAAAATGAAATAAAACACCTACCTAATATACACAAAACACTTTTTTATTCATATTCACTTCACTATCATTAATAATTTTAAATTTTAAAATCACCAACCTTTTATTACATTTAACTTATAAGCAAACAAAAAATTCTTGTTAGACCTTTACTGACGTCTATATAAATTTCTTTCAAACGCATGCATATTTTGTGTTTTGATAGAAATCTTTTAATCGAATCAACTTCTTTATCTTTGTCCTGTACATTCCCTAGTCACATCAACACCATTATAAATCGTCACCGAAGATTCCAGAATATTTAATCTTGTTGCTAATGGACAGAAATATAGGATATAACAATTGAACACATGCAGAGTTGGTTAATTTATTCAAATAGATCCCGCTAACCGTTAACTGTCTTTAACATGAAAATACGTTTAAATTTAAACGTCGGAAATTCTCTCATTATTGTCAACAACAGCCTCAAAAACTTCCTTGAACGTTAACCACTCTGTAATAATTCCAGGGGCCCTATTCCCGAACACATAAATGTGAATTTTGACAATATTGTAACGTTTGTATTTCATCACATTCAACGGTGATGGTAACGATTTTACGAAAAACGAATTTCACAATATTGTCAAAATTGAATTTAGACAATATTGTGAAATTCGTTTTTCGGAAAATCGTTACCGTTACCGTTTAATGTTATGCAATACAAACTTCACAATATTGTCAAAATTCACATTTATGTGTTCGAGAATAGGGCCCCAGTAAAAATTGGTATTGGGATGTCTGGTAATTTAAGATCGAGTTGATCAACCTGCTGATGCGACTCTACCATTGTTCAATTGAATTAGACCGACTATAATGTGGAGTTGTATAAATGTCCTTAGCAGCTACTTTGTGGTTTTTAATACATGCACCTAATTTAGATTTTACAAAATAATACTGTTTTTCGAAATCCTTAAAAGCATGATGGACCTCTTGTAACTTAGCTTCATCGACATTATCAATAACTTTATTAATTAGCGGTTTTGATTCCAGAAAAAGAGTTTCGACTGTTTCTAAACGCGCTTGAAATTCATCGACTCCAGCATGATCTAATGGTTCTCTGAGAAATTCGCGAATTGCAAGTACCCGATCATATATGAGTTGATATTTACGTATATTTTATCTATCTCATTCACCATTTTGATTTGAATAAATTGAAAATTGCTTTATATATCAAATTAATTGAAAACGTGTAACGTCTGCTATTACTAATAGACTAATAATTTTATTATACCAAACGAAATTCTACCGTAGATGAATCGACTACACTCAGAGAAAAAAATAGTCATATTTGACTATTTTTTAACTATTTTAATAGTCTGATTCGTGACCACTACTTTTAATAGCAATAAAATAATCATAATCAATTATTGTATAGTTATGATTAGTTTGTTGACAAATATAACTATTCTGTAGTTCACTTTAACTATTAATATAGTAAATTTTAACAATGTTTCAACAAAGTATGTTACTATTTTGTAGTAAATTTTGACTATTAAAATAATAAATTTTAACTATTTTACAACAACCAAAACGATTATTTTGTAGTAGATATTGACTATTAAAATAATAAATTTTAACTATTTTACAACATCCGAAATTTTGTATTAGATTTTAACTATTAAAATGGCAAATTCAAAAATGAGTATTTTATTGCTGGTTTTGTATGTAATTTTTTATTAAACATAAATTAATTTTTTACAAAAAATACATAAATTTGCTTATTTAATAAGATTGGAATTCAGAGATTATAAAACTTATAAATAAATAATCGTACATTTAATTGAAAAAATATTTACTAGAGCTCTGCATGAATGTCTTGATTTTTCGTGTGCAACGTTATTATCGTTATACTGCACACTTTATTTCATAATTTGAAATACATTGCACACTATAATTAAAAATAAAGAGTGCAACCTTAATTTAGTATATTGTCAAAATCCTGTTTTTGTTTTACATTAGAGCTCTGTATGAATATGTCGATTTTTCGTGTGCAATGTTATTATAGTTATACTGCACACTTTATTTCATAATTTGAAATATATTGCGCACGATAATTAACCTACGATAATCAACCCACGAACCTTATAATTTAGTATATTGTCAATAAGGGGTCGTAAAATACTCGAATATTAAGTACCCGGGTAGTAGTTATTTTAATCAAATACCCGGGTACCCACGTTACCCGGGTATTTGGGTAATTAAAACAAAACAAATTTTTAACAGGTCAGTTGTACATATTTAATCAACTTAACTTAAAAATACGTTAAACAAATATAAATGAATTCAATTTCAAAAAAGGAAAAATGAATTTTTATAATCATTTGTAAGATTCAATATAACTTCGTGTTTAGAAAATAGTATTTTCAAACACTAATTCATTAAGTGTGGAAGGAGCTAACGAACTGCAAAATTTGGTTACTATATTGTTGGCTACTGAAAACATCCGTTCGCATGCCGTGGATGACTATACATCCACGGCATGCAAATGGATGTATAGGCGCCTGAACCGGCGCCGATTTCATGTGATAATTACCACATATTTTAAACTTCGTGAGACGCCTGTCCTTGACGAGTCGGAAAACTTTTGTTCTACCATTTTATTCGAATCGGCCGTTTTTTTGTTTGGCAAGCTCCGAAAAATGCCGATTGTCCGGAATCTTGTAAATTTTTTTTTTAACTATGGGGATTGTTAATTTGTTTTAGAACACGAGGGTAAGCTTGTTCGACCAAAATGAGTCTGCTATTGTCGAGTCCGACAACTGACATTTTGGTATGTTTGAGTTGTCGGACTAGACTAGACAATAGCAGACAAATTTTTGTCGGACAAGGTTACCCTTGTCCGACAAAAATTATAAGATTCCGGGCAATCGGCCTTTTTCGGAGCTTGCAAACGAAAAAACGGCCGATTCGAGAAAAATGGTAGAACAAAAGTTTTCGGACACGTCAAGGACAGGTGCCTGACAAAGTATAAAATATGTGGTAATCATAATATGAAATCGGCGTCAGCCCAGGGACTAGTAGGATTTATAGTAAACGGTAAATCGTACGAATTATCCAACATTTGGTTTCGCTTACCCCTATTTGTCTCCATAGTTCATAAATCGAAGTTATTGATCAACGTTTAAATTTTCGTTTTTTTCTTTAGTTTTACTTATATTGTATATATGAAGCAAGACAATTCTGTTGTTCATTATAGACTGAAGTTTGATCCCGCTCTCCATTAGAAGAGTTTGAACGTTGATCTGCAATTCTGATGTTTTTTTCCTTTGAGTATAGAAAATGTTTGTTTCTTAATAGATGAAAAACGTGATCTACAGAGGTGAAAAAGTCGAGATTTGAACTTGACCAGTTTTGATTTTTTTGAAACTTGGCATATTAGTAGTAGAACAAAATAAAAAATACAACTTATTTTACAATTTTTGAAGTTATTCTTCTTTAACGCTCGTTGTACACATTTTGATGGGGTGTTGGGCGAGAAACCGCGTCACGCTTTTTTTTATAATGGATTTAGAAGTCTCGTCTTTATCACCAAAAAACATAAAGTTCAAATTGTTTTTGACTAAGGAAACTAAGGAAAATCGACGATTATCCGCAAAAATTTTGTAAAGTGTGTGTAATGTGTATAATGGTCCAACTTGAGAGATAGGATAGTTTTTATCTCGATTAAAAGTCTTAATATTTTTTAATTGCGAATTGAATGTTAAATATGGATGGTTCATAAGCAAACTTTCAGATGGCGGCGTAAATTTATTAGTTTACTGTCAAACCTGCTTTATCGACTTTTTAATCATCCGTGTAGGGAATAATTTTACAAATTATCGGTTGTAATACCACGAGTCATTGAAATTTTTTCGAAAATTTTTTGATTTTACGAATTAAATTATTTAGCAACACTGCGAATCAAAGCGCACAATAAACCACGAGTCCGAAGGACGAGTGGTTTAAGTAGTGGTTTGATTGAGCAGTGTTGCTTAAAAATAATTTAATGAGTAAAATTGAAAAATTTTAGACAAAAATTTCAATGAAGAGTGGTATTTAATGAGATAATTTTTTTTAATTATAATTTTGTTTAAAAGATAATTATTAGTTTCTAAATAAAATTTTTCTACAAATTATTTAATAATACAAAATTATGTAAAAATGCAAATAATAAAAATGTCCGTTTTCATTCATAAATATTTGCATGTTTGTTTATTTGTCAAAAATAAATTACAAATTTATGCGCCTACTAAGATGAAGTTATATTTCATTTTGTTAGAACAAAAAATGACAACAAAGAATTCTCATAACGACAAAGCAAAATTATCGACGACAAGAAGAATTGCCGACAGTTAAAACAAAGCCTACTGTTTAAATATCATAGTTTGTATGAATGAAAAATAAAATTTCTGACATCAAAAAAAAATTATCGGTTGTAATACCACGAGTCATTGAAATTTTTTCGAAAATTTTTTGATTTTACGAATTAAATTATTTAGCAACACTGCGAATCAAAGCGCACAATAAACCACGAGTCCGAAGGACGAGTGGTTTAAGTAGTGGGTTGATTGAGCAGTGTTGCTTGAAAATAATTTAATGAGTAAAATTGAAAAATTTTCGAAAAAATTTCAATGAAGAGTGGTATTTAATGAGATAATTTTTTTTTAATTATAATTTGTTTAAAATATAATTATTAGTTTCTAAATAAAATTTTTTCTACAAATTATTCAATAATACAAAATTATGTAAAAATGGAATTCACAAATAATAAAAATGTCCGTTTTCATTCACAAATGGCTGCATGTTTATGTTTATTTGTCAAAAATATATTACAAATTTTTAACAGTTATTCGCCTACTAAGATAAAATGATATTTCATTTTGTTAGAAGAAAAAATGACAATAAAGAATTTTCATAACGACAAAGCAAAATCATCGACGACAAGAAGAATTGCCGACAGTTAAAGCAAAGTCTAATTGTTTAAATATCATAGTTTGTATGAATGAAAAATAAAATTTCTGACAGCAAAAAAAAATTATCTATGAAATTTCTCATTTTACTACAAAAAAATAATTTAAATTTCTTTATGAACTATTACTGACTATATATTAAGCATATTATATAAAACATATTATTTTCTTCTGTCCGTAAAGAAATACCTAAATAGGTTAAATTTTTCATACAACTTTGTATGGGAAATTTTGGCAATTTTTATGTTTCTTTTTTGAGCGACTTTAGAATACTATTTTATATATTATTACGCTTAATATATACTCGATAGGATAGTTTTTATCTCAATTAAAAGTTTTAATATATTTTTATTGCGAATTGAATGTTAAATGTGGTTCATAAACCATCTTTCAGATGGCGGCGTAAATTAGTTAAGTGACACAACTTAACCATGGACTTTTTAAGTGTGTATGAGTGAATGGCCAAAGAAGTATAACTTCCACCGTCTGGTCCGACGCAGACCCTACTTTTTTTTAAAGTACATAGCTTGAGCATAGGGGGCACCCCAACATGCATGAAAATTCTGCCAATCCGATATAACTTTGAAATTAAGTTGCTCAAGAACGGCTATACTGATTTCAGCCAACTTTTTTTGGCTTAATAGATTATTACTTTCAGTTAGCCGTTTGAAAAAAAATTAGTTAATTGTTTTTGTAATTAATTTTTAAATGAAAATATTAAAAAAACTTTTTTAAAGATAGCGCTAGGGTCGAATATCAATTGGAATTTAATTAATTTTTTTCCTGAAAATAGTTCTATCCTTATTCTAAAATACATCAAATTTACAAAGAGGCCTTTAATTTTTGTTTTTGAGATATTTAATTTTAAAGATTTTTAGTACGACTAAAATTCTAATTTTTCATCATTTTTTCAAACTCATTTTTTCTTCCATTAACAAAAAATGTTAAATTCAATTAAATTTTTACTTTTTTTTTTAATGTAGTTCTATCTATCCTTACTTTAAAATATTTCAAATGTACAAAGAGGCGTTAGTTCGTGTTCTTGAGATATTTAATTTTAAAGATTTTTGGTCCAACTAAAATTAGAATTTTTCATCACTTTTTTGAACTTCAATGGTTAAAATTTTTTGTTGATAAAAATTGTTCGTAAAAATAATGAACAATTAGAATTTTAAACGGACTAAAAATTTTTAAAATTAAACATCTCAAGAACACGAATTAACGCCTCTTTGTAAATTTGATGTATTTTAAAGTAAGGATAGAACTATATTTAAAAAAAAAAAGTTAAAATTTAATTGAATTTAGCATTTTTTGTTAATGGAAGTTGTTTGAAAAAAATGATGAAATATTAGAATTTTAGTCGTACTAAAAATCTTTAAAAAAAAAATATCTCAAGAACAAAACTCAACCCCTCTTTGTAAATTTAATATATTTCAGAGTAAAGATAGAACTATTTTCAGGAAAAAAATTAATTTAATTCCAATTGATATTCGACCCTAGCGCTATCTTTAAAAAAGTTTTTTTAATATTTTCATTTAAAAATTAATTACAAAAACAATTAACTAATTTTTTTTCAAACGGCTAATTAATCATCTATCAAACCAAAAAAAGTTTTTTAATTCCAAAGCAATTTGATTTCAAATTTTTATCGGATTGGCAGAATTTTCATTTTACATGCATTTTGGGGTCCCCCTATGCTCAAACTATGCACTTTAAAAAAATTGTAAAATAAATTGTATTTTTTATTTTGTCCATACTATTAATATGCCAAGTTTCAGGAAAATCAAAAATAGTCAAGTTTTCACAACTCGGTCTAGAACACGTTTTTCTTCTATAGTTTAAAAACTAATTGCCTTTTGGAAAAATACCATAATGCAAATATAACAATAATGCTATGATATTATTTTGCCTTCGTCTATTAACATCGTTGTTCAAAGTTTAATATAGTTCATGGGAAAGAGTATTAATCTGGTTTAATTTTTTTAGTACAAAGTAAAAAGCACCTTCAGCTGTTATACCGGTAGCCCTTTCCTTACTCAGTTTTTGTACTGCTAGCTATAAGCGGTTCGATAATAATCTAATTTTTTAAAAATATTTCTATATCCTTATCCTTTCTATTAATTTTTTCAGAGCCTAATCGAGTGCAGTATTAATGCAATTTCAAAAATCAATTTATTTTATTGCTGCAGTTAGTAGGTGATAAAATTTTAGTTCTTACTGGCGATTTCTTAAGTGCATGAAGACATAACTCGAGATTCTGCTATTTTATCGTTTTCAAATAATATGTTTCCGTCGTCGACGTAAAAGTTTTGTTATATTCTACTTGTTCTGCGGCGTCTTCATCTTCAAAATCTATTAAACCATCATCATCTTCTTTGACTAACCTTACATCATCACTATTGTTACCACAAGCATTTATTCTCAAGGATCTATATTTTAAGGTGATAGAAGTAATATTTATTAAGTTTATAAATCTACTTAGGTTCAAACGGTCGTTTAAACGTTCTATATTTTATGACTTAAAACCTTTGAAACTATTTCACAGCCCTACTCATTTACAAACTTATCTAAAATGCAGTTTATAATATAAATTTTCCGTAACCATTTCTTGTCCAGATCAACAAAAGTAACAGTGAGAGTTCCGTAAGCATTTTGTTTTTGCAATACCCTTTCTTTCTCTTTATGACATGAACAATACATTTAAATGGATATTAGGTAAATGGGATAAACACTAAAATGGGTATTTAGCAAACAAAATAGAAAACAGCTCATTTCATATTACTATTTTATTCCATGCAACACGTAGATATTAAACAAAATTTTCCTTAGCTTTATTAAAATATGTTATAAACATTATAGTACATTATGATGCAAGGACGTAAAGCTAAAGATTTTGGACACATCAAGACCAAGATTTTGGAGTTTGCAAAGGCGCTAGCCTTCCACCCACATTAAGTCCAAAATAGGCAAGTAAGGCATTTAAAAAAAAGTTTATTCTAAATTAAAATTATAAATTTGCATAAATTTTGAAATAAAAATATGTTAAACAAGTAACCTTTGAAAAAAAAACCTTTTATAAAAAATAACATCCTCAAAAAACATCGTTTTTTTCTTTGCTTCATAAAGTGTGCAATGTTAAATCATTATACATGCACACGTTTTACAGGTATGACGTTCTGTTTTACTTTTTCTTATCTTTCACACTTTATTTGTGTATAATGTTTTGGATGTTTTGGTAAAAGTTTTTAGTGTTATATACTGTCAAACATTTAAAACAAGGCAACTATGTTTTGACACTTTACAGAAAGAGTATTTTGATTTTAAAATGAATGTATTTGTGCAGAGGTCTAATATTTACAATATGATATTTATATTTGATATAAAATAATAAATTCACGAATTCAATCACCTGGACCATTTTTGAAATTTAATACTCTGCAAGACGTTGCTATCAGAAATTAAATAAAAATTATAACAGCTATTCATCTTTTAGCAAAAACGTCGTTTTTCCAATAATGAGCTATATATATATATATATATATGGTAATCAACCTCAGTTAGCGCAGTTCACAAATCTATGGAAATAAATAAAAAAGTATATGTATATATAATAAAAAAAGCTATTTTATATAAAACCTATTTATAAACACCTAAACTTTATATAAACACCCCATTAAATGATTATTTTCTAAATAAATAATAAATGCAAATATCAGTTAAGAAATGTATTACAAAACTAGCACTAATGTGAAAAATTAACATAATAAAAGAGAGGAAATGAGAAGGAAAAACTCAACAAACTTTTCAAAAATCGTTTCATTTAGTGTTCAACAATTTCACCTTTTCTAAAAAACTGACAATCTTATAATTTCCAATCCAACTTTTTGAAAAACCTCCCCATTTAGTCAAAATGCTTTTTTCAATTACAACTTTTAAGAAAAATTATATTTCGTATGAACCGAACTAATATTTTCTAACACAACTGTTCCTATTAGTCCAGAAAACATCTTGGAAGACCTTTCCATTTAGTCTTGATTCATCTCGACACTTATTCCAACTTCTGTAAAATAAACAGCATTTAATCTGCAACTACCTGATTTGCCAAATATTCCTACTATTTAGAAGAAGTGGAGGCTGAATCCACTCTGAATTTTTTTTTTTAAATTTCTCAACCTACATTGCCACAACATCATATTTCACAAACATATTTCATGTCCAATTTCATGTTCAATTATATTTCATGTCTACGAAATATTTACTATCCAGTGTCAAATGTTTCTAGCCCAAAATTTTTCGCATTATATGTTTGTGAAAAAATTGGGCAGAAAAATGTATGAAAATCATTCTATGTACACACTTAAGGATTTTTTGACATACTTATACTTAATACAATGATCAAAATTCTGGTCTTACATATAAATATACCAACCATCCTAATTCCTCTACGTTCAATGTTATTTGATTGAAGTAACTAAAATAACAGAAAAATCTATGCAATTGTTGTTTTGTTTCAGTGATTTCAGTCAAAACCAACGCACCATTAGGTGCGGTGCGTTGGTTTTGACTGAAATCACTGAAAAAAAACAACAATTGCATAGATTTTTCTGTTATTTTAGTTGCTTCAATCAAATAACATTGAACGTAGACGAATTAGGATGGTTGGTATATTTATATGTAAGACCAGAATTTTGATCATTGTATTAAGTATAAGTATGTCAAAAAATCCTTAAGTTAACACTTAAACTATAAACATTTTCAAGCAAAAAATATTCAAATTTTTATTGATGTCCTTTACCAAAACAATGCATTAATAATCAACTTTTATTTTATAATAAATAATTTTTTTAATTTACCAAGAAAATTGAATTAAACTTTCCAAGTTCCAAGAAAGTAAAAGGGGGCCACGTTCAACATTGTTTCGGTGATGCAGGTCTCTTCAATCCCATCGGATTTGTAAAGAAGTCATATTTTAGCACCAAGCACTCACTAAACCAAAAAATTTATTCAAATAAAAATCAATAAAATAATTAATAAAGACAAAACACTTAAATACTTACTTCAATGCACACTGCAACTAAACTAAATAAATACACAAATTTTTTAAACATAATCAAAAATACTTTTGATATTTTATGATAACTATTTTATTAGTTCGTATCAATTATAAACGTAATTAAAAATAGTCATAAATCAAATTTAGATGATTGACTATTCGAAATAGTTAAAAAATAACAACTTCTTTTTCTGAGTGTATATGCACTACCGCAAACCGAACGGAGCCTAATTAAATGTCAAACGTTTGTTTTCAAATTGTGAAAAAACAAACGAAAGAATATGTTGACGCAGATTTTGCAAAATACAATCCTGGAAGTTAATATGATAACTACAATGATTCTAAATGGAAATGTATATACAGGGTGTTTCATAATATATGCGCAGGACTTCAGGATGTGATAGATCGTCCAAAAATATGAAAAAAAGTTTCTCTAAACTTACCCTCTAAAATGCACCATTTTTGAGATACAGGGTGTTGAAATTAAAAAAAAATTCGTTTTTTGCGAATATCTCCGGAACCGTTTATTGGAACCGTTTAAATTTTTTTCTTCATGGACATTTCCAACTCTTAATTTAACTGTTTATGATTTGTTATTGTTTGTTTTTAAATTTTGAAACTATGAAGTTAACGATTGATTTTGTTACTTGTTCCAAAGTTTAAATAAATTTTATTTAATTAGTAAGAAAAAATTTTTATTTCAAAAAATTTACCATGTTTTTCAACATAAAAGTTGATTTTTCTCGAAAACGGTAGACTTTAGAGTTTATGACTGAGAGTAACTTTTTTATGTAGAAAACATTGGCGGTTCAAATGAGCAGCTCAAAACCGTACTTTTTCCAGTAGCGTAGAAGTTCGGGAGAAAAACACCCACTACCCCTCCAAATCCTACACCAATTACGACTTAAAAAAAAAATTCCCCACAAAACATAGATTATTATTAGTAGAAATTGCTTAATAAAGCTGTTTTCTGTACGATTAACTAATTTTTTTTTCAATTTCAACACCCTGTATCTCGAAAATGGTGCATTTTAGAGGGTAAGTTACGAGAACTTTTTTTTCATATTTTTGGACGACCTATCACATCCTAAAGTCCTGCGCATATATTATGAAACACCCTGTATGTGAAATTGAATAATTTAAATTAAAATGAATGAAATGTTATTAAAGTGAATTTATAGAAAATGTGACAATTATTGAAATGAATAAAAATTGAAAAATATAATGACTAAAATGAAATGAATACTTAATTATTTTGATGAACGATGATTTTGAATTCCTGGATGTGTGGTTTTGTAGATTCCCAATCCCAGTGTTTTAACTTTGAAGTGATGATTATTATATTTGTTTCACTAAATGAAATAAACTGGAAGTGTGTGATGTTGCACGAAACAAATTGCGTTGCCACTGATATTTGAAATTTACGATTAACCTGAATGATTTGATGTGTATCTTGCTCGTCTGATGAATGATGGTAGATGATTGATGAAACAAGTTTGTATGAACGATGAAATGAGCGTTTGATTGTAGAATTATATGTTGATAAATTTGTTGGTTATGCGACGCTTGCAGTATAATTGTAGAAAATGATGATTTGATTTTGATTAGCGTATAATTGCCTTGATATGGAATTGATGCCGTTTATGTTAAATGTAATGGTGAATGATGCGCTTGTTGATTGTTCTGTTGTGGAAATATGAATGCGTTTTTTATTTTTATAATGTGATCGATGTTTAATAGCGATGGCGCTGATGTTGTTGTTGATGATCGATAATCCAATAATAATTGTTTTTATTGAAGTAAAATGAATGTTATTATGGATTTGACGATTGATTTGATGATGGAATTATTGACTCTGATTTGCCACATGGAAATGGCACGTTTAGAGGTGAAAAGAATCAAGAATCCAGTGATGAATGACCAAAATGTGGGGTCTTCGATTGTATTGTTGATATATGGACTGTATTTTCTTTTAGAATTACTTTATTTAATAAAACGCACGATTAAAATTTATATTTAAGAGCACAACTTGTTACAAGCACATGAAAAAACAAAATGGCGAAAATTCCTTTTCCTTTAATGCCTCTAGCGGCCAATTATACAAAATAAAAGAGAGTTGCCATGTAAATAATTGCAACGTGACATCTTTTGACAAAAAATATAATTTAAATTCAGAAATTACTCTAACAAACTGTATTAGATCAAAAAAATTAGGTAACAAAATAAACTCACCTGGAGAGGACCGGTTGTTCCAACCATCGTCCTCTCTACCCTTAGTTTCCGGTCGCGTACACGTTGCGATCTTTTGTACCTATGAATCGCCCCGCGTGCCCGCAACACTAACCACGGTTAATCACTCCAACAAAGTTTAAAACAAAAAAAACTTAAGCTATACACTCACTAAATTCACCAGAGAAAAAATTTAATCAAAAATAAACACAAAGATTAATTCATAATTACAATCGTCCGATCGAATACACGGCGCGTGACTTAATAATCCCTCTCCAAAATTCAATTCCATTTATATCCCAACCAATTCATATTTAGGACTCTCAAAAAAAAATTTAACTCGCATCTTCTGTATTCGCGCCAATAACTTTCCAAACACTCAACAACAACGGTATAACCAACAATTAACCAAAAAATTACCTGTTTACCTAATCAGTAAGTTAATGTTTTCCCTTATTTACATTGCAATTATTAATTATTTACATGTTTGGATTCTATCTTCATACTATCACCTATCACCTTTTATATCCCCTAATATTTGCTCCACAACACATTGGAATATAGACGGTGCGGATGCTACTCTGAACGGTAACCTTTGGTATTGGTAAAGACCCTTTTGCGTATTAATAGTTACCAGTTCTTTGGAACGTTCACTTAGGGCTGATTGGTGATACGCTCCTTTCAAGTCTATCACTGAAAACAAATATTCCCTGCTAAACTTGCGAACACATCCTCTATCACCGGTAATAAGTAATGTTCCATACTCAAATTTTTGTTAATCGTAACTTTAAAATCACCACAGATACGGATTGAGCCATCAGGTTTAGGTACTAATACAATGGGTGAAACCCAATTACGATATTTAACCGACTTTAAACAATTTTCTTCTTCCAACCGACTTATTTCAGAAATTACTTTATCTCTTAAACTAAAAGGTACTGAATAAGCCTATGAAAAATTGCTTGAGTGTTTTCGTTTAATACAATGTCTGCTGTGAAATTTTTAATGGGGTCTTTATTTTCAGAATTAAAAATATTTGGAAATAACTCACGAAATTCTTTAATAACAGATAACGTTACCTGATCCTTATCAGCGTCCTTATCCTCCTCCATCGGTTTTATGATATTGACTTCATTTAATGGTCCAGGAAATCCTGTGAAAAACTCTCCAGCCTGGACATAGGATTGCCAGCCAATCTCGACCCATAATAGGCAATTTTTGCTTTCGCTACTCCACAGTAACAAGAATATCACCTAACACCTCCACACTATTTCCTGTAAGTACCATAACGCTATTAGAACATTCGTTAAACTTATTTATTTGCAAATAATTAAAATTTTTATCATACATTTTTTACTGATTACTGAAAAACAAGCTCCGTTATCTAGCTCTATATCAAAAAATTGGTTATCGATAAAAATTTTTATTATAAAAGGAGGTTCTATTTAATTTTTTCCATTGAAAATCGACTTAATCTAAAATTATATAAATACCCAACAACTTTTCTTCGTGATTGATTCCAGCAGGCTCGTTGTGAATGTCCCAGTTTGCCACATTTAAAGCATTTCCAATTTTTTGCCATACACCTATTCATTTAATGATGTCCATCACATTTATTACAATTGTAGATGTAATTGTTTAAACTTTGACTTCCCGTTGAATTTTTACTTTGACCTCTACTTGGACTTGTACTTGGAGTTCTACTTGGACTTCTCCTTGGACTTGTCAAAGTCCTACTGTCAAAACTACTCCTATATGGTGTTGGTGAACGACAAATTGAACGTTTTCTCCGTCTATTACTCTCCTCCCTACTTATCACACGACTTCTACTGACAGATGATTGTAAATTATGAACATATGTTTCAGTTTTAATTTTTCGTTGTTCCTTGCCCATCATTTCCATATTTAATGCTAAATCGCATGCTTTCTTAAATGTTAAGCTTTTTGTTAAGCTTTCGGCCAATAAAGCTGTTTGGATTTTTGAATCATACAAACCCAACACGAACTTATCCCGAAGTGCCATTTCCATAAATGCTTCGAAATTACAAGTAGCTGCTAACGTTTTCAACTCCACAATAAACTCTGATACAGTTTCATTTTGCGTTTGGTCTCTTTTATGAAACTTATAACTTTCAGCAATTTTTATAGATGGAGGTTGGAAATGTTCCGTTAACAATTTAGTTAGCTCCGATTAATATTTTGTAGTTGGTGACGCAGGATGAATCAACCTACATAATATTTCAAAACAATCTGGACCCACAAACGTAATAAATAGTGACGATTTCTTTTCGTCTTTAACATCGTTGCATTTAAAAAATTCGTTCATTCTCATCAGATACCTTCCAAAATCACCTCCTGGAGTAAACGCTTCAATAAACCCAATCATACTCATTGTATGTATACCCAATATTATTTTCAAAACCAAAAAAATGTTTTAAATGCAAAGTTTTAAATATTTGTATTTTCACTTGCTCTTATTTTCCAATCATTCACTTTTTCATTAACCAAAAATGGTAAACTAATTTCAACACGTAAAATAATTCTCTTGTTTTTCTTTATTTATAATTTATTCAATGCAATTGGTGGTGCTAAAAAGACAACAGAGCAGTGAAAACAATATTGGCGTGATTTGAAGTATTTTTTTTAATCTTCTAAGTTCTAACTACAGCTACTAAGTAACTAATTGCTTTTTCAGGATAAATGTTAAATCTAAGGGAGCAGAAAAAAAACGTAGCTTGGGGGAGTCTGGCGTAAACGGCCTTGGTAAGCTTCGCTGCCGGTTAGATGCCGTTGAAAAACGCGTTTTATCTATAATAACTCCAGATGTGGCTGATGGTGACGGTGAATCACAAGAGAGGGGATTGGACAGACCCGTAAGTTGTGTTTTTATACTCGTGAAATATATTAAACAAATTTATTTTTTATTCGCCTACATATTAAAGTGTTACTTTATTACTGTGATTTGCGGCTTTAAAGTATCACTTTTCAACTATTTATTTTTTTGTCATAGCTACGTCCAAAAAAGTAAAAAGCATTTGTATTTGTTTAAATTCTATGAAAAATGAAAATTTTTATCAAAGCAACCCTCAAATTCAATATTTCATTATCCAATTAAAATAGTTGTTATCATTTGTTGTCATAGCTACACAATAATTTGGAAAAATATTTATGTCAAAGGATACTTGTTCCACATATTTTTATTTTAAAATTTATGAAAATTTATAATTTTAATTTAGAATAAATAACTTTTCTTAAAATATTTTGCTTGCGGCGAATAAAAAATAGTATATGATGCACGGACGTAAGCTATTTTGGACTTAATGTGGGTGCAAATCTCGGCTAGCGCCTCGATTTGCAAACTCCACATCCGCCCAAAATCTTTAGCTTTACGTCCTAGCATCATAATGTACTATTATAACTTATACAGACGATTTCTTACAATAATGTAATAAATACGACATCGTCAGAATGCGTAGTGGCCCAAACAGTAGATAATGAACCCCAAGTTGAACATCATTATTTATTATGGTAAAAAAAAATTGAATAAAAAAATAAAAAAAATAGATTGCTTTGAAATGGTGTTCTGCACCGAAATGTCAACATAATAAAAATATTTTCAAGCTTGGTGAGTGTTAAGCCGCATTTACACGGTTCACTTTGGGTGATTCATCCAAATGATTCATTCAAAATGAGCCGTGTAAACCACAAATCATCCAGAGTGATCATCCAGGATGATGGATGATCAAAGTAGAGACGAGTTCAACTTTTTGATCACTTTGGATGATAGTTCTGGATGAATCGTGTAAACAAAAAGTAAAGCATTATTATTACTGCTTTTATTTTATGGAGTTTTGTTTTATACAAATTTTTCAGTATTATGAAAGAAATCATAAGCAAAATCATTGTCATGTCATGGTTATATTGTCAGGTTATGTTTTTTTCAGGAATTGTTTTGTGTTTCAGAAAAATCATAATAATATTAAATTAAATATATAAACATAAATATGAAAAAATATGATAAAGTGTATTTATATATTTACATTTATGTATTTACATATATGTATTTATATATTATATGTGTATTTTTACAATTCCAAACAGTTTTCACAATTTTTCATATCTCAAGAGAACCAATAACAGTTGCAATTTTTTAATTGATTTCGTCAAAATATGTTACCGCCATATTAAGATGAAAATAAAAATTTGATTTTGGATGATGCGTGTAAACGAAAAGTGATTTTACTTTTACTTTCACTAAGAGGAAATCATCCAAAATGATTATCCAAAGTGAACCGTGTAAATGCTGCTTTATATATGTTAAAAGAACGCACAACTGTAGCCTGATTCTCTAAAAAACAAGATTACGTCCAAGATAAAAATTACGTCCAAGATAAAATTATTGTCAGCAAGACATTTAAATATCAAAATGATTTGTGTAAGTGATAAATAGCACACAAATAATAAATAAGTTAAAATGATGCAAGAAATTATAAAGGATATCGAAGATTTTAATACGTGTAAAGAGATTGCGAATAACGCGATTAAGATTAAGAGACGCACAAAACCCGTTTAATATATCTGCCGATTGCTTCGAAATCTATTATCGTTTACCAAAATTTTTGGTTCATAATTTAATTGAAGAATTGCGGCCGTTCTTGCAACAGTCCCAACGAAATAGCGCCATTCCTGATTATTTACAAGTGCTTTCGTTTTTGAGCGTAGTAGCGAATGGTTAGTTGTTTTTAAAATTGTCTGCTTAAAACATATTTAATTATAGATATATTTTCATTAGAGGTGGATATAAAAAAAATGTAGGGCACAATTTCCTCATAGCGTTATCGCAAACTTCCATTTCGAGGTGCGTTGAAGTTGTATCAAGGGCAATTGGCACAAATTTAAGCACAAAATATGTACGTTTTCCTCAAAGTGATGTGGAAATAAATAACGTTAAACATGTGTAAGTTAGTTTTCATTTATATGTATATTTTTACAAAAATATTTAGTTAAAATAATTCATAACATAGGTTTTATAATAAATTTGGCTTTCCCGGTGTTGTCGGTGCAATTGCAATCTAACGGTTGCATTAAGTGCCTTTTGATTTGGCTATTGGCGAAAATAAAGGAATCATGTGCACATCCTCCGTACCTAGCATTTATATTTAAAATTTTTAAATTGTAGTCACATATCTGGAATGCATAAATTACATATTTAAATTACATAAGTAAGTTAACTTTTTCGTTATAAACATTTACAATTTGAACATTTTTGGTGTGGGATTTTTTTCGGCCACTATAATACGCGTGCTCTACCCCTTGACTTGGTTTTGCAATTGCAATATGTGTGCAATTATGTTCAAATTGTAAATGTTTATAACGAAAAAGTTAACTTACTTATGTAATTTAAATATGTAATTTATGCATTCCAGAAATTTTAAATATAAATGCTAGGTACGGAGGATGTGCACATGATTAAATGCACATGATTCCTTTATTTTCGCCAATAGCCAAATCAAAAGGCACTTAATGCAGTTATATGAAAGTGGAAATACAAACACTTGGCTAATTGGTAAATTTTTGAGAGAAGGCTAGCAAATGTTTTACTGCAACTAAAATTTAATTTCATTATTATAGGTGATAGAGCAGGGTTCGCAACTGAATTTTATTGGCGTGCCAAAACAATTTTTTTTTAATTATCGCTGTTGTCGCGTGCCAATGCAATTATGAAATAGTACATTTTGCTACAACAGATGAAAACGTTGCGTTTTTGTGAGTGAAAATTTGTTCACGAGACGCGTTAGCGTCAAGAGAGGCAATTTCACGAACGTAAAATGTGTAAATAAAAATTCGTTCCTGCAATGTTTCTAGTTTTAGGAGTTCTTGTCGTATTTTCCCAACTGTAGCACAACGCAAAGAAATTACCAGTTTGGCATCGGAGTTAATATCTGTACTCTTATCGACTGCCAATCCAGACATTTCAACCGCATGAAGATCAGGTTTTAACTGTTTAGAAATATTTTCACGTATTTTATAATTCTATTCCTTACGGTATTTGCACTTAACTGCACACTTTGGCTACGGGAGAGAATTTTATTTTTGCTTTCAAAGTCTTCGAAAAGTACGTTTCATAAAATTTTAAAAAGTTTTATGTGGAAAAGACAAAGTACAAACTTTTGTTTATTTATTTATTTATATTTATTTTATATTTATTTTTATTTATTTAAATCCGTTAATGCTTTGCCATGTTTGGCAATATCTCTTGCTACTTTAAAACTTACGATGGTAATATTATTAGAAGATTTAGTACAGCGGTGCCCAAACTGCGGCCATCTGGCCGCATGCGGCCAGTTTTATGATTTGGTGCGGCCAGTAAAAATATTATAAAAATAGCAAATACCACAATAATAATAAGTTCCGTTTAAAAAAGTACAATATTTTGGTACGTACTCAATTCAAACTTAAATATTCCTAACAAATTCCTATAGAAATAGACTAACTGACATTAATTTGAAAAACGAACTAAGAATTAGTAATACTACACAAGAATTTAATGTTCGCGACTTAATTTGAATAAAAAATCTTAACATAATTTATACTGTTTATTTAGTTTTTTTTCCGTGCGGCCAGTCATTCTTGTTCTTTTAAATTTTTGGCCATCTCTTCCATGATTTCTGGGCACCCCTGATTTAGTATATTTAGTAAATTTATTTGATTGCGTTTCATGTTTATAAACCTTTTTTGAAATATGCTTTTGTATAAAACTAAATGGCCATTAAATGGCACATTTACAGCAGCTTTTTTCCGGAAATATATCTATTATTTGAGAAGGAATTTTGGTAATAATATTACTGTAGTATTTAATTGTTATTATGAACAAAGTCTGAAGGTTGTAGAAATAAACCATCGTTCACAAAAATTTACCTCATAAGAATACATAAGAATTATCTTTGCAGACCATCAGAATGCAAAATATTCCATCAACCTTTTAAAAATGATTTTCTGTATTTGCAAAAAAGAATGTGGTGCATTATGTATCTGTCGAAAAGATAGACGTTTTTGCAACGCAACTTGTAGTGTATGCTCCGCTCCGGCAATATCTCTCATAATAGTGCTCCGATTTTAGATCAAAAAGGAGGAAATTGACAGTGATTATAGATCTCATGAGGATTCAATGTGCTCAATATTAATGAAAAAGCATTTAAATAAAAAAAAGAAAATAAATTTGTCGCCTGTAATAACTGTTTTTAGTGTAACCATAATAGTGGGTGGTTTAAAAGATTTGAGATATGTGATTGTGATCTTTATTTCGATCTGTTAAGATTTAATTTGTAGTTTAATAAGTTTTGACAATAAGGGGCTAGTTTTTGCCCCTAAAAAATAAAAAGCACATAGGATAGATTTTGAAATGGAGGGTGTGTTGAGCTTAATTCCAAATTTTCTGGCAAATCGATGCTGATCCAAAGAATTCGGAGGTTCCCTACTATGTTTACCGTCTTTTACTGAACAGTAACATTTAACGTGTTAAAAAATATCTGAAAAAATCTTTTCTTTATTATGATTCCAAAAACGCGAATTTAAGGAAAATTTTGGACACAATTTCAGAATGTTTGCCGTGCCAGACAAATTTTCAAACGTGCCAAGTTTGGCACGCGTGCCACGTATTTGCGATCACTGTGATAGAGGATACGGGCAAACGCTATGGTTAATGACACCAATCAGAACAACCACAAACGCATACGAACTATATATAACCGAACTGGTTATAACTAAATTATAACCGTACTCATAGATCTAGCAGAAATTGTGTTGAAAGATGCAACGGTGTTCTGAAAGGGCGATTTCGAATTTTGGGAAAAGATAGAATATTGAGATATTCTCCCCAAAAATCTGGCATCATGATTAATTCTTGGGCGGTACTACATAATATGATGATAGAAGCAAATGTACCACATTCTGATCTAAATGTTGATGACGAAGACCATGACGAAGTAACGGTTGAAGAAGACGGAAGTTTAGAAGACCAACATAATTATCTTCAAATGGGTATTTCGGCTCGGAATAATCAAATATTAGAGTATTGTAACTAAAACCTAAATAAATTTTGTTTTAATATGTTCTTATATGTATTTCATTTATCACAAATTCAGTATATATATAATATATAAATTAAAAATAAGATTAAAATTAAAAACTAACTAATATTCTAATTGTCATTTAGAGCTCAATGGCTACGACTTCATATTTTCCGCTATGGCTTCCAAAGCAATTGCTTTGCGAGTTTCAACTGCTAATTTTAGTTTGTCCAACTTAAATTTTTTCCTGTCTAATTTTAGTTTTACTCTTTCGCAGCTTATGTAGCCGTCTAATTTTGTTTCGACACTAGTTAATGTTGAAACAATTCGGCGCCTCTTTGGTTGTGTTACGCTGCGTTAAAACGACTCGCTCAACTTGTGACTGTTCAACTTGTGGCTGAAGTATAATGAAAATTATAAATCAAACAATCTCTTGTGGACTTAATCTTTTAACTAATTTTTATATAAATAGAACTGCACAAAATATAACAAAATTTAACTAAATAAATAAAGCAAAAAATATAAAACATAAAATAACATAAAATAAAAAAATAAACTTTTGACGACTTATTTTTTGCAGTCGCATCAATTTTATAAAAATACTGCTGAATAAAATGCCAAAAATTCTCACCCGAATTTCCTTGAATTTGGATATTCTAAATTAAGCAAATAAAAAAGTTTAAAACAAATATCGACAGCTCGTAAAATTCTGGAAAATGTTAATTTCACTTCATCCACATAAACATAAAAATTTTCAAAAATTGTTAGATCACCGCCAATATTAATGGTTGAATATTTTCACCTTTATTTTTTAGGAACAAAATATGGTCATCAATTTGTTGGATATTTTTATATACCAAAATAAATAAAAGTTTCTTGTGATCTTTTATTGTTTTTGTTTTTCCTGTATACCGCTTCTAGACATTTTTTGTGTAGGAACCAGAAGGCCATGAACACACAACAAAAGTTGAATAACCACCTCATCAAAACGAAAAACCCGTTATAAAAAATTTATATTTGAATAAAACAATTTATGTAAATAAAAATTAATATATAACAAAATTGCCTTTTTCATAATCTTCATTTTGAATTTCCTTTAATTTACTAAGTATTTCACAGGATTTTATTCTGTTTTCTTGTTTTAAGAAATTCAAAATTTCTCCTTCCAGTTTGTAAAAATGTCCTCTTTCTCCGGATTAAGGACACTAAAGTCTTTGTCAATCTGAAAATATTTAACTATTTAGAAACTTTTGTATGACAAATAAACGAGCAATAATAAATACCGATCGATTACCAGATCCGACCTTAAACTGTGGCCATTTTTCAAACCTTGCTTCACAGTTAAAGTTCCATTTCTGATTTTTTTTAATCTATATTGGCTACATGCTGGCCAAAAGCAGTCGAATTCTTCTTTAGATAAGTTATCATATTTTAAGCTTTTTATACATTGCTCAGCGTCTTCTTCGGGGTCTATAAGTTCAATGACTTTACTGGTACCAGCTTGTTGTACTCTTTGAATCAACTCTTTTGGTTTTAGTTTTTTGGTAAATTTGATATACATGGGGAATTTCACGCCAGCTAAGTGTGAAAAAAAAACTTGTTCCTCAAAATTTGGGAATAGGTAGTACTTCATGAGAAACAAGAGAAACAATTATCAAATTTTCTCAGTTCTTTTGATTCACACAATTACCGTCAGTGGCGCTGATTTTGTTAGAATTTCGACCATAGATTACGATAAAAAAACTTTTATAATTTTTTGGGGTAGTTTTCACTCTTATTTTAAGGGTTAAAATTTTAAAACCGAGATATCGACATATTTGTCACGATTTTTTTTCAATTTTTGGTTTTAATTTATTTGTTTTATTTCCTTTTTTGTTTTTTTGACATATTTAATGCATTGATTATTGTTAATTCAACTTAGACTGCTGCGTTTGCTTCAACTTACTGTGCATGTGCTAAACGTTCTTGTACTTTCGCCTTAAGACTCTCAAGAGTTGCTCGTGTATATTCCACAAATTTTTCTCCGGCCAATTTGTCTAAATAAATTTTGCCCCTTTTTCCTATTCTGTAGTACTCGAGTTTTTCCGTATTAAATATTTCAATTAACTCTCGCTCAAGACGATATCTTGTTGTTAAACTTAAATGCAACCCATTTTCTTCGAAATAATGTGCGATTAAGTTAATACTCTGCGTACGATGAAATATGAATACTTTCTAGTTTTTTGAATTTATTATGAAAATCCATTAATTATATTAATTGCCCTTAGGATTTTTTCATCAAAATTTCAGTCAGTGTTATGGTACACAACTCTGGTTCTTTTGAAGGTGTGTAGCTATTATATTCAAACGTATTGGACAAATATTTTCTTCAGATCGCAGTTCTTGGCAAATAGAAGAACTGCTGTCTGATATTGGACCAGTAGAATTTCTAGAATTAAAATTATGGAAAGAATAACCATAATATGGCAAATTTAAATTTTCGCGCCACGTCTCCAATTTGTTTTCAAAGTTTACAAAATCCCCCATTTTAATGTGTAATTTATCAAATAATTATTGTATATTGTGTGGTTTAATTATTTTTAACTGAGATACTCCGATGCCTTCCGCTAAAAATTTACACAATATTTAATTAGAAAATCAAGGATAAAATAAATAAAAATATTACCTATTAGTCCATCGTATAAATGATCCTGTCCCCAAGATTTTAGCAGGTCTCTTAAATTGTTATTTTCTTCTTCGTCAAATTCGAAACTAGCCAACTGATTCCCATCAACTCTTATTGCGGATATAGGTGATTCAAATGGAAATGTGTATTTATTAAATATCGTGCAGTCATCACAATTCTCATCTAATGTTAATTGTTCATTTAGTAGCTGTGGTTTGTCATTTTTTGTAGTATTTTCAGGAATGAAATTTGTATCCTTAGTGTGATTATAATTCATTATATGTGCCCATAATTATGAAAATGGTCTAAGTCAAAATTTGAAAAAATGAGTTTATCCGTTATATCGCATCAAATTACTTCAAACTAAATTAGTCCAATGTAATTTGTACGATATTGTCAAAAAAGATCCGTTATAGAGTACTTGTTGTTTCAACAAAAATGTAATTCATCTAGTGTTAATTATGATAGTAATCTAAGACAAAATTTGACGAAAAAAAACCCAAAAAAGTCGAACAAAATCTCAAAAATAATTGCCAAAACGTTTTAATGTCGTTTTCTTTTTGCCAGAGCAGAAAAAGTTATTTTTTTTCACAAAACGAATATGAAAAAAATTGATGTAATTTTGTAGTTGTGTTTGTAACTGTATTCGATGTCATTATTTTTTTGGTTATGTCAGAGTTTATAATATGTGCAGTGGTAAATGTTCAATTTGCTTCTCAAAAAGGTATTTTACTTAAAATAATTTATCATGTAATGTTATATGCAATAATTTTTATTTTTAATTATATAGATACACTCAAACTTCGAAGTAATTGAGTAGTATTGAATATGAAAATAGAACCCAACACAACCCTCCTTTTTGCTTCTCCGTAGTCTGGTAAAAAAAGGATCTAAACGTATTTTTGTATTTGTATTTAATAATATTGTTATTTTTATTGTAAAAATTAGATTTAAAATTTTAATTCAGATACTTCTCTTATGATCTTGTGTTGTAGCTAATATATACTGATTTCCAGATTGTACATGATTGAAACATGATTTCAAACCGATTTACCATCTAATGCAAAATTCATTTCATGTAAAGTTGGTTTAATTAGTATTAATACTAATCCTGATGGAAATGTAGAAAAATTCAAGGCTTGACTTGTTGCAAGAGGGTTGATTTTTTCAACATGAAGAAATTGATAAGATTGAAACATTCAGTCTATTGGAACAATTCGTTCAATTTTATGTATTAAAGCAAGTGAAAATCTTTACCTAGTTCAATTCGACATATGAAGTGAATTTCTGTATGGAGAGCTAGAAGAAACAATCTTTATAAAACAGCCTGAAGGTTTTGATGATGGAGCTACTAAAATCTGTAAGCTAAGAAAAACCTGTACGGATTTTAAAAGGCACCAAAAAATTGAATAAACGTTTTGGAAATGTTTAAGCTAGTATTGTACTAGTGTGGCAGAGTCATGCCGATATATTCAAGAAATTAAGAGTTCAAAACTTTTGCTGCTCTTATACGTCTATGAAAAAATAAAAAAATTACTTTGAAAAGCGAAGATTTAACCACTTAATACCCTCGACCACCGACGAGATAAAATCTGTTTTTGGACGATCGAATATCACAATTCTATTGTATCAATTTTAGTGTCTTTGTTTTGGCTTTTGTTTAACTCTACGTCTTACCGATCTTCATTTTCAACTAAGTTGATATTGAATGACATTACACATTATGGAACTACGAATATACGAGACAAATTCCAGCTAGTGCATAAGATTATTAAAAATTTTTGATTTTAACTAAACAACAAAATCGGAACCGAACCGAAAACCGGAAGGAAAAAATATATTAAAGAGCCAAACAGGATCGAAATAATTGTCGGAACGAAACCGTAAAACCGAAACGGAAAACATTTCGGTTCGAAAGTGATTTTAAATAGATATTGTTGAGATTTATCATCAGCATTAGTAATGATATTATACGTCAATAATGAACAAAAATATTAGTCCTTACTCCCTTGGTCGTTCATTATAAACGAATTCTACTGTAAAAATAATAAAATTTAGGTTTGATTTGTTATATTGTTAACAAGATAATTGTATAAAATATAATTTTGTTTTCAAGAGTATAAAGTAGGATTCGTTAATAATGAACGGCCAAGAAGTAATATTTTTGTTCATTATAAACGTATGAAATTATTACTCATGCAAATTCAAGGAACTAATAAAATCATCGTTCATTATCAAAAAATGTACTGTAATTATCAGGAAAAGATGTTTATAACTTAGTTTGTCGTAATATATTAAAATATTTCACGTTAGTTATAATACAACTCTAGAGATGTTTGGAGTTTTTCTGCCTCCGTTTCGGGAAACCGGATAACTTCTGGAGCTAGCTCTTCAAAAAAATTTAGCATGCACTTTATAATTTTGGTAAACACCGACTGTGAAATTCCAAATAAATTGGCAACCTCTCGGTATGTCTCCTTATTTCCGGCGAACCTGAGGAAAGTTTCAATTGTTTAGTTAAGTTAATTTAGTTAAATATTTAAAACATGAATATTACCAAATAAAACTTAAGCCCTGCGATTCCGCAGACACATTCTTACGGCCAGCTATCCCTTTTTTGAAGTGCGTAGAATTTTCGAACCTGTTTATTTTGTTATAGGCCACTTCTCTCTTCAATCGGAAACTGTGCGAAAACTATTAATTGAAGATATTAAGTTAAATAATGAAAAATTTAATATAAAAGGTACATTCGAAACGTTGACATTTACCTCTTCAACCGAATATTTTCTTACAACATTTGTAATAAAGTTTTTTACGCGCTGTTTCGGCTTACGCTGTGATTCGATTAACATTTGACAAAGTATATCATTATCTGAATCATAAAAATCACTTAAAGGTGATGAATCCAAAATAGCTTCAACTATTAAACTATTGTTTTGTAATAAATTATCCATATCAAAAATTTTATCAACGATATAACTGCAGCAAACACTAGTTAATTAAAGTTATTTATATTAACGTTCAAATGCAAATTATGTTTAATACTTACAATTTGAATTTTTTTTTTGTGTTTAATTTAAAACACGATTTAATAACAGAACTTTTAATTAAAATCAACTACTTCACTTTAAATAAAAATAACAAGTAAATGGCGTCTAGTTTGTTTATTAATTTTGACAGTTCCTGTAAATGTATTTGTGTTGTTCTATTGTAGATTAAAACTTGATCTACCAAAAAATCTAGATTCAGAAAAAATATTTTCAGATCAAAAAAAGAGCAATCTTTTTGTACAAAAAGAATACGAAATGCAAAAAAAGTGATCTGACAGCTGCTTTTTTTGCTCTTAGATCACTTTTTTTGTCAAAAAGAAAACGACTAAGTGAAAGTTAATGGTGACAAAATAATGAGTTCGGGAAATAATTAATAAATAACATTAGAATTTTGAAGTTTGCTTTTGCGTTGTCATTTATACGCCGTTCAGTTAATTTTGAAAATGGTCTAAGTCAATTCAAACTTTAAAAAGCATATTTCGGAATGAGATTTATACAAAATTTCTCATGCGTAATAAACTTTCATTATTGAAGACTAACAAAGCTTTAAAATAAAAGTTTTCATAATATAGAAATGTTTCTTAATTTAATCATTTGCAAACCTTTAAATATCTCAAAACAAGAAATGTATGACTTAGACCACTTTCATAACTATGGGCACATATAATAAAAACAAAACTCCAAAACGACAAAAATAACTCAATTTACTAACAAAACTATCACTAATTTTCAACGTCAACTGTCCATCACTCACTTCACAACACTACCCCAATAACTTCACACTCAATGGAGCGCTTCTTCGTGGGAAATCAACGAAGTCGCATAGCAGGTCGCGTACCTAGCGAGCTTATTTTTTGCCCCTGACTAGCGGCAGTCTATGGGATCGAGAGATGAATACCTGCCACTCCAGCAAAAATAACTGTAATGTACGCGTCACACGAGATAATAACGGATGTAAGAGAGAAATATAAGTGAACTAAACAGACTCTGGCGACCCACTCGGCGAAAGAACCACGACCACCACGTCCAACCCCCTACAATTCACACGTTCACACGCTTACGCACTCCATCCACATTAATCCTAAGATAAAATAAACTCGAACTCACCCCATGATATTGTCCAATTCCACTGCCCAAGCTCCTGGTCTCGCCTAGCCCTTCATATCTCGGCTTTCGCATCAGTTCATCGTTCGCCACAGTCCGATAAGTACACAAATGCCACTCCAACAATGAAACGTGCGGGGTGGCCGGTTGTTCCTCAAGGCCCAAAATATTAATTTTTAATCCCTGGCACACAACAATCGTTTCACGTTCCGTAGTCTATACACGGTCTATCCCGGTTAAGTTAATCTTATCCGGGGTTGACAATAACATTGTTCAAACCACAAACAATCTGTGTGATATTTGACCAAGCAAAAATGGAACTTAGAGAGAAAGCAGGTACACTAAAACTATGGCAGACGGTGGCAATTACAAAGATTTTACTGAGTTTAAATATATCAGAGTAGAATTTAAAGAGTTGTATGACGATTCAGTTATTGAAACCCCAAACAGCCGCGCGATATCTGACCAATTCGACAGATGTATGGAATAGGAAACTTGTTAATCGGGCTATAGCTGAGCGTGAATCACTAATACAAATAGCTATTAATACTTAAGATGCTGATGTTTGAGCAAACAGTGGTAAAACTTGTAATGGGAGATTAAATAGGTATACTACAAATATGGCAGAAGATGGCCATTATAAAACTTTCCAGACCCAATTCCGGGCAGATCTGGGGGTTCCCGAGTCGCGAAAACGATCGAACGATATCAAGCAGAACAGTGATACTACCGCAACACACGAAAAATATGGCAATACGTGGAGAATTTATAAATTTTTAGACAAAAAAAAACTATCTATTATACAATCTTAAAAACTATATGAATTCTATCGTCAATTGAGTAACGGATCAACTACAAACAGGTTCGTGTTAAAAAAAAAATTTTCTGTTCTAACAATTGAACACTACGAGACCTCGGAGACACGAAAACAATTTTAATCAGTATTTTTTTGTTTGAGTTGGTCCCTTTCCCAATTTACCTTATCGGTATTGTGGTGGAACTCCTGATAATAATTTGTTGATAGTTGAATTCTTGATGTTTGTAATAATTTATTCTGGAGATTTGTAATTATTTATTCTTGCTAGATGTATTTATTTGTTCTTGATATATATTTAAGTATTCTTGATTTGTATATTTAATTAGTCTTGATATTTGTATTTATTTATTCTTGATATATGTAATTATTTACTCTTGATATATGTAATTATTTACTCTTGATATATGTAATTATTTATTCTTGATATATGTAATTATTTATTGGACCTAAAATTTTTTTGAGAAAGAAAACAATTAGTAAACGAAAAAATCAGCAGTTTTATTTATTTAATTAACAGTATTATTTAATTATTTATTGATACTATTAGTTATTTATTTATTTATTCACATATAATCATATATTTATTTATTTTTTTTTTTTGTTATACTTTAGAGGGGGGAGGAAAGTCGGATCCAACCACGGGGTGCCCATCACTCCGGGGTTGAAAGTGCCCATCGCCGTTCCTTCTCAATTTTTGTTGGTTGTTTAAGAGTTTAAAAAAAAAATTTTTGGGATCAAAACAAAGTTAAAGTTAATCTACGTTAAAAGGATGGGAAATGGAAAAGGAAAGGGAACAAGAAGGGATGAATAAGGACGGGAGAAGGTAGGGTGAGACAGGAATAAGGTGGGGGTATGTGTTGGTAGTGTCTCACCCAGCTGACGAGTGCTGATGGGATGGTCAGAAGATAAATCCTCTGAACCATCATTCAATCACTCAACACTCGCCAACTGCGATCCACGCCACCACCACATACGGGCAAGGTGCTATGATCTGAGCTAATCCAATTAACTTACGACCTGAAGGCTGGGCGAACTCTTCCCTCAGCAGTTGACGTCTTACTGCCTTGGAAGATGTTCCCCAGTATCATTCATGAGAACTGGACAACTCAGATCATAGGGTGCTAACGCTCCAGGGAGGGGACTCTAACGTTATGGAGACGTTAGCCCGGATGAGAGTCCTGATGCCACAGCGAACCCAGAGCATAACCAGATGACCAGACTGGATGTAGTAGGCGTATACACCATTCTACAAAAATCTAAGTCTGGCACCTGGTCACCCCTGGCATTCCCCGTGCCAGCAAGAAATTCAGCCGATACTAGGGACCGTGGGTTAGTAAGGCCCATTGAGAATGATCCCGAAGAATCATTCCCACCCTTGCGTTACATAAAATTCAAAAAGGAGATATTACTGGAGGCGTGGGGACGCAAAACCCCATCAAAGAAAGTCTGAGGGGTCTCAGACTTCCTTCGCTCCTGCGCGTATGAAGCAGGGAATTGCTTCTACGCCGCCAGAGTATTAAGCTATTGTTTTAGTGGAAATAAAATTGAATTTGAAGAAAAAAATTTAAAAAAAAAAAATTTTTCAAAGTTTTTTGAAAATAAGGAGGGACTCCTCCAGAGTCCTACATCGCTGTAGAAACCCTTAGAGAAGCCCCACGTTGGGCGCCAATTTGTAATGAAGTGCCTCTCAAGATGATAATGGGAGGGGCTTAGCAGGATGCGTACCTAGATTTGATGTATTGCCGTTCGACTTAGTCTCAATCATCGTGAGTAGGAGATATTATAAACCTGCTGCTTCAGCACAAATGCAGAAATGTACGCAATTTTCAAAATAGATCAGAACTGGAAACAAATACAAGTGTGAAAATGAGACTCTGGCGACCCCCTTCTACGAAAGAACCACGGTCGGCACGTTCAACCCCCTTGTTCGCTCACATACGCCCACACACACACTCATTCACACCCCTATATCAAAAGAATGACAAAAACAAAATCAATTACACTCACCCATGGTTATATCCTCCTAACCTCCAAGTCCAGCTTGTCTCAGCCTTCCATCAGCACTGCTGCATAGTTGAACAGGTTGCACAACCACCCAGCAAATATATATATGTAATCGTTATAAGAATTCCGGTATATAGTTGTATATGTTGCATAAATTCTAAGCAAATAATTGAAATCGTTGAATAAAATTTATAATTATAGTTGAATAATCAAACAAAAAATTATGATGAACAATCGTTGGATAAAATCTATGATTGTAGTGGAATAATTTGGATAAGTAATTGAAATCGTTGAATAAAATTTATAATTATAGTTGAATAATCGAACAAATAATTGTGATGAACAATCGTTGAATAAAATCTATGATTGTAGTTGAATAATTCGGATAAATAAAATTTGTAATTATAGTTGAACAATCACACAAATAATCGTGATGAACATTCGTTGAATAAAATTTATGCTCATAGTTGAATAATTTAGATTAACTCGAAATCGTTGAATAAATTTGATAATTATAGTTGAATAATCAAACAACCAATTGTGGTGAACATTCGTTGAATAAAATCCACGATTGCAGTTGAACAATTCGGACAAATAACAAGCAAACAATTGAAATCGCTGAATAAAATTTGCAATTATAGTTGAATAATCAAACAAATAATTGCGATGAACATTCGTTTTTATTATTAATATTATAATGGTTACTGATCTAATTTTAATTAAGCTTAACGCGACCGTGTAAAAAAAATAAATTAATCTTACAGTTAATATATCGCCATTGGCACAACCACAAACAAACAAGTAATATTTTGTTTCCTTTTTTTTTGTACAGTTAAGTTTTATACTTAGAATAATTTAATCACATCAAGGACAAGTTGTATTAAACAGTTAATTTTACACTTAGAATAATTTAATCACATCAATGACAAATTGTATTAAACAGTTAATTTTACACTTAGAATAATTTAATCAAGGACAAATTGTAATGAACAGTTAATTTTATCTTTAGAACAATTTAATCACATCAAGGACCAATTGTATTAAACAGTTAATTTTATCTTTAGAACAATTTAATCACATCAAGGACAAATTGTAATGAACAGTTAATTATATCTTTAGAACAATTTAATCACATCAAGGACAAATTGTAATGAACAGTTAATTAATTTAATCAGGATGACACAAAAAAATTTCTAAAGAATTAGACTACATAAGAAGGCTAAACATATTTTTAATTTTGGCTTCTTGGTCAATAACAAAGTGCATTTTCTTTGATTCTTATTTTCATTGCACTCACATTCAATTTAAAAGAAAATCACTGTAAGAATGTTATTGTAAAAAAAATGAAACACGAAAACTTACTCACAAAAAATGAGGATTGCCAATTTCCACCAATATTTAGTATTTTGCAACTAATAAATAAAATGGTCTCCAATATCCAGGTTGTTGTTTATTTCATTTATCCTCACTTCGCAGTCAAACCATTTGCTAATACAATCCAAAAGAAACAGCAAACAAACAATGTAGTCGACTAAGCGCCATCAGACAACTCCAAGACCAACAAAATGTCATCGAATGATAGAGTATTGTGTGATTCGTAAAATTCAACTAACTAAAAGTTTGACCTACAAGGTCAGTATTAATTTTGTTGCAATATTTTTTTATGATTTTTAGGACACAATACATATATATTTTTTTAGGGTTTTAAATAGCACAGCACAACAAGACTCAGTCACAATCGACAAAAAACTTTTAAATGTCAGAGACATAAGAGACTTGAAAAGTTACAGTGGCTCATTATATAGCCAAAATTTTCAGTATCGAAAAAACTCGAATACAGGGTTTTAGATGTAAGACAATTAATTTACATCAGATATTCAATTGTTAGGAACTTTTTATAGTTATACAAAAACTGTTTGTTATTTGATATTATTGCACAAAAATAATTTTGCGATACGAATCATTTCCGATACATTAATAACATTTAACATTGAATTTAAAATGAATTAAATGCAAGTTCAATCGATGTTATGGTGTTTAGGTATTACAAAACTATAATCTATAATAGCATTACAGTGAAGTTCAGTTCCATAACGGAAAGATTATTTGAAGGAAAATATTCATACCAAACAATCGAATGTTTATCAAAGCAAGATATTAAATTTTTGTATGTTGACGACTGGCAAAATACGCACAGCTGTTATGAGGCTTGAAAACTTTGTCGTTTAATAGAGGTTAGTATAAGGAGAATCCAAATTCAAATAGTATAGTGAAATGATTAAGCGGTTTAATTAGTACACTATGATTTAATTAGTTGTTTAATTAGTTTAATTAGTTTAATTTTTTTAATTAGTTGTTTCGTCAGATCTTGGCCGTCATTAATTTGTTTCACGAATACACTAATATTTCCCCTTTATTGTTTATATCTATTGCTGTGGAATTTACGATAATGAATTTAAGCAATACTTCTTGGTTTAATAAATGTTTTGTTATATACATATTTTTATTGCCACACATAATTTAAAGTCTATGTACAAAGATGTAGTTATAATGTCACTACAGTTATAATATTTACTGTCAACAACAATAGAGCAAACTTATTAAATATATTATTACATTTGAAAGTTCAAAACTTGGTTTTTCATTCCAACTAGAAACCATTTTGTTTTTGCTGGTTACACATATATTTTTATTTGTAAATTTTAGTTTTAATTCTATTCAATTTTGATTTCTTTTGTTTTATTTTTGTTTTATAAAAACCGATCGTGCTAATTCTATGAAAATCACCAATTAATTTAATCAAAAAAATGAAAACTTAAACAAGAAAATCGCGCACTGCGTTTCTTTATGGTAATTAAATTTTTCTTTGCAAAAGTGCATAGAAAATTCCTGAACCTTTGATTTAATCTCGATTGATATCAAAACACGAACTGAATCCAAAAGAGCAAAGTCCTACCATAAATATTATTTCTATTTTATGACTAAAACAGACAAAAGTTTATTTATTGTCATTATGTCTCTTTCTTTCTTTCTGTTATCGAAACGTACAACAAGTTTTTGTTGAAGTATTAAAGCATTTTTTTAAAAAAACATTTGCAAAAGGAATGATTTACTATCTCTGTTTGGTTTCTTTCCTCATTTAAGTATATAAAAAAAACTTTACAAAGGAAAATTGTATGATTTTACGTTCAATATGATATATTTTTTTTTATAAAATGTAAGTGCATCATCATTTCATTATCCCTTTATTTTCGTTTGATAAAAAAAAAATTGAAATAGTAATGTATATTAGGTTATACACATAAATAATGAAAACAAAATATAAACACGATGATATCAGTAAATAATGAGTTTAGGAAAATACACGCTGGACGATAAAAGATGCATCACATTTGCAACTGATTATTTAGATACATGTTAAACAAAACTTATGTAACGCGAAGCAGGTAATATTATAGTTGGAAAATGAGGAATATAGGGTGAGTTATCAAGATGCCGGCCTTTGCTGGTAATGCAAACGGTTTATTTGTCTGACCTGTCAAGTCCCGACAACCCACCTCAATTACACAAACGTCACCTGGCAGAATTCGTGATCACGACACTACGTCTTTGAGTCGTCTGAGAACTCCCACATAAGGCGCTCCCTCTTTACAAACCTTGTCTACGGACAATGTTCACGGTTCCAAGACAATTTTTTATTAATGTAAAGTCCTAAATATTTGGTGTCATACCTCATTTATTATGTCTTCTCCATATTTCAATGGCTGAGGTAGAGAAGCGAATTTTCTAAAAATAACAAAGTTGGTTTTTTTTGTGTTCAATTCCATGTGCATATGATCACACCAGTCCAGTAAGATATTAAGATCGTGTTGCATATTTGAATGAAGATTTAGTAGTGAATTACAACTGTAAACAATAGCCGAATCGTCGGCATAAATCTGAAATAAATCGGCATAAATATGTCGGCATAAATCTGAAAGTTAAGTGAAAATAGACTATTTACTTAAATTAGAAATAACAGTGGGCCCACAATTGATCCTTGGGATACCCCTGAATTTATTTTTAGGATTGTACTTCTACATTCAAAGCCAATATCAACATATTGCCGGCGATCTTTTAAATAGTATTAAATATGTATGTCCGAAAGAAAGTATTAAATATGTCCGCTACTTTCGTGGGGCTATCTATTTTCACCTAGTTAACTTCTATTTCAATAGGAGTACAAGCTTTTGTAATATGTTTATTATATATTGCTTGTTTCAAAATATCACAAAGCTTTTTCCCATTTCCTTTAGATTTTTCCAATTTCAGCCCATAGTATTGCCTCTTTTCTCGCCTAACAGTTATTTGAACTTCCCTTTTCAGTTCTTCGATTTCGCTTCTATTTTATGTTTAGGATATAATTTATTAAACCGGACATATTAGGATATAATTTAGTTAAACCGTAAATTCTCTTTTTTTCATTAACAATATTTACTATTTTTTTGGCTAATATACGATTTAATAATGCTAGACTTTTTATTTTTAATTGTAAATGTAGTACTTTCTACTAGATTGTTAATCTTTTCATTTAGTTGATCAATGTTTTGAACCAGATTAAAATCGGTTGCCATAATATTCTCATTTATTTTGTTTTTACTTACTATTTTGTTTATCCCGCTATAAAATTTATCATGTATTCTATTTGGGGTTTCTACCGATAACATAGCAATTCTTTATGTTCACTATTCACTGAGATTGGGATCATAAATATTCATGGAGAATTTTTTATTTACAAGGTCCGTTATACAATGATCTATAATTGTCTTGCTATTAGAGCTATGTCTAGTTGACAAATCATTTTAATTTTATTTAGAATTGCAAAGCCATTGGCTTTGATTTTGGAGATAAACGTCATAGTGGTATTGTAATGGATTAATGATTCAAAGAATCATCATTCCATTCCAGACTCCTTTAGTTATCTCGGGCAGCGTTTTCCAGCCGGCTAGCAACCAGCCACTTGGGAGTAGGTATTTCCGAACTAGAAGAGAGCTTGTATTTGCTGCTGAAAAAAAATTCATGACAAATTCCACCAACCACACCAACATATCTTCAGTGGAAACAATTAAATTACTGTGTTTAATGCATTTAATTAAATCAAATTAATTCAGGAATTCCATAGAACAAACAACCAAAAACATAATAAATGTAAATTCTCAAAGAAAAGCTATCAAATTTACTTTAAGCTAATAAAAATAAATAAAAAAGCTAATATTCATTAATTACTAAAATTAACTTAAATTAAAGAAAAAAATTATAACGATACTATTTTTATTGATGATGTGTCGATAGATGATGGTTACAACAATAATATATAAAATTTGATCCAGTAATTTCCAAAAGTTGTTGATGATAATCGAAATTTTAAAAAAAGAACAGCTGGGGCCCTATTCCCGAACACATAAATGTCATCGCAATATTGTAAATTCACACAATATTGTGAATTTCGTATTATGTAACACCAATTTGGTGAAAATTCAACACAATATTGTGAATCTGACAAGAACAACATAGTTACTGTCAAAATCACAATTTTGTTTTATGTTTTGTGTGTTGACTTTTTTATACAAATTTCATCGATTGGCATAAAAATTAATTTATAACGCAAAATTAAATCTTTAATAATATTAAATAATCATATTTATATAAATATCATTCAAATATATTTATTTATTAGATATATTTTTATTTTATTTTGCATCTTTTAAGATTAAAAAAGTTAGTTGTCAAAAGTACGAATCTAGTACCAAAAATCTGTTATAATTTTGTAAAAATTTGTTATAATTTGTTTGACACAAATATGAGTTACAGAATACCATTTTTAAACAAAGTTGTTGATCATTTTGGTGAAATTGACAATATTGTCGATTGACAAATATGTGTTCGGGAATAGGGCCCCTGATTTCGATTTCTAGTAATACTGCTAATTTGATGATGATAACTTCATAATAATACAATAACTTGAACAGTATTTTGTCCTAATACGGTTGTTGGTTACAACCAAAATTCTTAAGACAGCGGATTTTAATTGGTTGTAAGATTGTTAATTTAATGATGAAAATAAAATAATACATATATAATGATGGGTACTAATTATTCATAATTGAAAAATTACGCCTGGTGATTGATGATAATACAAATACTATTCATTACTTGACCAGTATACGATACTTGACCACTTTCCCAAGTACGATTATTGATGATTACCGAAATCTTAAAACAGCTGATTTCGATTTGTAGTAAAACTGCTAATGGCAAAGCGTTTTACTGACACAGTTATTTCAAATTGATTTTTTTTTTTAAATGTTCTTTTGAAGATTAATTTTAATTATTTATTTATGTTTGCAATTCATTTTAATTTATATAATTCGTAAAATTTTTATATAAGTTTTACTAATACAGCCTGTCTTTCAATATAAATGGTTAACATTTTTACCTTAATTAATTCAATGAACTTTAATTTTTCATAACATATCAAAAGCATTTTTTTATAAACACACTAACTTGATATTAAGGTTTTCAAAAAAAATTTAACAAAGCAAATTTTATACAAAATAGAAGTTCTAACATTGTTTTTATTTTTTATAATTACACAACTAAGTTAACTAAACTTTGTATTTTAATTAAATCAAAAACACAATTCCATAATTAATTTTAGAAAAACCGACATCAATTAATCATTTCCCGTAGATTAATTGGTTAAATTATTATGTTTTTCATTTCTAGGCTAAAACTCGACTGATTATCTACAATTTTTTTCAAAAAACCATAACTCTCAAAACTCAAAAAAAACTGATAAACGGTTCAACCAGATTGACTTTGTTTTTTCTCCAATTTAAAAAAAAAAGTTTTTTTTCAATTAACCCTTGAAGGCGCAGTTGCTACAGTATTTTCGTTCTCATTCAATAAATTAATGTAAAAGTCCCCTAATAACACCGTATTATGAGATTGGCCAAGGAAGTCTTCAAGATATTGAAGGATATCGGATATCGTACCTATATCAGGGGACCTATATACTCCCATAAATCTGATTTTAAGTATCATAATTTCCACTCAAATAATATTATCATGATTTACAATTTTGTTAATTACCTCGCTTGCTTTAAATTTGTTGTGTATACAAAGATAGAAAACGCCTTCGCCTATTTTATGTAGACGTATAGAGTGAAATGCCTCATAATTCTCTAGATTGTAGAAATTTTCTTCGAAACTTCAATCCACTTCCTGGATACCCAGAGATGCAACAACTTTAATTTTTTGTATTCTAATAGCCACTCAAAGAATAACGTTGATACGGTGATATAAATATTGAATTAAATCTTGAAAACGTTGGACGATGATATTTAATAATAATTCTGGCCTAAAGAGGAATATAAATGATGAACGATGATATATCAATAATAATTCTTGCCTAAAGAGGCATATAAGCGATGAACGATGATATAATACAATAATTCTTGCCTAAAGAGGCATATAAATGATGAACGATGATATATTGAACGATGATATAATACAGTAATCCTTGCTTACAGAGGCATATAAACGTTGAACGATGAGATAGTAATAATAATTCTTTACATAAAAGGCATATAAATGATGAACGATGATATATAAAACAATTATTTGCCTAAAGAGGTTTAAAAACAAGTTAAAAGAATAAAATTGCCGACATTAATCACAAACTTTAATTTTAATTAAAATTTTATTTGTTTAACACAATTATATTTAACCTCGATGTCGAGGCGACCATCATGATCAATAATTTTAACAAAAGAAAGAGGCAGAGTCTAAAATTTTCTTTCTTAAATACTAAAATTTACCATTAATGGCAACTATCACCTTCCAAACATATGTTTTGGAAGGTGATAATTTATTATCCAAAAATTATTATCCATCTTTTTACGGAAATCGCGACCGCTTTACAAAAAAAATATATATGATAAGAAAATAAGCGATTCCCAAATTAGGTGTGCCTAACTTTTACACCGAATATTTCAAAAATTAGGATAAAATGTACTAAAATGATTTGAATTTTTATTTTTGTAATAATAATCTATAATTGAGCCGTTCACTGCACTAAACGATTAACTCCATAAAATAAAATGTTGAGAAATTGAATTTTTTTCAATGGTCAAATAAATTTCAATGTTTAGTAGTGTTAATCTTTATCATTCAGGAATGTTATTATAAACATAATTTATTTAACCTTCGCGTGAACGGAAATTTTTAGCGACTGAAATGAACAATATCTACCCCGGTAGATATTACATAAATCATAATATCAACAAACGTAACTGTGTATTTATTTTGCTTTTGTGTAAGCATACAATAAAAGCATATATTTAAAAATAGTTACTTGTTTTTCACATTGACCAGTAAACATTTTCATACAAGAAAAAAGGAAAAAAAATATTTACCCGGGTAGATATTGTTTTCTTACGTAATATCAACTTACATAATATCAACAAACGTGTAATAATATCAAACGTGTATTAACATCATAATATCATTTTGCTTTTGTGTAAGCATACAATAAAAGCATATGTTTAAAAACAAAGTTACTTGTTTTTCACATTGACCAGTAAAAATGTTCATATAAAACCCAAGGAAAAAATACTACCCGGGTAGATATTGTTTTCTTGCGTAAAAAAAAACCATAAAAATCCAAAATAACTGTTAAAATGAAATCCAAAATATTTTTTTCTCAGATTTTGCGAAATCAATTTAAAAATTAGTCACATAGCTGAACAGGCATGATGATTGGTTAAAAACTCATAAAGTTATTGAATTACAAAAACCGTGATATCTACCCGGGTAGATACTGTTCACGTGAAAGTTAATTTTGGGTACTAAGTATATCAATTAGCTATTATAGTAGTAATTTAATTAGTATAATAGATGGTGTTTATCTTAATTATTCAGGAAAGTTGTTTTTAACATAGAAAGTTATGACTATAGCAAGTACTTTAACATTTAAATTTAAAATTTTCCAAAAAGTGAAGTTAGTCGCTTTGTGCAGTGAACGGCACAATTATCACTGTGTTAATCAATTTGAATTTCTATATTTGTAATAATAAATCTTATGCTCTATTCATTTTGTAATTTTCGTTAATTATTATTTATTAAATATTTCTCCAAAAAACATTTATTTTTAGTTTATTTATTAGAAATTTATTTTTAAATTATTTATTAGAAATTTATTTTTATTTATTTAATCGACCCTGGTTGGACTTTTCCACAATAATTTTATTTATAACAAAAATATAGCCGGGAACGAAATGTTCCAAACGAATCGGGAACCGAGAATCTCTTATTTAAAATTCCTTAGCCTATCATTACAGTAAAAGAAAAACAAAATCTAACAATAATATTAAAAGAAAAAAAAAGGCTTATCTTGATTTTTTTGTTGAGTTGATTGTTGTCTTCTAAAATCGACTTTCGTCCTTGTATGTTATTACTTTGGACCTTTAATAACAATATTACAATTTTAATATAAATAAGAATGAATTTAATAACCGGGATATAATTGATTCCCACACGAATCTTATTTTTGGAATCTCCTAAATGAGATTAACTTAACCTGACATTTCAATGACCGGAAAAATGCTTAAAATTATTAATAATATACAAAGGAATACAAGTTTTTAATATTTACCTTAAAATTAACTGGTGTTGATAACTGTCCCTCCAAGGATGATTCACTTTCATATATATATATATGTTGAATAAGTCTAATATACTAATTCCCGGTTCTCATCCAAAAATTTCCCTTTTCTTTTCCATTACAAATCCTTCACAAACATAAGTTTTCTGTTTTAATTCTCCGTCCCAAAACCTTTTCAATTTACTTCCTTGTTTTAGGCTTAACTCCTTCTGAACTGTAAATTGCCTATTCAAACCCATCTGCTCACCATTACATAATCGTTAGTTGTTTTCTTATGAATCACTAAGCTGACCAGCATCTCTTTTCTCACAATCTGTTTGACGCGATATTGGAATTGAAGGTCAAGGATTTAGGTATTTATTTATTTATAAACAGTTTTTTTTTCTATATACACTTTTTAATTTGAACCACATAAGTTGGTTTTAAAATGGTTTTACTTATACACAAAATTTTATGTTTATTCATTTTGTACTTTTACATAACATAATAAGGTAAAAAAACCAACACAAGGCATCATATAAATTTTCCTTCCAAAATAACTGTTTTCAAAATAACTAAATAAGTTTGTTTGTTTGAAACAATTCACCAATTCTGAAATAACTTACTTTCTCCACGAGTTACGAACAGTGCTTTTCATAATTTCTCTTTTAATTGAAAATTCTCTTTTCTTTTATTTACAAGGAAGTTGAACAATGAACTGAAATAGTTTGTTTGACAGGAATCACTCGCGTACTTTGATTTAAAAAAGAAAATTTGAGGCCAAAACTTCAGCAGTTACGATAAGTAGTTGACAGCGGTTACGATATTATTACGATATTATTACGAACTTATCTAAACTGCTTTGATATTGACAGCTTTCGCAACGCTGGACAATTAAAGCAAAGTGTACTTTTTAGAGAGAAATTATGAAAAAGAATATATGCTTTCCATACGTATGTCTTCCATTGTAATTGTATACATTCCACAACTAGTGAATTTGATTAAAATTCTTTAACAGCTAGCTCTATAGTTTATTAAATATTTATGTTTATTATATTATATAGTGTATATAATATAAGTTTGACAAATGTGACCAAAACAAACCTTCTTCTGTGTACAATATCGATTAATTTTTTTTGTTCCTAAGGATATTGACAGGGCTTCCTTTTCAAATTAACAATATTGTCGTTGGAATGCGGTCAACGTCTTATCTTTCAAAAAGAATAATATGAATGCTAAATCACTCTGTCGTTCAACCGAACTGAAATTTGAGCAGAAATATTAAAGCTTAAATTTCTATAGCGGTCGTGCAAAGTCACACTTAACAAACCCTTGATACTACTTGTGGATTTGAAAAAAATACCATACCTTCTTCTTAAGTATAGAAACGGAAAAAACTATGAAAACATACTACTTCTAGGTAGCAAAATTGAGTTTATTAAAGTTATGTAGAATTGTTTTATCGTCCTCGATTTTATTTCTCAGAAGTTATTCTAACAAATAAAACACCAAGCTACAGATCAAATATCTCTATTTATTATAGATATTTCGGTCCTTATTTGGGACCTTCTTCAGTATCTAAAATATAAGTAAAAACAATATATGATTACAAAATTAAAATTAAATTAACATTGACAATCAAAACACTTAAAAAATTATTCTAAATCACTTACATTATTTCGACACTTTATCCTGTTATGTAGAATGTTTATTCATCTCAAAGGCCGATAAAAAATAATATATCAGCTCCCTCTACTTCTAAAAAGTTTTGCAAGATTTTGTATAAAACAAAATGGTAGCAATAGATACTATAACGATTATTGTTCATGAGAATCTCAACGATTACAAAACATCGATTGCTTCAGATAAAGAAATTTGCAAAATTTGTAATTTATTTTTAGCCATAAATACACAATGAAAAAAATATTTTTTATAACCTGTTTATTATACATTAACCTGGTGTATTAACCTGTTTATTTATATATTCTTAATTATATTTATAATTTATTTATTTATACTTAGACATAGACAATAGTTCTTACATAATTTTCAGCACAAAAGCAGTGTTGGGCACATTGTTTTGTACATAATATAGGTATGACTGTATTACATATTTCGGGGCAATATGTTCCACAGTTCTTAAAAACCTCATTTTGTGGGCAAGCTAGAAGAATGAAACAAAATTTTAATATCTCACTCCTCGTTCAATATATCATAGTATGTATTTATATACCTGGCAATCCGATGGCTAGCATCACATATAAAACACATGATGATCTTCTATGTTTCTCAGATCACTTAAAATGTTTATACGTGTATATGAATAAACACGAGTAATTTCAATTTAGGATGGTTAACAAAAAATCATTTATTTAACTTATCGCAAAAAATATAATTCATAAATTTTATAGGCTTTTATAATGTTTTCTTAAAGAAATTTATCAATTTAATTTTATTTGTCGAACAAGCTTTTTCGCGAGCCAAAATCAAAAAGAAAGAAGAATTTTATATTTTTATGTTTTTGACTTTTTGGTTTTTTTTACTTTTTTTATTAGTTGTCCCAATGTCATATTCTAAAAGTAATAGATTTCGAGTAATTTAATTTATAGCATCAGCCGCATAGCGTCGACTAGTGGAACGAGATTAAGCTTTTATCAAAGCTCAATCAGTTCGTGTCTCAAGTTGAATTGATTTGAATTGAATTAATGTAAAGTTTATATTAATTGATCATTTAAGTTTGTAGTGATTAATTATTTAAATTTAAATATATTAACCACTATAGTACCCCTCTCGTAGATGAAAGCCCACCGTTTAATGTGTCTGTTCGAAATGAACAGCTTTGTGTGTTCGAGAAGCTGGTGAACGATCAGCTGAACACAAAATACCATACGCTGGATTCAATCTGTCGATCGAGACAGATTATTGTTTGCCTTTGATCTCGATTACGAATTGTTTACGGAGACGTCGTATGATTTTGTAAGGACCTTCATATGGGGTTTGTAAGCCTGTGCGTATTCTATCGACCCTAACAAAAACGTAGTCGCAGTTTTCTAGCGACTTTGGAACAAATATGTGGTTTTGTTTGGTTTGTCGTGTAGCCGTTGGAATTAAATTGTGCATTGTATTTCGAAGTTGATCAATGACTGTATCGTGACTTGGCAGTTGTGAAAGAGGATTTTTAACGAAGAATTCACCGGGCAGTTTCAGTGTTTGTCCGTAGAGAAGTTCTGCGGGTGAGCACTTCAGATCTTCTTTCACTGTAGCTCGAATACCTAGAAGAATGATTGGTATTTCGGAGCTCCACTGAGTAGGGTTGCCTCTGGCCATAAGTGCAGCTTTCAATTGTCGATGGAACCGTTCTACCATTCCGTTCGCTTGTGGATGGTAGGCCGTTGTACGAGAGCCTAAAAGTTTCGTTAATTCAGAAGAGTTTAGACTCGAATTGTGTTCCCTGATCTGTTGTGATATGCAGTGGAACACCGAATCGTGATACGTAATTGTTGACAAATGTCGTGGCTATGGTAGCAGCAGACATGTTAGACACAGTATAAGCATCTGGCCATCGAGTGAATCGATCAACGCAAGTTAAAATATAAGAACATCCATTAGAAGGAGGAAGTGAACCTACGATATCTATATGGATATGTTCGAAACGAGATTGTGGAACTTCAAATTGTCCAGTTGGACTTTTTGTGCGCCGTTGGACCTTAGAGCGTTGGCAAGATAAACAAGATTTTGTCCAGTGATTAATATCTTTGTTTATGCTTGGCCAAAAATATCGAACTGTAATCAATTTACGTGTACCGTTGACACCAAGATGTGACAAGTTGTGTAAAGTGTTAAAGACAGTTTTGCGTAATGGTTCTGCGATGTATGGGCGATTGTTACCCGTTGATGTTTCGCAGACTATTTCGAATCCTGGAAGTTTAAAAAGCTCTAGTTTCATTGATGAACTAGCGTGACATACGGAACCAGAAAATAAATTCTGAAGTTCTAAGTCTGCTTTTTGTGCAGCGATGATAGCATCGTAGTTGAAGTGTGTCTCAACTGATGCAGTTTCGTTGTCGGATACACGAGATAATGCATCCGCGACTGTGTTGTCTTTACCTTGCACATGTTGGATGTCGGTAGTAAATTGACTTATGAAATCCAAGTGGCGAGATTGCCTTGGGTTTCGTTCGGTTTTAGAATGTATTGCACGAGTGAGGTCGGTGTAAATTGTGAATTCGTGACCTTCGACAAAATACCTGAAGTCTACGACAAAATGCCTGAAGCTAGGTAAGTTGCGAGTAGCTCTCGATCGAATGCGGAAATTTAGTTTCAGCGTCTGAAAGTTTCTTTGAGAAAAATCCCAGTGGTTCCCAACAATCATTATTACGTTGCTGTAGCACTGCTCCGACAGCAATGTTCGATGCATCCGTAGTGATACTATATGCAGAATCGTTACGTGGATTAACCAACAACGTGATATTGCCCAATTCAGTTTTTAGCTTGGTGAATGCGAGTTGACATTCGTTTGGCCAAGTGTAATTTTTCGGAGTCTTGCGCTTTTTCAGTAAAGCAGCCAAGTGTGTGTGTGAATTGGGGCAAGTGTTTCAGCTAGTTTCGGTATGAATCTATGATAATAATTTATCATACCGACGAATTGCTGAATACGTTTGATTGATGTTGGTGCTGGGAGTTCCGTAATGGCATTAATTAGTTCTTGAAAAGGCAGAATACCATTAGGTGTTATCGTGTGGCTGAGGAATTCAAGAGTATTTACGCCAAAAACACATTTTGAACTCTTTATGTGAACGCCAAACTCGCTAAGTTTCTGGAAGAGTTGTTCCAAATGGAGTTTGTGTTGTTCCTCATTTTTCGATGCCACTAAGATATCGTCGATGTAGACGGATACGAAGTTTAAATCTCGAACGATTTCGTTAATGAAACGCTGAAACGTTTGTGCAGCATTACGTAAGCCGAATGGCATTCGAGTGAATTCGAAGAGGCCAAATGGAGTGGTAATAGCAGTTTTGTGAATATCTTCATTCGCAACTGGAATGACATGATATGCTCTAACAAGCTCAATTTTGGAAAATATTTTGCAACCATACAAATTCATCGAAAAATTTTGTATGTGCGGTATCGGATAGCGATCAGGAATCGTGACCGCGTTTAACCTGCGATAATCTCCACATGGTCTCCAGTCGAGATCTTTCTTTCGAACCATGTGAAGCGGACAAGATACAGAAAAGGAAGAAATGCGACAAATTCCAAGTTCAACCATATGTTGAAATTCTGTGAACGCAGCTTTTTGACGAATAGGAGCTAGTCTACGTGGTCTTGAAACAGGCAAGTGCCCAGTGGTAACAATGTGATGTACCACGTTATGTTTGACCGGTAAATTGTAGTTCGGCTCTGCTGTTAGGGAAGGAAACTTCTTTAGTAGCAGGCCGTAATCGTTGTCGATCGTAAAATGAATGGGTGTAGGCGTATCTACGTTAACCATTGTGGCATTGATTGACAGCTGTGTAGCTGAATCAATCAGCCGTTTTCGTTTCAGATCGACTAAAAAGCCAAATTTACTGAGAAAATCAGCGCCAATGATTGGACGATTCACTTGTGCTAGTATGAAAGCGTGTGTGAATGTTCGTTTAAGTCCAATGTCTAATTTTAGGAGTTTTGTTCCGTAGCTATTAATTATTGTGCCGTTGGCAGCTGATAAGACTAGATCGTTTGTTTTTGATTGACAGATGGTTGATAAACATAGTTTGAATGGGAGCACCGAAAGGTCTGCTCCCGTGCCTACTAAAAAGGTCTGACGGTTCGTTTTATCGAAAATGAATAGGCGGCTGGACTGGTTGATGTGGACCACCGCCGTTCCAACCTCGGGATTTATTCGTTTTTTTGACTAGCAGTTTGTTCTACATCCATGGTAGCTTTGGATGAAGACTGGCCAAAAGTACAAGGAGATCTACACTTGCGTGCTGCAGCTCCGAATGTTCGGTGGTAGTAACATGATCCAAGTCTGTTTTGTGAGCCAGCTCGAGATCTAGAACGTCGTCGATATGGAGATGGTGAGCTACCGCGAAAATTTGAGTTGAATCTATTCCCTGAGTTCGATCGTCGAAATTGAGTCAGTTGCTCGAATTGTCGTTCCATTCTTGATAGGCGTTCTTCCATAGTTGCTGGTTTGGTATACTTTGATGATTGCTGTTGATAGAAAGAAGTTGTCCGTGTTGTTGGCCGGGACCGGTGAACCTCACTTACATGACCTCGGCTGCTGTTGAGTGACATTGCCTCAAACATATTGTCGGCCATTCGAGACAATGTATCAACCGGCATTGTTTCAGGTTGAGCGACCAAAGCGATTCGAATAATTTCTGGCATCTTTCGTATCCACAGTGTGCGCACTATTTTGTCGCTGACGTTGCTACCTGCCAATTGCATTATGTGGCGTAGTGCCTCTGAAGGTAACTGATTACCCAGCTCTTGCCCCGTTAACAGTGCTTCTAGTCGACGCTCGTCCGATGGTGCCAGTCTTTGAAGCAATGTTTGTTTAATTGTATCATATTTGTTCAATTCTGGCAACGTATCGATGATATCGGAGACGAGGTCACACAATTCTGGCGTGAGAGCATGCAGGACGTGAAGATACTTTTGCTTGTCCTGTTTTATGTTCTGTATCTCAAACGTATGCTCTGCCACCCGAAACCAATTTTGTGGATTCCGCGTCCACAATGGTTGTAGCTTTATGTGAGCCATGGCGCCTAGCTCCAAAGGAGCATTATTTATTTCTTGACGAACCTCCGTTTTTTCGTCGTCTAGCATTGTTTGACGGTAAAGTAAAAACCAAAGCAATCAAAAAAAATAATACAACAAATAAAAATAGAAAAATTAATGCGTGTAAATCGAATTTGAATTAGAAAATCCAACTTATTCTTTAAACAAAACAGCGAAACTCGATCTTTGTTGTAAAGTTGATAAAAGTTAAGTTAAATATTACAAGGCTTGCTTGTTAGATGTAAATAAAATTTATATATACATATGTATATATTAAGCTTGCCAGATTTTTTTTGGAGGCATTCCGGGCCGGAAAATCCGGGCGGTTTTTTTATAAATCCGGGCAAAATCCGGGCGACAAGTGTCAAAATTTCCATTTGAAAAGCCGGGCGAAATCCGGGCGAAATACAGAATTTTTAAAAATCGCACAGAAAAGAAGAAAACAAAAAGACTATGTTTTTTCATAAATAACCTTTGAAAACTCTTTATTGCTTTGAAATGTTGAAATATATTTTGTTAATAATATTTTTAATTCTGTTTATTACAGAAAGAGTTCTATGCTTAAATTGTCAACATTTTATTCAATCAATCTCCATCGAAGTCGATGACTGTCCACTCTCTTGAGTACCAAACAAACTATCAGCTCTCATTTTGTATTTTTCACTTCCAGCAACTTTTTGGAGAAAACCAGCATCTTATTTTATTTTTGTATAAAACTCTGGACATGTCTCCTTCCAGTTGAATTTTACCATCAATTGTGCCCGAACGTTTTCCAGTGTCAATTTGCCTTTTTCTTTTGTCCAAATGTCATTGATGTGAGAAAATACGCGCTCAGTTGTCGTATTGGCCGCCGCTGGGATAACTAAACCAAACTCCACGATTTGCAGCAAACGATTGAACGAACGAGAGCACAATATATAAATTATAAAACGTTGAAATGATGTCAATTGTTTATATATTTTCATATGAAACATTGAAAATAACACGATTTAACATGTGAAACATATTTGAATAAGAAAGATACAGATTATTGAAATTTTGACTATAAAACGAATTAATATTATATATATATATATATTTTTTTTTTTCAATGAACAAATGTTGGAAAAATCCGGGCGATTTCCGGATTTTGTTTAGAAATCCGGGCGTCCGAACCGGGCGATTTTTCAGCCAAGTTTTACCAAAAAAGCCGGGCGAGTCCGGCTTTAGCCGGGCGATCTGGCAAGCTTAGTATATATGAAATAAAGTGATAATATATGAACAATAATATAGTAATAATATAGTATATATATTTTGAAAACTAATTTTAAAGTATGTAATTAAATAAAATTCAAATATAGATATAAAAATAAATTTTCAGAATAATATTCTGTCTTTACGTTACTTTAAAGTTCAAATAGACAAACAAAATAATAGTAACTAGGAGGGCCCGGCGTGCTTCGCTACGCTTATAAATAAAGTTTTTGCGTAGACATTTTGTTGACGTAGAAGCAATGATTTCAAAAAGGGGTAATGAGAAATGCTAGCATATAATTTTTAATTTTTCTTTTTAAATATATGAATGAAAAATAATCAGAACTCTAGCTGATCAGTTCGGATATATGACAAATTAGCGATCAAATAAGTTTTCAAGTAAGCTTAGAGAACAAAGTAAGTTAGAGATCAAACTTATTTTTATTAGTTAGAGATCAAACTTATTTGCCGGGCCCTCCTAGTATCTATTATCAAGAGATGCACGACGTACATCAATACTCATACCATTATCACGTCGACGATACAAAGGATAACCATTCACAGATTCTTTAGTATTTTCAGAAAAAGGTTTTGGAAAATTCTTACTACATTTATTATCTCTAATACTAACAGGATTTAGAGCACCACATGGTCCAAGCATCATATGACGTTTCACATATTCATGTAATTTAGGAAAAAGAATGGGATCACAGATTTCAGTACATACAAATTTATGAATCATTTCATTTCCATCAATTCTATCTTCATCTGACAAATTTAACAAACACATCAGCAGTAACATTCTCAGGTCTTTCACAAAATTCATGCATTGATTTAAAAGAACGAACAAATCTCACGCATAAGAAAAACTTCACATACATTGGCATTTCTAAAAATTAAAATGAAGAACAGAACAAAATTATTCACATGCATTCACGTCAGTGTACATAAGAAAACTAAAATATAAAATACAACCAGCATTGCATCATCTGACAAATTTAACAAACACATCAGCAGTAACATTCTCAGGTCTTTCACAAAATTCATGCATGGATTTAAAAGAACGAACAAATCTCACGCATAAGAAAAACTTCACATACATTGGCATTTCTAAAAATTAAAATGAAGAACAGATCCAAATTATTCACATGCATTCACGTCAGTGTACATAAGAAAACTAAAAAATAAAATACAACCAGTATTGCATCATCTGACAAATTTAACAAACACATCAGCAGTAACATTCTCAGGTCTTTCACAAAATTCATGCATTGATTTAAAAGAACGAACAAATCTCACGCATAAGAAAAACTTCACATACATTAGCATTTCTAAAAATTAAAATGAAGAACAGGACAAAATTATTCACATGCATTCACGTCAGTGTACACAAGAAAACTAAAAAATAAAATACAACTTGTAAATACACTGAAATTTGATTAGAATATCTATTTTACTAATATACTATGCATACGATACGTTTATTACTACCCACTACCAAAGAATATATAAAAAAGGAAATATAAAAAAATAAATTTCATCATTCATAAAATCAACATTATTACGCATAAAATCTCTTTTATTCCGACGACTCGATCTAACCTTCCATGTACGAAGACATAAGAAGACTAAAATGAAATTGCATCTACCAAAGAATATATAAAAAAGAAAATATAAAAAAATAAAATAAATTTTTAAGTTTTAAATTTAATTTCGTTTTTGTATGTATGTAAACTTATAATGCATATGTATATAAAAAGTTTTTCGTATATAATAACTTTTTTATTTATGATCCGAAAAATCCCAATCCCAATCCCAGACCTAGGTTACAGTAATATCAGTTAGCACTGAAAATTTGAAATCAATCAAAATTCGAATAAAAAAGCCTTAGGCTGCACAAAATTTTGGGTTAGCGTATTAATATATAAGAAGATAATTCAATGATAATGTTTTATATTTATTTCAAACAAAAAAACCTGTGATCCAGTGTTCATCCAGTGATGTCCTTTGTTTCGTATTATATTTTATCTTGTACTACTCGTTAAGTATGTATGCATAGATGTTGTTGGTAAAACTGGTATTTTTGATGCTAATTATTTTAATATTCCTATTGCTGTTGTTGTAAATTATTTTCTGTTAATTTATAATAAATAGTTGATACTGCTGATATTGTAGTTATTGGATATAGTTTTATAATTTTTTTTAATATGGTTGTATTGTTGAATTGTATTACTGTTACAATAGCGGTTGTTGCTCGCGTGAACACTCCAAGAATTATTCGTTTTTTTTACACCAAAAAAAATGATAAAAAAAAATATTTTATTATCACGAAAATACAATCTTATGTAATATTTTTGAAGAATTAGTATACGTACCATTAAACCTGGTACAAAAATGTACCAGGCTGTCCAAAGACAAAGCGTAAAAAAATCTTAACGGTATATCACGTCGGGGCAAATACACCATACTATCGATCTCATACACTTTTTTTTCCAACTTTTTTTTTAAATGAGGGATTATTACTGCAGTGCTGCCTTGTAACGAAAAAAAATGTAAATATTATTTTATCTCAGACACATACTACTTTGCAGCGACACACAGCGAATATTACAAATATTGTGTCAAATTATAATTATTTTTAGAAAATCAAAATATGTTCGTGTTTTTCTTTTTCAAGACTAAACTTTTATTTTATTATGCGTGTGTAACTGTATATCTATTTGTGTGTGTGAGTGGATAAGAAATATTTTTTGTGGATTTGTATATAATTTTGGTTTTTATTTCTTCTCGTTATGCGATTTTTGAAATGATTTATGAGAAAAATTTGTTAAGGAAAACTGGGAAAACTAAAGAGCTTAGTCGGTTTTGTGAAGTTTTGTAGAATGGTGTATTTGGTAGAATGAATGTACTTCTAAGGTCGGGGTGCTATTCTTGTAAGCGGGTCAAACTAATAAATTATATTTTTGTGAAAAAAAATGAAACAGTATTTTTTTTTAAATTTTGACTTAAGGTATTTTATTAGTCTCTTTCTTTTGTCGACCAAACTTGACGAGCTGTCCGTTTTTCAAGAACCATACAACAAAAAGATTTTGGAATTTGTGTTTGCATTTAAATCAATTTGAACAAGAATTAGCAGATTCTGCTAAAGCTACTGAATTATTTTTAAAAACGTTTAATGATTTATTTGATTTGTTTAATAGTTCAAAAATTGCACCCAAAAATGGTTATTTTATTAATAGGAATGAACAGAATTACAAGCAATTTTTGAAAGAAATGGTAAGATTTCTTGAGTCTATTTAATTAATAGTGCAGCCTGGTAAGAAAAAAAAGACGGTTTACGCGATTAACGGGTTTATTCAAAATATAAACGCGGTGGTGGAATTGACGCAGATGGTTTTCGCAACATACCAGTCAATAAACTATATATCAACTCGAAGACTAAATCAGGACATATTAGAAAATGTCTTTAGTCTAGTTCGTGGCAAGGGAGGCAATAATCGCAATCCTTCTGCTTATGAATTTAACAATACTTTAAAATTCATAATGAATATGAAATTAACTATACCAAATTTAAAAAGTAAATCAGCAAACTGTACATTAGACATTAGACGAAGATTTAGAAAATCGAAGCGAACCTATTCCATTACATGACTAGATCAACAGAGCAGAACAAATAGCATTAGAATCGATCGAGAATAAATTGGACATTGAGTGAACGGATTTGGATCAATATGACGAGGTGTTTGAACTTACATCAACCGATTTGGAAAATACAAATACCACGAACCATAATGTTATAACGTATTTTGTTTTTTACGTGAGCAACAAAATCGTTCAAAAGATAAAGTGTGAACAGTGCAGTTCTACATTACTTCGGGACCAAACTTTCATTGCTCCTAGGGAATATTTGCTCCATAAAAAATTGGACCTTTAAAAGTCGGATTCATACAAATAACATAAAAGAAATTTATATAAAGGATTGTATCGCAATGACCAATAAAAATTATCCAGAGTGGTACAGTAAGGAAAACTCATGCCATGACCATCGAATTAAGGCATTGGACTATCTCTTACTAATTTTAATAAGAAAAAATTGCCAATAGATGCTTGATACGAAAAGCAAGTATCTCTATAAACTAGACACACTAAGCATTTAATTTTTTAAACTAACCTTTTTAAAAATTTTATTTCGAAATAAATTAATCACAGAAATTTTAATACAATTTTAATGTTTTTTATCAGTTCGTCCAGATTTATATACTCGTACATGTATAAGATTATTTTATAGATTATCTCTATCAATATAAAAAGTAATAACTGATCTCAAATTCAAAAAAACATTCAAAAAAATATAAGTTTTTTTGTACTGCCTCAAATCTCAAATGTAGAATAAATAACATAACTAAATATACAAAAAATATTAATTACTGCCTTTGCAAAACCAGCATAAACCAGGGTTGATAAATCAACGCAGAAGGTAATTTAAATCGAATCAATTTACCGAATTACTATATACTTAAATTTTAGTCTTTACAGTTCTGAGAAAAAATTATGATACCACCAGCAACCTATAGTTATAAAACCCAATTTCAATGACATACCATCATAAGACGACATTATATCAACTTATTTTAAAACAAGTCAGCTTACTACATCACTTTATACAAGAAACAGGTTGATATGGTGCCTAAATGCCACAATTCGATAGGAAGTGTAACGAGTAAAACTACTAAGGAAACATCAGGTTCTTCAAACTGAAGAAACCCATCGCAAATTTATATAGAGAGCCTTATAGATTCAATTATATACAGTTCAAGGCAGTCATCAATATTCCTTTAATTGAAGCATCACGTGTTGGCTGGGATGTTGTACCTGTTATAAGGAGTTAGAATTGCAATAAGCCCGCTTTGCATATTACGATCCATTGCATGTTTCCTAGAATGTATTAGTATGATATGGAATATTCTTGGGAAAAATTTTAAAACAAATCAGAAGAAATTTCAAATCAAAATAAATACTAATAAAATACCTTAAGTCAAAATTTAAAAAAAAATACTGTTTCATTTTTTTTCACAAAAATATAATTTATTAGTTTGACCCGCTTACAAGAATAGCACCCCGGCCTTAGAAGTACATTCATTCTACCAAATACACCATTCTACAAAACTTCACAAAACCGACTAAGCTCTTTAGTTTTCCCAGTTTTCCTTAACAAATTTTTCTCATAAATCATTTCAAAAATCGCATAACGAGAAGAATTAAAAACCAAAATTATATACAAATCCACAAAAAATATTTCTTATCCACTCACACACACAAATAGATACACAGTTACACACGCATAATAAAATAAAAGTTTAGTCTTGAAAAAGAAAAACACGAACATATTTTGATTTTCTAAAAATAATTATAATTTGACACAATATTTGTAATATTCGTTGTGTGTCGCTGCAAAATAGTATGTGTCTCATACTAAGTTTACACCAGTATCTAATTTGCTACGTATCAAATTTGCTAGCCATTTTCACCATCATACTTTTTAAATTTGATACGGTGATGTAAACTCTTTTTAATTAGGTATGACATATTAATTTTTAGCGCGTCCTTTTCATGTTAATTTTTTGGTTAGGAAAAAATAATTTCCATATATATTTCTTATAAAAAACTGAAAACATTTATTATATTAATGCTAAAATTTATTTTACTTTAATTTCAGCAAAAAAATCACATCAAACATAAATATATATTTATAAAAAAAAAACTTTTTAAAAAAAAATAGAACCGACTTCAGAAAAAACAAAAGAGGCACAAAAAAGTGAAAAATAACTCAATTGTTGCTTTTAGAAACAAAAATACGTTACATTTTGATTAATTTAATTTAATTATACCTTACTATAGACAAAAAATTACGCTATTATACAAAGTTACTATATTAAAATAGTTACTTTTTATTAAAATTATTATAGTTATTAAAGTTGTTATAGACTACTATTTAAAAGTTATTTGTAGTAAAAAACTTTTGGAAATTGGTGCCAACCCCGAGACATATTAGTCGATTTTTCGTCAATGTGGCACCGACTTCGAACAGTTTTGTACTACAAATAACTTAAAATATAATAACTATTATAACAACTATAATAACTATAATAATTATAGTAAAAAGTAACTATTTTAATATAATAACTTTGTTTAATAGCGTAATTTTTTTGTCCATAGTAAGGTATAGTTAAATTAAATTAATCAAAATGTAACGTATTTTTGTTTCTAAAAGCAACAATTGAGTTATTTTTCACTTTTTTGTGCCTCTTTTGTTTTTTCTGAAGTCGGTTCTATTTTTTTTTAAAAAGTTTTTTTATTTTTTTATTTTTAGTGTAGTCATAAAGCAAATGTCGGCTAGAAAGCATTCTAAAAGTAATAACTTCAAATGCTGGAAAAACTTTCATCAGTGACAATCTATTAATTATGGTTTTGCGATTTTTTGCACAAACGGCATACATATTTCCCGTGATAGAAAATTATTTACGATAACCTTGACAAGTATAGCAATATAATACTGCCCAAAATATCCAAACAGATTAATATGTTTTGACGAGATCAGCGAAAATGCATTAAAAATATGGTTTTTTTTAAGTTTCTGAATAACGGTATTTTTCACATCAAAGAAACAATTATGGGACCCTCTGGGAATGAACTCAAATAGAACAAAATTTAAATCATCTAAATCCAACGAGCCGTTTTTGAGAAATCGGTGTACTACATATAAAAAAACCTACAGTGAAACACAGAACCTCCTGCTTTTTTGAAGTCGGTTAAAAAGTAACTATGTTAATATAGTAACTTTTTTAATAGCGTAATTTTTTGTCTATAGTAAAGCATAATTAAATTAAATTAATCAAAATGTAACGTATTTTTGTCTATAAAAGCCATAATTGAGTTATTTTTCACTTGTTTGTGCCTCTTTTGTTTTTTCTGAAGTCGGTTCTATTTCGTTTCAAAACGGTTTTTTAATTTTTTTATTTTTAGTGAAGTCATAAAGCAAATGTCGGCTAGAAAGCGTTTTAAAAGTAATAACTTCAAATACCGGAAAAACTTTCATCAGTGACAATCTATTCATTATGGTTTTATGATGTTTTGCACAAACGGCATACACATTACCCGTCATAGAAAATTATTTACGATAACCTCGACAAGTATAGCAATATAATACTGCCCACAACAAACAAACAGAATAATATATTTTGACGAAATCAACGAAAATGCATAAAAAATATGGGTTTTTCCAATTTTCTGAATAACGGTATTTTTCACATCATAAAAAAAATTATGGGACCCTCTGTGAATAAACCCAAATAGAACATTTAAATCATCCAAATCGAACGAGCCGTTTTTGAGAAATCGGTGTACATACATAAAAAAAAACCCTACAGTGAAACACAGAACCTCCTTCTTTTTGGAAGTCGGTTAATGAAACACAGAACCTCCTTCTTTTTGGAAGTCGGTTAAAAAAATAAGAAAACTAACTTGATTGGTGGAGCTGATTGGTGTCTTCAATTCCCGAGTAATTATCTATCATGTACAGTTTATCACTCAGCAGCATTTATCAATCAGCAGTGCCAATATTAAATCAATTAATAATAATTTACAGCTACTTGCACTTTCCTTACCAATTTTTCTTTAGTTTATTTCCATACATGAACCAATAAGAGAATGTAAAAGCATTCGTTTATTGGGTGTCACAGTTTCAAATGACCTACCCTGGAACGATCATGTAATGGCGATGGCAAAAAGCGCATCTAAAAAACTCGGCCTCCTAAATAGATGCAAAAAATTTTTCACTCCATACCAATTGCTCAATGTTTATAAGTTCTATATTCATCCCTGTAGTGAGTACTGCTGTCAAGTTTGGGGTGCTGCTTCTGTTTCCATCTTGGCCTTCTTGGACTTTTCAAAAGCGGGCTCTACGAATTGTGGGTGATCGAGCATTGACATCAAAGCTGGATTCCCTACAACATCGTCACACTGTTGCTGACCTCGTTGTTTTTTACAAATATCGTCATCAATAGTGCTCAGATGAAATCAGCGGCATCATGCTTAAACTTATTCTTACCCCCGTTATATCGTTCTTCAAAATTAAAAATTTTTCCCACAAAAAAAAACAATCAAGTATCATTCGACCTTCACATTTTCTTTTTATAGATATCGGATCTGACCAAATGTGAATCACTAAAGAACAATATTTTTTTATTATATCAATTAATTGACAAATCTTTTTATTTATTCAAATTTAAGAAAAAAAATTAATTTTTTGTTTTGACATTTACTTGTGTTCTTGTCTTAAGCATAAACATTGAACTAAATTCAGTTAATTTTTTTATTTTATTTCTTTAAAAGTTATATATGGGTCCGTGCATAGCCGAGAGGAATTCTATCTCCTCGACTAAACACGCCTTCTTCTTCTCCCTATTCCTTGCCCTAAGCTCGTCCCATCTCCAACGAATTCTAGATCTTCTCCTTTACCGCCAGTCCACCGTTGGCTCAGGTGGTGGAAGTTTCTGGAACACCAGTTCCAGAAGTTCTTCCTCCATCTGATCAATGATGGGCTGCGGGTCTGGGACTGGTCCTGACTCGTATTCACCCCACGGTTGGCTCTTCCTCCTTAGAGGTGCCTGCGCCCTGCCCGGTTCTTTAGTTTCCCTATCCCCGGTGAAGTACAGGTCCCTACCTGAGACTTCTATAGGGAACCCCGGTCGTTTAATTGTTTACATTTTCATCAATAGAAGAATTTCCAGAGAAAAAGCCAAATTGGTTCTAAAAGAATTTTTTATATTTATGTTCAAAACATAATTGTTTAATCAAAATTATTACACTACAAAAAACAAAAACCCAAAAACTGGTTTTATTAACAAATTCAAAAATTTTACGCTTAAATTGCGCATTCAAAAAAAACATTATCACTATCAAACCGATTTTTTCAACGCCCAAACTGGTTGGCAACACCCTGTTCCAAATATTCAAAAAAAAAAAAAACGTACCGTAATTACGGTATTCTAAAAAAAAACCTTAAAGGGTCCCTGTTTCGGCGCCACTTATTCTGTTTTGGACTTTTATCTGTACAATTTCACTACAATACTTATCAAATAAATATAAACAAGATATTAGCACTCGGAAAGCGTTTGTTCACACAAAATCAGATTTAGGAATCTCTTATTAAAAAATATTATTAACCTAACATTTCTATACGTTAATTAAGGAAACAACAAAATAACAAATTTGATTTAATAGTATATTATGCTACGATCATGTAATGACGGTTATTAATACACGAGTATTAACCGGGATACGAAACGAGCCGTAGGCGAGTTTCGTATGGTATATGCGAGTGTATTGATAACCATTACATGAAAGTGGCATACGCTATTTTTTCTACACCCGGTAAATAACGAAGGACGAAAATTACAACGAAAATTTCAATTTTCAAATTTCAAAGTTCAATTTTTTCCCATGCGAAAATTTCACGCTTTTTAATTTAAAATTTGTTTTTTTTCTCTCAATAATCAGACTAAATTACTCCTTTGCAAATATTATCTCTTTCTTTCCAATAATTTCTTTATTAACGACATCATCACTGTTTTAATGAAAAAAAAAATTAACACAAAGAAAAACAATCATAATTTTTTCATATCAGTTTTACACAAAAACATTGATTTGTTTTATTTATTAAACATTTAAAATTCTACTGCACTAACTTTAGTTTTAAAATTATACTGCAGTATAAAATACTAACTAATAAATTAGCTTGCATTTCTTTTATAGAATTTTCATTTTGTATATAATATTTCTCATTAAATAAGTCTTAGCTGTCACTGAGGTTTCGTGATGGTTCTGCACTTCTCTCGATTCAGTGATAATAGTGATAATAATTCAAAACAATTAAATGATATTATCCCATCAATATATAATTTATCTTCATCATCTTCGCTATCATCGTGTTATTCATCAGCCACACCATCATTGGTTTCAACAGAAATGATGCAAAGAAGTTCAACAAATTCTGTTTTAATTAATAATAACAAATTCTGTTATAAATAAATTATGTTATAATTATTAATTGATAAATACTATTATGACTATAATAAACTACTCTGGTCTCCTTTCATATTCTCATCAACTACAACATATTCATCATATATATTCTATAATACCTTTGACATCTTTTTACGTTCCCCAAGGTTAGAATACAAAATAAACAAACTAATACAATTTTTGTAAAACAGAATATTTTAAAGTTAAACATGGTACAAAAATTAATAAATTAATATAATTACAATCTGGATTTAAATGACCCCTAAAAGAATTTGATATCTTTTATGTCTGATTCTCCTGGTCTTTATTTATGAACCGTATAAATATGTGTCTTCAATGAATTTTTTGAACCATATACCCTGCCACATATGATGCACCGATATTCCTCTTGACGTTCAACATGTTTTTCAGCAATATGCCAATTTAAAGATCCTTCCGAACATAGATCTTTACCACATAGTTGACATGGAAACGGTTTCTTTGGCGAAAAACCTGGAACAAGAGATACAAAGATGCGAGAGTACTGAGAGACTAAAATGCTTCATTTTTTATTTTTCATTTCTTTTTTCGTTCACAATATTTTTTTATTTTAGATTTTTTTTTAACTTTTAATTCTTTAAAATTTTTTCCAAACTGTTTTTGGAAGCATAAAAGATAATTTTTTGTACGTTTATAATAAACTAATTTTAAAGTTTGATCAAATTAAAAAGAATTAAAATTAAAAAAAAGTGTTTCTGAATATTTAATAAGAAAGTGGGACAATCGTTCTAATTTTTGGTTAAAGAAATATCAATATAGTAATGAAGTATCACTACAGTGATGATTTTTAAGGACAAACTATACTGAACTGAATTAAAAATATTTAAATAATAATATTTTAAATAAACAGAAGATTTAATATATAATATTCAAATGTGCACCAAATTTAAGTTATCAAAAACATTCTTCTGAAACAACCATACAGTATAGCTCGCTCTAGAAGAAGATTTTGGTATTATAACCATACACGAATTCTACTAATTGATATTTCCTAATTTATTTACCTAAAAATATGTTTTTATTTTTACAAAAAGTTTTCCGTATATTTTTCTTCGTGGTTTTATGAGACTTGTAAAGTTTGTGAAAATAAATGAATCAACAAGTGAATTGATATTTGCAGATATAATCAAGCTATTTTATGGAAGGAATTTTGTTTTTATACCTTTTTTCACATAGTTTGTTTGACTCAGTTAATATTTGAGCAGAGAAAATTAGTAAAACGCATTTTACTGCAGTCTATAATGAAGTAAAATGTTGTAAATAAAGAATCAGTACGAAAAATGTAACAAAAATGAAAAAAATCAAATAATTAAGTTAGTTTTTAAAAATTAAGAAAACCGACTTCCAAAAAGAAGGAGGTTCTGTGTTTCACTGTAGGGTTTTTTTTTTATGTATGTACACCGATTTCTAAAAAACGGCTCGTTCGATTTGGATGATTTAAATTGTGTTCTATTTTGGTTTATTCACAGAGGGTCCCATAATTTTTTTTATGATGTGAAAAATACCGTTATTCAGAAAATTGGAAAAAACCATATTTTTTATGCATTTTCGTTGATTTCGTCAAAACATATTATTCTGTTTGTTTGTTGTGGGCAGTAATATATTGCTATACTTGTCGAGGTTATCGTGAATAATTTTCTATGACGGGTAATGTGTATGCCGTTTGTGCAAAACATCATAAAACCATAATTAATAGATTGTCGCTGATGAAAGTTTTTCCGGCATTTGAAGTTATTACTTTTAACACGCTTTCTAGCCGACATTTGCTTTATGACTTCACTAAAAATAAAAAAATTAAAAAACCGTTTTGAAAAGAAATAGAACCGACTTCAGAAAAAACATAAAAGGCACAAACAAGTGAAAAATAACTCAATTATGGCTTTTATAGACAAAAATACGTTACATTTTGATTAATTTAATTTAATTAGGCTTTACTATAGACAAAAAAATTACGCTATTAAAAAAGTTACTATATTAAAATAGTTACTTTTTAACCGACTTCAAAAATCAGGAGGTTCTATGTTTCACTGTAGGTTTTTTAATATGTAGTACACCGATTTCTCAAAAACGGCTCGTTCGATTTAGATGATTAAAATTTTATTCTATTTGATTTCATTCCCAGAGGGTCCCATAATTGTTTCTTTGATGTGAAAAATACCGTTCAGAAAATTAGAAAAAACCATATTTTTAATGCATTTTTGCTGATTTCGTCAAAACATTAATCTGTTTAGATATTTTGGGCAGTATTATATTGCTATACTTGTCAAGGTTATCGTAAATAATTTTCTATTACGGGAAATATGTATGCCGTTTGTGCAAAAAATCGCAAAACCATAATTAATAGATTGTCACTGATGCAAGTTTTTCCAGCATTTGAAGTTATTACTTTTAGAACGCTTTTTAGCCGACATTTGCTTTATGACTACATTAAAAATAAAAAAACTTTTAAAAAAAAAATAGAACCGACTTCAGAAAAAACAAAAGAGGCACAAAAAAGTGAAAAATAACTCAATTGTTGCTTTTAGAAACAAAAATACGTTACATTTTGATTAATTTAATTTAATTATACTTAACTATAGACAAAAAAATTACACTATTATACAAAGTTACTATATTAAAATAGTTACTTTTTATTATAATTATTATAGTTATTATAGTTGTTATAATTGTTATTATATTTTAAAAGTTATTTGTAGTACAAAACTATTCGAAGTCGGTGCCACATTGACGAAAAACCGACTAATATGTCTCGGGCTCGGCACCGATTTCCAACAGTTTTGTACTACAAATAACTTTTAAAATATAATAACTATTATAACAACTATAATAACTATAATAATTATAATAAAAAGTAGCTATTTTAATATAGTAACTTTGTATAATAGCGTAATTTTTTGTCTATAGTAAGGTATAATTAAATTAAATTAATCAAAATGTAACGTATTTTTGTTTCTAAAAGCAAGAATTGAGTTATTTTTCATTTTTTTGTGCCTCTTTTGTTTTTTCTGAAGTCGGTTCTATTTTTTTTTTTAAAGTTTTTTTTAGTTTTCTTATGTACACTGACGTGAATGCATTTGAATAATTTTGTTCTGTTCTTCATTTTAATTTTTAGAAATGTCAATGTTCGTGAAGTTTTTCTTATGCGTGAGATTTGTTCGTTCTTTTAAATCAATCCATGAATTTTGTGAAAGACCTGAGAATGTTACTGCTGATGTGTTTGTTAAATTTGTCAGATGATGCAATGCTGGTTGTATTTTATTTTTTAGTTTTTTTATGTACATTGACGTGAATGCATGTGAATAATTTTGTTCTGTTCTTCATTTTAATTTTTAGAAATGCCAATGTATGTGAAGTTTTTCTTATGCGTGAGATTTGTTCGTTCTTTTAAATCAATGCATGAATTTTGTGAAAGACCTGAGAATGTTACTGCTGATGTGTTTGTTAAATTTGTCAGATGAAGATAGAATTGATGGAAATGAAATGATTCATAAATTTGTATGTACTGAAATCTGTGATCCCATTCTTTTTCCTAAATTACATGAATATGTGAAACGTCATATGATGCTTGAGAGATGGTAAATGTAGTAAGAATTTTCCAAAACCTTTTTCTGAAAATACTAAAGAATCTGTGAATGGTTATCCTTTGTATCGTCGACGTGATAATGGTATGAGTATTGATGTACGTGGTGCATCTCTTGATAATAGATACTAGGAGGGCCCGGCGCGCTTCGCTACGCTTATAAATAAAGTTTTTGCGTAGACATTTTGTTGACGTAGAAGCAATGATTTCAAAAAGGGGTAATGAGAAATGCTAGCATATAATTTTTAATTTTTCTTTTTAAATATATGAATGAAAAATAATCAGAACTCTAGCTGATCAGTTTTCGGATATATGAAAAATTAGCGATCAAATAAGTTTGATCTCTAACTTACTTTATCTCTAAGCTTACTTGAAAACTTATTTTATCGCTAATTTTTCATATATCCGAACTGATCAGCTAGAGTTCTGATTATTTTTCATTCATATATTTAAAAAGAAAAATTAAAAATTGTATGCTAGCATTTCTCATTACCCCTTTTTGAAATCATTGCTTCTACGTCAACAAAATGTCTACGCAAAAACTTTATTTATAAGCGTAGCGAGGCACGCCGGGCCCTCCTAGTAAGAATTAATATATACGAAATTCCATCAAAATGATAGTTAAAACTTACAATATTCAGAGCATAGTCTTGGTTGTCTTTAATTTTTACTTCCAGTTCCTCTAGTTCTTTTGCATTAGTTAAAGGTAGTTTAATTTTAAATTCTTCAGGTATTTGTATTTGCTTAAGAATACGTTTGACATCAATTTGTATAGATGCTAACTGTTTGGCCACATAGCTTAACTCAGGAGTTACTAAAATGAAAAGTTTTTATAAATAAAATATTCGGGATACGAAACAAAAATATGTTTTTACAATTAAAATTTGCACAGGACGTCACTCTATTTTGTGGAGATGGCTCGTCAACTAGCTTTACCTCAGTTCGCGTTGGTAGCAGCTGTTCAACGTTTAGTGTGGAATTTTCTGTTTAATTATTGTTGAAACAGTTAATACTAATTTTATCAAAAATCGAATGAAAATAAATGTACCACAATGTGTTTTACCGTTTAGTGGATGACGAACATGAAGCGTCGGTTGAGACGAATGCTGGGCAATTTTGCTTAATCCTGCCTGAATGCCCGAAGTAGTTGGTTGGTTAAAAAGTGATTGAGAGTTTGTTTGATTTTTCTCAACCTACATATTCCCATTTTGTTTGGAATGTTCTATTCAATAATAAGTTAATAAAAGTTAATTGTTTTTCAAATACATTAGAAATTTAAAAATAAATGTACCAATTACCATAATGTGTTTTGTTTTTGGATAACAGAGGCTTATGAAACTGTGGTAGTGATTGATTATCAATTTTTGTTAATTTCAAACGTTTGATTCCCGAAGTTGTAACAAAATGAGCCCGTTTGCTGCTATCACTTACGAAGTTTACGTTTATTAGATTTTCTGAAAAATGTCTAACATATTATTATAAATTTTACGTCATTTTAAATCCTTACCCTTTTGTTCAACTTTGATTTCCTCTTCCATTGAGTTTTCTATACACATAAAGTCAAAGATAAAACATATTATATATACACTATAATATAAATAATAAAAATAATAGCAATAATAAAAATGAAATATATAATATTAATATATATGATAATAGCAATACTCACAATCAGATTTAGAATTATAATTATATGTTCCAATCTACTGAAATAACCTGAAAAAATTATATGAGATTAAAATAAAAAAATTTTATGTATTTAATTCTAAATATAACTTAAAATACTTACAATAATTTTTTGTTGTTTCAAATTTCATTAACTATAATAATTTAATAATAATAAAACACGAAATGTATTTAAAATGGCGTATAAATTGAAAACAAGTATAGTAAAATAATTATAATTTAGAATTAATGTCGACAAAATCCGGAATATAAATGAACAAATTTTCTATCTTTTATCTGAAGCGAAGTGACAGTATCTTATGTCAAACTTATATCATGGCGGTTGACCTCAACGCACCCTACGTTATCCATTACTGGCGCCAAACTTGAATCGTCAGCAGCCTCTTCCGAGGCACACGCTCCTTGCTGATCCTCCGGAACCGGCTCCGGCACAACCACCAGTTCCTCCTCCAACACCTCATCCTCCCAGTTTTCCTCCTGCGGCATGGCGAGTTCGATTATCCCATGTGGTGAGCAATATCCTTCATCTCTTAAATGGCGTCTTAAATTATGGGCGTGGACGTAACCCCTTCCACACGCACATCTATGCGTCGGCCTTGCAAAGTGAGGATACACTTATTTCACCACATGGGAATCTCTGTGGTCTGCTCGGGGGAAACTCATATAGCATATATCGCAGTAGTATTCCACCGGGCCCCGCTGGAGTAATCCATTATGTATTATCCTCATGTGTTTTAAAATATATTCCTTTCCTTTATATATCTTAAGACAGAGGTGACACCGGTTGTCTTCTGAATTTCCATTATTTCCGTTATTTTTATTATTTTCATTATTCTCACTATTTTCATCATTATGTATTTTATCCATTTTTTTATTTTTTGTATAGTGGAGTCATATTAGCATTTTATACTGATGTAAGAGCAAAGTTGAATTTTTTTTTTGTTTTATGTTAAGGACATAAAAGTTAGTGGGCATGTAATTATTTAGCAAATTTGGAGGTCCGGAAGTGCCTCAAAAATGGCAAAAACTGGTTTTTTGGTGTTTTTTGAGTAGGTCGCTTCACTATTTTTGAAATATTTCGGCCTCTAATGATCATAAAAAAAAAACAAAAAATGCAAAATGTTTGTGATTAAATTTCAAATCCATCTAGGAGGGTTAGATACTTTAAAAGTGTAACCTAACCTCAAAAAACCGAATCGCGTGACTTTTTTTTTTTTTTTACTAAATTTATGATAAGGGGCGGAAAAATCGTCGAATTTTCATGAAAATTTCAGGAAACATGTATTGAAATTTTTTGTATTTATATAGAAAATATTTATATATATTTTTAATAAAAGTAGTTGTTTTATTAAAATATTACATTTCGACTATAATACTATTTGAAATAGCTCTTATATCTCGCCGGGAGCAAAGTTTTTCACAAGATATACATGCATGAACTGGGATATCTAAAGAACTTTTTGTTATTGCTAAAAAAGCATTTTTGTAAGTAGATTTTAAAATTGTTTGATCCAATTCGATTTCCTTCTTCTTATGTATACTGGATGTAGCTTTATTTTTAATTTCCTGACATAAATTTACCAAAAATGTCACATCTGCATATTCAAATGCTTCATCTAATCTATTTATATTAGATACCAAACGAAAATTTTTTTGAACAAGTGTTTTTATATATCGAACATTTGGGTAGTGAGGAGCCAAAATTTGAACCGGAATAAAAGTAGATTGGCAAGATAAACAATCATTGTAACAATTTGAAGGGTGACCAAGCTTGTTCGGATTGGAATGAAGAGTTTCACATATCTGTATATTTTGGACAAAAGTATTGACATTTGAGAAGTTTGTGGATATTAAAATCTTGAGAAAAGTATTATATTTTTCCAAAACAATTGCATCTTCTACTTTATTACACATTAAATCATCACACGACCATGTAGTATGTTTTTTTCCCTTGCATTTTTCCACCTCAGTAGGCAATAAATTCATTGCTAGACCAGCTTCATTTAGTACAAGTAGCTCATTTGCTTGTCCTTGTTTATAGGCTGTATCGGCAAAATATGCTTTTGTGGTCCTCAAATGCTCAGATATGCCACATACAGCTGCTAATTTTGAATGCAAGTCGGCAGGTGCTACCTCGTTCCTAGTTGTAGCTAAAGCAGCTTGTTCTTTGCATTTCATTAATGTTCTCTCTAAACGACAAACTTCGTTTTTCCGGTTTGTATAACACCACTGAACTATTTCTTCTGCTTCCATTCTAGCAGACGCTATTGATTTTAAGCCTAGATTTTTTGACAGCTTCTGAATATAATATTCAGAAGATTGTAGTGCTTTAAAGTTGGTTGTAATTTTGCCTATTTTCTGCAACTGTTTAGTTGAGTCGAACCGTTGAGGATGATCATTGTCACGTTCCGCAATATTGGAAATCTTATTTTTTTCACAAAGTTTTGGATTTCCTTTATTTTTTATTTCTTTGGGCTTATCATGGTAATAAATTGTATTTGAATTCAATACATGGTTTCTATTGTCTTTTGGAATATTTTCTAAAAGACATGAAATCTTAAGTTTTTTCATAAGTCACATACTTCCTCTACTTGATCGTAGTTTCTTTTTTTTGTTACCTTGAACTCTTCCTTGATCCTTTTCTTCAGAGTTTGCAATGGCATTGTTGGTTTTATTTCGATTTCTTTGTTTATGCCTGGTGCCGATATATTCGAAGATATTCTATTATCTTTAGGAAAATGTTCAAGGCGATGATTTTCCAGTAGGTTTAGTAAATGTGGACGCATAGACGGGCGATGATAATTCAGTGTCTCTGGTGTAATACCACATATTAGCAAAACAGCGAAAGCTATAGAAAAAACACCACAATTAACTAGATCAACCTGCGATTGTACTTTTGGAAATTTAACGGTAATTGTATGGAATTGAGGGAATATTTTCTCCAAAAATAATTTATGACAATCGTCAAGGTATTGTATTGTTCAGGTATTGTTCAGTTCATTGAGTCATATATGAATAGTGAATTTTCACTACTGTTGAAATAACAACAAACCCAATGGCCACGACTAGGCAATATTTGTATGTGATTTGTATGGGTGGGATACATTTCGCTTTTTTAAATTTTGAAGATAAATTGTCTCGTTTGGTAAAAAATTTGTAAAGTTTTGTACGATTGCAATAAAAGCAGACATATGACAATCAGTGAGACAATTGCCTTTTTCGATTATAGATATATCTTTTTTTGCCAGAAGCCGTAAATGTAGTTTCGGTAGTCCTTGACACGTATTTTCCATTTTCTCTCTTTTGGGTTCCTTTGTTGTTTGATTGGATTCTAACGGTTCAAATGCTTTGAATTTTTTGTGTACTCTATGGTTGCGATTATAAATTATGACTGCTAATGGTTTTAAAGGAATAAATGAATATTTTGGATCTTGTGGAAAATGTCGAATAGTATCAGAATGATACAATTCAAGTAAATGAGATCGCATTGAATCATGATCATAATGTACAAGTTCAGTCGGTATTTGAAATACTCGAGAAACTGCAAACGCAATAGCATATATGCCACAGTCTTTGCTATTAGGCTGCTGTTGAACTAAGGGGAAGTTAACGTTTTTTAAACTATTGTACGGAAATAGCCTTTCTAAAATAGTTTTCAATTCCTTCGTTAAAAAAGATGTATTAAGTGAATCATATATATAAATAACTTTTGAGTTATAAAAGCAACATACCCCGGCAGGTGTATATTCTGGATCATATCTTGTGCCTCTTGTACTTGGTTGATTATCTCAGGATATTGCCACAAGACTCTCTGTGGTGAATAGCCGAGTTTCTTCAACTTATTATGAAACACAATAATGTGGGTTTCTTCGATTTTACCATTTATCACTCGAATTTTTAAATTTTTTTTCATAAAATCAGTTTTATTCCATACTGATATCTAAAACGACATTTTTCGGATTATTTATGGTACAAAAAGTTGAACTTTAAAGTGCTAGCACTTTATAAAATTTTATAAAGTCCAGGACGTTAAAGTTCAACTTTTTGTACCATAAACGTTCAACGTTTCGTTATCAACTTTTTGAGCAAAATTTAAAACTCATTTCTTTTATTTTAATAAATTTCCAGTATGAAATAAAATTTTGTATTTACCTCAAACGAAAAGTGTTTTTAAAGGTACTCACTAGTAATTTCACTAGTAAACAACTAGCTCGTACTTTAAGGTTTCACTTTTCGTTCTTGATAAATAAATAACTATTTTCAGTAACTAGCACTTGGTTTTATTTGTTTGTTTAATTAAATATAAACTTAAAACAATAACAGACAAAATAGTATATTCTTCAACGATGCCGAAAACAACATATTTTGAAACGAGGACAGTTTACCATTGTATATGTGTATTTATATTTCTGCTATTAAAAAATAGATGACTCAATATGAATAAATTACCCAATTTTTATGTCATAAACATAGCTGTCTTTAATTACAAGCCTTATTGTTTTTTGCGTGAATTTTGTACATATCCATACATATAGTTATTCGTGATGTTGTATTTTTACTCTATTTACACTACAAAATCCTATATTATTATTCTATTTACTCTATAAAGTTCTTAAAATCATTAAATAACACATCTTTGAAGGGTTTAACGTTTTTTGAATTTCGCGTCTAGTAGGCTTATAACTAAAGACGGTTTGTACTTTGTCATAAACAAAATCAAATTCAGATTTCTTATTTCTAAAATAAAAATATCAGTTTTGATTTAGTTTTTGAATGGGTATGACGTTACGTAAATTCTTGATATATTTTAACACAACCTAAATTATTTTACGTAAAATAAATATTTTTTTTTTTCATTTTTGTTAAATAAATAGGTAAAATAATATTTTTTAAAACTATCTTAACACCAACTGTTTTTTATCATACTATTTAAAAAGAATATATGAATATTATATATTTAACTATTATTATTTTTACAATTTTAATGTAAATTGTCCGTAAATAATTCAAAAATAAATTAACATCATCCTCTAAACAGAGACAAAGTAACAGTAACAAAATTATTTCATTCAATCAATCGATTCACTTAACGGGTATTGTAGCATATTTTATTCTAGAAGAAATTAGAAAATAGATGGCCTTTAAAAAATTGCTTTCGTCACTAGGTACGAAAGTAATTCGTATAGGTTTTTTTATCACCGGTGACGAAAAAGAAGTTTTCGATGCAATGAACAAACATCGAAAGTAGATTTTTTATGTTGGGTAGTAGAAATTTTTTTTCTTTTAAGATACAAATTTCAAAAAGTAACAATTTTGTTATATCAAGGTTATCTTTTTATTATTAACATTTTTTTCTGAATTCCTATACCGTTTCCACAACACATTCGTTTATAATAAACGATGATCAAAAGAGATATTAAAAATAAAATGAAAATTTATATATTATACGATGATAAAAGATATATCAAAAACTATCATCAAAATTTCAAAGAGATTATTTTTTTGAGCAAAACAAAGTCAATGAAAATTGTGTTATCACTTCGAGAAAAATATCTTTTTCTTTTCAAATCCAAAAATCGATTAACCATATCAGTCCATCAACTTCCAACCAAAACTTTTCCCACCACAATTTTTATTACTGTCCGGTTGCAAAACAAAAAAAACATTACCAAAATTACAGTCGAGAGCAACGCGATGGACAAAAGGATGCAACAAAGAATACATAAAAATGCAACATTTGTGCAACATTTTTAAGAGTTATGATAAGAATGAATATACATTCTTACAAAGTGATAAGCTATTATGTCTTCTAGACGATCCTAAAGTGTGAGTTATGTCGGATTGATAGTTACCTATGAACTTTTCGGCTTATAGCATCCACGAGTCGTAATTGTATGATTATCCTGATGAAACTTCAGGAAGTGAGAAGCTATTACGACTACACACGTATTGTGATGAAATTGTATACAGTTTGAAGACCAATGATTAAAACATGGTGTGCTCGTTGAGATCAAGTTTAAAACTTGTGCCAGCCGCCATGCCTAAAATTATTTTTTTATGAGGTTTTCGTCATTATTTAGCATAATTTGTGTTGTATGTATATGTGTTGTTTTTATTAATTTTTTTTTCTTATGAGTTTTTATTAATTTTTTTATTAATTTATTAATTAATTTTTATTAATTTATTATTTATTTATTTTAAATTTTTTTAATTTTTATATAATTTTAATTTAATTTTAATTTTTATTTTAACTTATTATTTATTTATTTTAAATAATTTCTTAATAATCGTATGATTATCTGTTACGTAATCACGGGCGCGGAAAGCCTTATTTAACTTACTTTCTAATGTTCAATGTACGGAGTTATTCTATATAATAACCTTTATACGGTAATTATACAGAAGCGTTACGATACATCTTATTGCCTTGAAAATCAAAAATGTTATTCTCCTGATTAAACTGAAGAAAAATATACACAAAAATATACAAAATATTTAACAATAAAAACAAACTCATATAATAATTAGTATAATAATTCATATAAAAATAATATAACTCATCTAATATAATAATAAAATAACTTATATAAAAATTAGTTTCATTCATCATCATCACGTGCGCTATCCTAAATTCCAAGATCCAACCTCCTACCGATTTAGTCCTGAGCCACAAAATTCAAAATGTTTCGTAAGGTTTTGTCTTTGGGTAAAGGCACAACCACACATGTGACATACATGTTTTTTCTGAAATATAAAATTTATTAATGAAAGTTTTTTCATCGCAAAAATTTCATTTAGCATGCATAAAAGCTTTTTATACAGGGTGAGCTTTTTAAAAAATGCCAGGCTTTTATCTCGAGAACCATGCAAGATGGGACAAAATAACGGACGTCTAGTGGTAATATTGAATGACCTTGGAACTTATAAGTATTGGAGATATATGCTAAAGTAAGGTTTTTTTTCAATTAGAACCCATATATTTCTTTTTAAATTAAGTAAATCAAACTACACACTTTTTGCTTACAAATATTTTTTGTAAAGTGCACGATTTTGTAGATATGATGAAAATTGGTTTGCACTAAAGCAAACGTGTCTTCGCTAAGTTCTTCAGTAAAAAAATAAAATTTCGATAAATTAAAAAAAAAACAACGAAAATCAATTTCACGCAGTAGACCACGATGCAATAATATTTAAATTAATGAATGCTTTTCATTTTTTTTTTAATTTCGAAATTTTATTTTTTTTCTGAAGACCTTAGCGAAGACACGTTTGCTTTAGTGCAAATCAATGTTAATCATATCTACTAAATCGTACACTTACAAAAAAATTTTGTAAGCAAAAAGTGTGTAGTTTGATTTACTTAATTAAAAAAAAACCTTAAATGTATAGGTTCTAATATAAAAAAAACCCTACTTTGGCATATAATTCCAATACTTATGAGTTTCAAGGTCATTCAATATTACCACTAGACGTCCCCCTCGGTCCTTAACAAATATCACGTTGGGCTATTTTGTCCCATCTAGCATCGTTCTCGAGATAAAAGCCTGGCATTTTTTAAAAAACTCACCCTGTATATGCTTTAGCACGTAAAAATTTTTTCTAGTTAAAAATATTATAACTTACCGTTTGAACGTGGATCCCCACCTTGTAGCTATCTCGATCAGCTTCTTTGCTAAACGACACATAGCAGAACGTACACTCGTAACTTACTTTCTCATGGTATGTTGCATGTTTAGATCGTTTATGCTTTAGTAAGTAGCACCTCTCTTTGTATTTTCTTGGACACTGGTCACACTGTTGATGTTTTCCATTTTTCTAAAATTAAAAATAAATTAAGAATATTTTAAAAAAAATAATAAAAATATTTCAACTTACGTCTATTCCGAAGTAGATTAGAAGTAGAATAAAATAGATTTGAAAACAAAATCTATAACAAAATATTGATTGCTTTGTTTTTAACCGACTTCCAAAAAGAAGGAGGTTCTGTGTTTCACTGTAGGGTTTTTTTTATGTATGTACACCGATTTCTCAAAAACGGCTCGTTCGATTTGGATGATTTAAATTGTGTTCTATTTGGGTTTATTCACAGAGGGTCCCATAATTTTTTCTATGATGTGAAAAATACCGTTATCCAGAAAATTGGGAAAAACTATATTTTTTATGCATTTTCGTTGACTTCGTCAAAACATATAATTCTGTTTGTTTGTTGTGGGGAGTATTATATTGCTATACTTGTCGAAGTTATCGTAAATAATTTTCTATGACGGGTAATGTGTATGCCGGTTGTGCAAAAAATCATAAAACCATAATTAATAGATTGTCACTGATGAAAGTTTTTCCGGTATTTGAAGTTATTACTTTTAAAACGCTTTCTAGCCGACATTTGCTTTATGACTTCTTTAAAAATAAAAAAATTAAAAAACCGTTTTGAAAAGAAATAGAACTGACTTCAGAAAAAACAAAAGAGGGAAAAACAAGTAAAAAATCACTCAATTATGGCTTTTATAGACAAAAATACGTTACATTTTGATTAATTTAATTTAATTATGCTTTACTATAGACAAAAAAATTACGCTATTAAAAAAGTTACTATATTAAAATAGTTACTTTTTAACCGACTTCAAAAAGCAGGAGGTTCTGTGTTTCACTGTAGGTTTTTTTATATGTAGTACCCCGATTTCTCAAAACCGGCTCGTTCGATTTAGATGATTTAAATTTTATTCTATTTGAGTTCATTCCTAGAGGGTCTCATAATTGTTTCTTTAATGTGAAAAATACCGTTATTCAGAAAATTAGAAAAAACCATATTTTTAATGCATTTTCGCTGATTTCGTCAAAACATATTAATCTGTTTGGATATTTTGGGCAGTATTATATTGCTATACTTGTCAAGGTTATCGTAAATAATTTTCTATCACGGGAAATATGTATGCCGTTTGTGCAAAAAATCGCAAAACCATAATTAATAGATTGTCACTGATGCAAGTTTTTCCAGCATTTGAAGTTATTACTTTTAGAACGCTTTTTAGCCGACATTTGCTTTATGACTACACTAAAAATAAATAAAAAAATAAAAAAACTTTTAAAAAAAAATAGAACCGACTTCAGAAAAAACAAAAGAGGCACAAAAAAGTGAAAAATAACTCAATTGTTGCTTTTAGAAACAAAAATACGTTACATTTTGATTAATTTAATTTAATTATACTTAACTATAGACAAAAAAATTACACTATTATACAAAGTTACTATATTAAAATAGTTACTTTTTATTATAATTATTATAGTTATTATAGTTGTTATAATTGTTATTATATTTTAAAAGTTATTTGTAGTACAAAACTGTTCGAAGTCGGTGCCACATTCACGAAAAACCGACTAATATGTCTCGGGCTTGGCACCGATTTCCAACAGTTTTGTACTACAAATAACTTTTAAAATATAATAACTATTATAACAACTATAATAACTATAATAATTATAATAAAAACTAACTATTTTAATGTGGTAACTTTGTATAATAGTGCAATTTTTTTGTCTATAGTAAAGTATAATTAAATTAAATTAATCAAAATGTAACGTATTTTTGTTTCTAAAAGCAACAATTGAGTTATTTTTCACTTTTTTGTGCCTCTTTTGTTTTTTCTGAAGTCGGTTCTATTTTTTGAATTCCAGTTTTAGTAAATTTTGATCAGCAAAATCTATTTATGTTATCTATGTGATCAGCAAATTTATGTTTTATGTGAATGAAGTAATAATTTCAATTCATAAACATTTGGATTGATTAAATAAACATAAACATTTCGATTGATCATTGTAATGAAGCGCTTTCTTTGTTGGTAATCAACGAAGAGGCATAGCAGGCCGCGTACCTAGCGAGATTGTTTTAATAGCCCTAAGCTAGCTGGGAGAGGGAAATCCTGCTGCTCCAGCACAAATACGGAAATGTACGCAAATGAATGTTGAATGATGCAGCAAATTTCCACGTGCGCTTATCAACTTACACTCCCGGGTTTCGGCACCAAAATGTTTATCATGGACTAATTTATTGTCACTAATGATATAATTAATTTAAAACTCAAAATGTTTAACATGAACTAATTTATTTTGACTAATTAACAAATTTTCACAAAGTACAATTTAATTTTATTTATTTAATTTAATTTTAATCCTTAGATGTTATTCGTTTTAAGTCTACCGTTCGAATGAATATTGGAAAAATTATTTTATTATTAATTTTTGTGTTACTTTTTTTTTTATTGTCTTTATTTTATTGAAGTTGGTAATTGTTTTTTTATTATATTGATTGCAAGCAAAATTATTCTGTTTTGTTTATAGACTAAGAGCCCGCGACGGCCAGACCTTCGTTATTTTATAAAAGCTGAAAGTTTTTCTGCGCATACCACCCACTCAGGTAGGAACAATTAACGACATATGAAGTTTGGATCATAGTGGCTTTGGCAGGGAGCAGGTTCCAAAGGGGCCTTTAAAGTTTCGTGAAAGTATAAAAGCTAATTTTTTTATATATTATTCGGGATAGTATTAGAAGTCACGTCACCCAATGCCAGACACTTACTATCGTGGAAACCCCCTGCCAGACACCCTTAAACTTTAAAGTTTAAGGGTGTCTGGCAGGGGGTTTCCACGATAGTAAGTGTCTGGCATTGGGTGACGTGACTTCTAATACTATCCCGAATAATATATAAAAAAATTAGCTTTTATACTTTCACGAAACTTTAAAGGCCCCTTTGAAACCTGCTCCCTGCCAAAGCCTCCTTGCCAAAGCCACTATGATCCAAACTTCATATGTCGCTTATCGTTCCTACCTGAGTAGGGGGTATGCGCAGAGAAACTTTCAGCTTTTATAAAATAACGAAGGTCTGGCCGTCGCGGGCTCTCAGTCTATTAGGATTTCCAAACATATTCCATGTCCAATACATAACCTTAAATTATTATATTTAATATCAAACTAAATAGGAAAGTATATATGTATATTAGAGTGACCATTCGTACTGATTTTATCAGTACAGTACTGATTTTCTAGCTTCTGTACTGAAAGACATATGCGGTACTGATATTTACTGATTTTTAAACTTATGTACTGAAAGTACTGATTTTTAAGAAAATTGTTGAATTTTACTTTAAACTTCAATTTAAATATGGAAATAAAACAGTGTCATCGTTTGGTATAAACTTATAATAAAAATTATTTCAAAAATAGTACATTTTGCTACAAGAGATAAAAACGCTGCTTTTTCGTGAGTGAAAATTTATTCACGAGACGTGTTAGCGTCGAGTGGCGCATTTTCACGAACGTAAAATGTTTCTCGCGTAGGAAATACAGTTTTTTCAATGATGGTAAATACATTTTAATTTAAAAGTTCTAAACGGCAGCAAGATATTTAAATAATAATAAAATAATAAACGCCTTATAGTCCAGTCATTTTAGCGATCAACCTCGGAATGAGAGATAATAAGCTGAATTTTCGTTTAAACCTTCATTTTGACGTTCTTAATGTTGCCTCAAAAGTATCATAAAATCATCGTGTCTGCGTCGTAAGTTATTCAAGGTCAAAGGTAACAAAAACAGTTTTTCGCGATTATCTCGGTTTCTATTGCTCCAATGACGTTAAGATGCAATACACAAATCGTAGAGCATAAAATTTGCATCAAATTTTACTAGTAACATTTTCTCATGCGCTCAGCCGTTTTTGCGATAGAGGGCGGTGCAGTGCGGTTCTTTTTTCCTTGACTCTAATGCTGCATCAGCTCTTTGGCCACAAAATAAACACATGTTTTTTAAATTAAACCCTTCATTCCTTTTTTTACGAGGTTCCCTGGTTGATGATAAAGGTTGATCTTCTTCTAAGTGTCGTTTCGATGCCGCTATGGAATTTTTACTAATGTACACTTTTCGACACTCAACATGCACATTCACAGAAGTTTAAAATATTTAAGAAGTCTATGTGACAATCATTTCAATCAATACTTGCATATTTTTCAGTTTTCAAGCCACGCATCACATTAACAAAATCACCTTCTGCAAGTAGTTTCTCACAAATAAAATCCTAAATAAGCCATAATTTTCAAAATTTTACGTCCGTCGTTGCCGAGATCGGAAAAGAGAATAAACGACAATTATTCAAAGTTCAAGGTAATATTCACAGATATTCACGGTTGACCTTTCATTACAGTACTTATTACAGGCTTAGCGTTGTGCGCTTCCCGCCTCCTATCGCAAAAACGGCTGAGCGCATGAAAAAATGTTTCAATATAATTGGTCGCAAATTTTAAGCTCTTCAATTTGTGTATTGTATGCTAACGTCATTGGAGCAGTAGAAACCGAGATAATCGCGAAAAACTGATTTTTGTTACCTTTGACCTTGAATAACTTACGTCGCAGACACGAGATTTTATGAGACTTTTGAGGCAACTTTTAGAACTTCAAAATTAAGGTATATACGAAAATTCAGCTTATTATTTCTCATTCCGAGGTTGGCCGATTTTTTATGCTAAATTGACTGGACTAATTATTCTTGTTAAATTGAGTTTTTGTTTCCCTAAATACGTATCTCGAAAGCTATGCTTTATTCGACAGTAGTATCTAAAAACGATATAGTATAATATAGTAAGATAGTAAATATATAATTATTATTAGAAATTATTAAATTAGAAATCGACAAAATGACATTGTGTTTTAAAAACTTGGTAAAATTATATGAAAATACCATAGCAACTGCAATTTGTTATTTAGCGATAAAATGAAAAGAAAATGACTTTACGCTAGAGGAAAACAATCATTTTCGCAGGGGATTAAGCCTGCTTGGAAATAGACATCATTTGTTATCATAGAAAAAATACTTTTATTTTTAAAATGTCACAAATGTCACAAACTACTGGTGTTGGTCTCAACAAAATTTCCTTAAAACTATTTAAAAAAATGAAAACAGATTTGTCTACTTCGTTTACACATTACCTTTCGGCTTAGAATAGTCATAGGTGAGACTAAGAAGACTAAGGATGCTACATATTTTAACTCTTAAAATTTTGTACTGATTTTACTTAAAAAAAAAATGGTCACCCTAATGTATATAAACATGGATTGATCTATACCGAAAACGGCCGAAAATATATATACTTACCTACATGATAATTGTTGAATATTCTTGAAGTAATAATAATGCAGAGTTGAAGTAATAATTAAGTATAATTTAATTAATAATTATATCAATACACTATAGCTTTTTCACAACACATGAAATATTAATATTCAATTTAAACACATGAATATTAACCGTGGCCTAAACTCGAGTGATCACTGATCGATATTGGAAAAAGAATTGTAACTATACATATATTTAATATTCTTGAAATTTACCTTTTACCGTTTATAATTAACGTTTTATTTACGAAATCTTTATGCAAGATTTACAGTTTATGTGATGTAAACTTGGTGTAAATCTTTGGTAGTCAAAGTGTATCATATATTTTCCTAAATATTATGGCATGTTGATTTAGTTCTATATATAATGAAATGATTTGTTCTTTTCAATCAAATTTTATTAATGCAGAACCGTCATAAAATTATTGAAAATTTTTGTGACTATATGCTGCATGAAATGTCGCTCATATGATGTAACATGTTGCTCATGCTGATTTAAAAACAAGTATAGTAAATATGTGAGCAATTTTACGTAAATATTTTGTTGCAATAATTAAGTAATCATTTTACCGATAATAAATTGCTAAACTTGATCATAAATTTACGAATATGCATTATTGTTCAATGAATTTAATGAAATTAATTTTTCTTTTCAACATCATATGATCCATAAATGATCATCACGATTGGCTATCGGGGGATAGACATATTTTAAATAAGCTTTTATTTATTTTAAAAAATTAAATAAATAAAAAGGTATTTTTGTTTGGTCTCCAAGTTGTTATAAAATAATTAAATCAATAATTTAAATTAATAAATTAATGTAAAAATAAATCCACAAAACATGCTGTTGGTTCCGGTGCTATATCAAGACTGGAAATTGGAACAATTAATCTTGTGTATGTTGGTTCTGGTATCCCATATGGTCTAATTCTTCTACATCTTCGACGATCCCCTCTCGTCTCTCTATTAAAATTTGTATTTAAAATGGATGGTTCAAAACTATCCAACTGTGACACTATCGTTTAAAACAATGTCGATGTTCAAATGATCTATCAATAAGTTTTTATGCCGTTCGGAATTGAATTTTGTCCAGACCATAAATATTTTTTTAACAATTCACCGGAATATAACGATGGTCTAGCGCACAGATGTGGTAAGTGACATTTTTTGAGAAAATGAGTTAAGTACTCTATAAAATTCTCCATTTCATTTTTCATATAATGTAAAAATATTGTATGTGTATGTTTAATATTTTATCCAATAGATGGCATTGTTGTACTGTACTGTACTGTACATGTACTGTGGTAAGTACTTATGGTTTGTATAAAACTAAATATTATTCATGTATCTCTTAAGTTCTATCATGTAGAAAGACATAATTACAATAAAGACTAGATAACTACTATAAAACTCTATCGAATTCAACCACATAATATTTTACATTTTCAATTTTTATTGAAGTGTAAACTTTCAAACGCCTGTACTGAACAATTTGCTAAATGTCACTTACCACATCTGTGCGCTAGACCATCGATAAGTATAATCTAGACAGTTTCTCACAGTTTTATTTACTTTATCAGCTGACAATTTATATAGATGCAGTGTCTGAAATATAATAAATGATTAATTATTTAGTTTAATTTAATTTATTAGTAAATATCAATAACTATACCATTTGATCCATATAACTCTGTGATGATAACTTTGAGTTGAACGATGCTTTATGTTTCACAGATGTCATTGGAAAATTATAAATTATAAATGTAGCATCTTTTAAAATTACACTTGCTTTTGGTTTCGGAAAAACGTTCATAACCATTTTTAAAACTTCCTTTATATCATAACCATTTTTAAAACTTCCTTTATACTCTGACATATATTTATCCCAGTCAGCTTTGTTAAAATTCCATCTAGGTTGAGGCGTAGAGTTAACAAGTGAGATTTAGATAACTACCTTAAGAATTACTGGACGATGTTGAGAGCGTGGAAAACCTTGTAAAACAGCCCTAGATATTGGAATAGGGCTACGTTTTAATGTAATAAAATTTAAGAATAAGACTGAATCTAACAAAATATGGTGTGCAATTTATGAAAATTTTTTTACTATCCACAAAATTGTCGATCGATCTAGTTTCGAACCGATAAGAACTTTTTATTACACTTTAAAAAAGTATATCATTCTCATCAGGGCTAGCCGACTAGATACACTACCAAAAAAAATTTTTCGCTATATAAACCTAAAATAGGTCACCACTCTAGCGAAGTATAAGAAACCAAAAAACTTTCATAAACATATGTTTATTAGATTCAGGTTTAGTCAATTTGTTTCTCTAGTTGATCACTATTGTTGTTATACTCTAACCAAGTTAGAATTGGATAACAAACTTGTATCGGTAAGAAGAAGATGACCATCTTCACTTGTGTCTATCGACACATTATCTACAATTAATTCAATGAATTATTTGTGATATTACATCACTCCGATGGAAATAATCCCATCATGAATAATAAGACTGAATCTAACAAAATATGGTGTGCAATTTATGAAAAATTTTTTACTATCCACAAAATAGTCGATCGATCTAGTTTCGAAACGATAAGAACTTTTTATTACACTTTAAAAAAGTATATCATTCTCATCAGGGCTAGCCGACTAGATACACTACCAAAAAAATTTTTTTGGTAGTGTATCTAGTAATCTAACAAAAATTAGTTATATGAGTGATGGTCCCGTTTCTATTATTATAATATGTTGTCGCTTGTTTTTGTTTTCCTCTTGCCCAATAGTTTTGGAACCAGTTCTTTATCTTTAAATAAAAATAAATTTAAACAAAAAATCTGTTTAACTTATATAATAATCATCTTACTTGATCTATTGTTAAACTTGTTTGTTGTGACAAAAGTATTTTTTCTTTGCGATTTGACGTTCTTTTTTTTTTGGTCTGCGAACCGCTTTAAAATAGAAACATCTTTTTCCGAAAATCGTCTGTATGTTATATCACTCATCATTAATTTTATGCAGAACCTTAATAAAATTAAATAAAATTGTTGATGATGATGGGATTATTGAAATGATGGGATTATTTCCATCGGAGTGATGTAATATCACAAATAATTCATTGAATTAATAAAATTTATGTAAATTTATAGACTTTTAATTTATTTGATTAATTTTTAATTTGAGATCTTTCATAGTACTTCCCAAAATGAAACATTAAACAAAGTAAGATAATAACACATATCAAACCAAAAAAAAAAAACTCCAAAAGGTTTTACAACAAAATTTAGTTACTTCAGGGATTGTGCCGTTTCTATTATTATAGTAAGTTGTCGCTTTTTTTTGTTTACCTCTTGCCCAATAGTTTTGGAACCAGTTCTTTATCTTAAAATAAAAATAAATTTAAACAAAAAATCTGTTTAACCTATATAATAATCATCTTACTTGATTTATTGTTAAACTTGTTTGTTTTTGCAAAAGTAATTTTTCTTCGCGATTTGGCGTTCTCTTTTTTTGTTCTGCGAACCGCTTTAATATAGACACATCTTTTTCTGAAAATCTTCTGTATGTTATCTCACTCATCATTAATTTATGCTGAACCTTAATAAAATTAAAAAAAATTGTTTATAATCGTTGTAGTCTTTTAAATAATAAAAAAATATCTTTGTAAATCTTTTTTTTAATTAATATTCTGCTCTCAAACCAATTTTCAGGTTTTAAAAAGTAGTTGCAAGATCCAAACGCACCGACTCCAAACGCTAAGGAACCCAGCTGACTGACGGAAGACTATTTCTCTACTCAACATATGTGACATAATATTAAAAAATCAGCCTCTATAAAATATTGCAATTGGACCTTTGTTAGCTATAAAAAAAATATATATCCGGGATGCAATTTGCCCCACTACGAATTTGATATTAGGAATCTCTAATTACTTACTTTAATTGGTCATCTAAAATTCTAATCACAAATATAATTATATACAAAAGAAACAACAAAAAATAGTACTACTTATCTTAGTAATTCTTGTTGATTGTAGATCCTCATTCCAGCGCACATTCCATTAATAATTCAATATCCGTCAAATCCTCATGTATGAAAAAGGTTATCTACTCCAAAATTATAACACCCCCCGATTGTATCTTAGGCTTTTTCCTTTTTTATTATTTGATGGCTCCTTTTCTTTCACAAATAGTATTTTTCATGGATATAACATTCTCCACATTTATATATCTCAGCCTCGTTCATATTAATATACATTTTGAAGTAGAACATTGGTAGTACGAAAATTTCTTCTACAATAATCAAAATAAATCAAATAGCCATATACCTGATCGTAATTTGGTCATTTATTATTTATACACTGAATTTATTCAAGCAAATTAATTTTTCTTTTAATATTTAATTGATTGAGACATTTACTGGTATTCCAATCATAAAACCTCACATCACATTATCATTACAAAAAATTTTTCCCTGTTCTTTAATTCTAATTTTTTTATTTGCTATCGCTGTTGTAAAACTTTACTTTCTAGATCGTTTTTTTTTTGTTTTAAAAAAACCAAACTTGGAATTAAATAATTAAAACCTTATTTGTTTAACAATTAAAAACGGAATGACTATTTTTTATATCAAATTTTAAACATCCCAAAAATTAATGAATCAACAAAAAAAATGTGATTTTTCTTTTTGACATCTTCTAAATGTCATCGTGTAATACTCAAGGTTAAACAAAATTGAGAAACGACATCTGTTCGTTAGCATTGAAATAAAATTGGGTACGTTCGTTTGTTTTTATAATTGTTATTCGAAGTTGAACTGACCGTTGGAAAATTTGAAATTATTATTAATGTAAAAATGAACTGAAATTATGGAAATAAATTTTTATTGAATTAGAAAAAGAAGATGAATTTGGTTTTATTATTGTTTTGCGAATATTGCGAACGTTACACCATGAATTCAAGGTAAAAACCAAGATTTTTACTCTTTAAATCACAAAAACGTCGCCAACCCCTCCATGACAGAAAACCACCGAACTACTTCCACCTATTAAACTGTATCTGGGATCGAGATACCCACAGTCACTGGCGTCAAGACCGATGACCGGTTCCAACACTCATGAGGTCCTTAGGAACTTCACTGAGTATTGAGACCGACCATCCATCCGAACGTCAGCACCATGGACACCCCGATACAACCAGTAATATATGATACTGTAGATGTGAACCCCAGAGACGACAACCAGGCAAAGGAACTACCCTACCTAACGAAAAGACATCATTCCCTGATGTCTTTCGCGTGATGTACTCCAAGACTCTTACCGCTCATATCTATGCACTCATAAAGTACATTTCCAATCTTAGTCTTAATCATTGCAGGTAAGAACTTTGGAGCTAATTTTGCCGAGAATTTTTTTGTAGCGTCACTCAAATGATGTTGCCGTACAAACACACGTTGTTGTGGTTGAAAAGTCCGTAGTTTAGATCGCAGGTTGTACTGATGTTGCGACTTTTTGAAGGCTGCTTTTAAATTTTGTTGAACCCGGTTCCGAAGCAGAGTCAAATGATCAGAACGTTCTAATTCCTCACCAGCATCTTCACCAAGCTGGTGTAGTGATCTCAACAATTGGTAAGTATTTCCATCCGATATTGGATGTTGACCAAATAATAGATAGTACGGTGAGTACTTGGTAGCAGAATGTACTGCAGCCCGCAGTGCATATGCGATTTCACCAATTTGTGAGTCCCACTTGGTATGTTGACCTTTTATGAACGCTCGAATTGCTGCTAGAACTGACCTATTGACCCGCTCTGACGCGTTGCTTTGAGGACTATAGACACCGGTCCTAATGTGTTTAATGCCGAAATCTGACAAAAGATTTTGAAAGTTCCTACTAGTGAACTGTTTGCCATTGTCACTGTGCAGAAACTCCGGTACCCCATATGTAAGAAACACTTCATTCCTTAGAAAAGCATTCACCTTCGGTGAAGTTGCGTTTCTAAGTGGTTTCAGTAGTACAAACTTCGTAGCATGATCCAGAACTATCAATAACACCGTATTCCCAAGTGTAGAACGAGGATACGGTCCCAAAAAATCTATATAGACTCTCTGCCATGGACGTGCTGTTTCGAATTGATATTGCATCGGAGGACGCAATATCTGATTCGTGGCTTTTGTTTGTTTACATGTGTCGCAGGACACAACATAGTTGTGTACCTGTGACGCCATGCCCGGCCAATAATAAAGACGTCGAAGTAATTCTAAAGTCTTTTTAACACCTCCATGAGCAGCAATACTATCATCATGATGTTTCTGGATCATGTTGGAAGTCATCGGTTTTGGTACCCAGAGTTTCCACACAGGAACATCGTTGGGTATTGCATCAGGTCTTGGCTCAATACGTATGTATAGCTTATCATCCACGACTTTAACAGATGGAAAGTCCTTAGGAGATGACTGAACTTTGGCTATCATATCCGTATATTCGTTGTGCCGATAACCTTCATTGTCGATTTTGATGTCGTTAATGTGATGTGTTAATGCTTCCGTCAATTCCTCGTGTGTATCGTCATAAAGACGAGATAGAGCATCAGGGACTATATTTTGGGTACCTTTTTGGTGGACAATGGTAAAATCCATATGTTGGAGTTTTAGGCTCCACCTAGCCAGACGACCACTCAAGTCTTTCTGTGACATAAGCCACTTCAGACTTGAGTGATCAGTCACAATTGTAAATCGGTGACCTTCAACATAGCCCCTAAATTTCTTCACACTCAGAATTGCCGCAAGACATTCAAGCTCAGAAACTGAGTAGTTTCGTTGAGCTTTATTAAGTTTTTTCGACATGAAGGCTATCGGACACTCTTGTCCGTCTTCGTCGATCTGATACAGTACACTACCTATCCCTGTCAGACTCGCATCGCATCTAATAAAGAACTCTTTATTATAATCAGGGTTAATTAATACTGGTGCTGTAGTCAGCAATCGTTTTAAATTTTCAAAAGCAGCTTGCGCTTCCAATGTCCATTTCAATTTCCCAGAACTTTTCTTTAATAAATCCGTAATCGGTGATACCACGCTTGCATAATTTGGTATGAAACGTTGGTACCAACCAGCCATTCCCAATAATCTCCATATTTGTTTCACTGTTGACGGAGCTGGATACTCAGCGACAGCTCTTACTTTGTCAGGATCTGTTCGAAGACCATCTTCACCAACCAAAAATCCCAAGTATTTCACCTCTCTCAGAACAAATTTACTTTTCTTGAGGTTTATTGTTAAGCCAGCCGCTCTTAACAATGAAGAGACTTTGGACAGCAATTCCATATGTTCCTGGAACGTGGAAGAGACTACCAATAGATCATCTAAATAAACAAAGACATTTTCGTGATATTGATGTGGTATCACTTTGTGCATTAGCCGACACATTGTCTGGGGAGCATTGCACAATCCAAAGGGCATAACCCGGAATTGATACAATGGACGACCAGGCACTGTGAAGGCTGTCTTGTCTCTAGATGCTTCTGCCAGAGGAATCTGCCAGAAAGCATCTTTGAGATCAATACTTGAAATGTACTTTGTGCTATTTAGACGACCTAGTAAGCCATCAATCAAGGGAAGTGGGTAAGCGTCCTTTTTCGTTAGTGAATTGACACGACGGCTATCAATACATAATCTGTTTTTACCAGATTCTTTTTGTACCAGAACCACTGGCGAGCACTACGAACTGTTAGACTCTTCGATCACGCCCATTTGAAGCATTCGGTCGAGTTCGGCATAAACCTTTAGCTGAACAGCCGGCGATGTGGGATAGTGCCTCTGTTTAACAGGTGCACTATCACCAACATCGATGACATGTTCAACCAAAGAAGTCTTTCCGAGCCCAGACACTTCAAATGACGGGAAAGAATCCTTGATCATATCCAGTTCATGTTGCTGATCAGTGGTGAGGTTGTGTGTATTTAAAGTTATTGGCTCTGTACGAGTCAGTTCACTAACAAAAGAAGGAACAATACCGAATTTCTCCCAGAAATCTATGCCCAGGTAGAGCTCTTCTCGTAATCCAGGGACTATATGGAACCGCATTGGTTTAGTGGAGCCATTCACAGTTATTGGAACTTCTATGTAACCTAAAATTTTAGTTGCAGTACCATCCGCCGTACGAATACACGAAGTGTACTTACGGTAGGTTGTACCTGATGATTCCAATAATTCCAAGGAATTTCTTCCAAGTATTGTGATTGACGCTCCACTATCCAATAGTCCTGAAATATGTTTGTCCAAAATCCTTATTGTTAGTCGCGGCCGAGGATCCTTTGTTTCTGAAAGGATAGATGAAAAACAAGCTTTACGAAATAATTTCCTCATCCTCCAATATCTGATGTTACGTTCAAGACGTCTAAAATACGTTCGATGTAATGATGGGAAATTAAATGTATTCGATGATTTTATTCGGGTTTCGTTGGTGGTTGCCGATCGTCCTGCGTCGCTACATCTCTCGTCGCCTTCTTCGTGCTGTTGTTCGGGCTGTTTTGAATCCATCGTTTCAATATATCCATCTCGATCTAGTTCCACATCCACCTCATAATCATCCACCTGCTGTAGCTTGCTAATTCTTAAATTTGATGTTCTGGTCGGAACTGGTGTGGACCACAACCGTTCAAACTTCTGACATAAAGTCCGAAGTTCATCAATTGAATGTATTGTTGCAGCTAGAGTAGCGTTTTGGAGCTCCACACTCAGTCCCTCCCGAGCAATTTCTAGCATTTCACGGTCAGCAAATGGACGTGCTAAACGACGATTTAACGAACCAATCTCCACTAGATACTCGTATACGCTCTCCTTTGACTTTTGTTTGCGGTTCAGAAGAACTCGCAAGATCGCCTTATCATCAGTGAGCGTACCGAAGGTTTGTAGGAGTCCCTCCCTTAACACTGGGTAAGTCACCACCTCATATTCATGAGTTAAATTCAAATAGTATCTGTCGGCCGCTGCTTTCAGATACCGTGGTATGATAGACCTAAGGTCGTCCCATGACACACGGTCTCTTCTGGCAGCCGCCTCCACTCTATGAATAAACTCATGAACATCAGGAGAGTGACCATCCCCTGTGAAGGTTGGAACCCAATTTGAGTCATAACGACTCAAATTGTTCCCACGAACCCCTCGGTACTCCACTGGTGCTAACGCTGGAGCCGCGTCACGCCATACCTGAGGAGGTTGGTTGTATGGTGGTGGTGCTGTTAGTGGAGCTGGTGGATATATTGGTAGTGGTTGTACCTGTGGTACTGATGGATAATTTAATTGTGGTTGTACCAATGCTGGATTATTGTGTGTGTGTTCAGATGGAAGTGATGGACCCAATTGTGGTATTGCAAAGTCCTCGGCTCTCAAACCCGATTGGTGGAAATAAGCCGGTGGTGCTTGATCTGACCGTCTCTGTTGTTGCTGGTTTGGACGATTCAGACTATGTATTGTTTCCGATATTGGCCGTACTGGGATCGGTGTGGATCTCTCATCTGGTTGAAAGGCAGGTGAAGCAGAAGGAGCAGATGACACTCCTGGTTTACTCTGCATAATTGGACGTGTTGATAATGATCCTATTATACTCCAAGCGCGTGACAATTGTGAGATAGCGTAGGTACGGGCTTCTTGCAAGTCATTGCGAGGACCCAACCTATTCATCCTACCCGTGTAATGTAACACTCGATTCGCCAAACCATCTAAGAGGGTCTGATCAATCGGTGACTGAAGTCGTCGTACTTGATTTAAAATAAGTTGTGCTGCCTGCACCACCATTTGAGATTCCTCAATCAAATCTCTCGCATGAGACACTGTTATTGGAACTGACCCATGATCTACATGGTTTCGCAGTTCCTCTGCCAAATCGGCCCCCCCCGAAATTCACACCCCGAACCAAACATTCGACCAGCAGTTCGCTGGGTTCTAGACCATAGAACGGATGGTCAACGTCTATTTGGTTTGACATTTTGATGGTAAAACCCAAAAATTATTTACTCGCAAACGACAACAATGTAAAAACCAATTCCCCTAAAAAAATGTAGTTAGTACGATGGAAAAAAAATGAAAAACGCAGAAACGGAAAAAAACAAAGAACGCCCAATTCAAAAAAAACCACAAAAATATTGTAAAAACCAAATTTACTAAAAGAACGAACGAACTTATGGTTGCACTCAATGTTGCTTCACCTTTCACAAAAATTCCCAAAATATTGTATATGTAAAATATAATTTATTTATTAAATTTCAGATATGCTGAAATTCAGAATGATAAGTACCTAATATTATTTATTGACGATAGCACCCCTAGGGGAAAATATTTATTTATTTAAATTTAAAAAATAAAAATATTTAAAAAAATGCTTATTTATTGGATGCACCGTCTTACCTTCAAAATATTTATTTATTTTTTTAAAAAAATAAAAAATATTTATTTAAATCTGGAAGTATTTGCTTATTTAAAAAAATTATGTATTTACTTAAAATTATTTTCCTAAAGTTTAATTTATTTAATAAAAAATTTTTATTTATTTATTCTCAAAAATTTATTGTTTTGATTTAATTTATTTTTTTATTTAATATATAGATAAGAGATTCCCAAATTCAGATTCGTCTGGAGACAACATAAAAGTAAGTATGGCTACAATAACCATTTTATTCAGTATTTGAATTATCGCGTTCGCGAGCCCACTCCAACAATGCATGTGAGAACCGACTAGAAAAGCCCCTAACGACCAGATTCTACAGACCAGTTTCTCCCCAACCTAACAAAAACAATCGCAACTGTCACGATTAGACCCTAGGCCCATTTCTACTGACCCAGCTGCGGTTGTTCTACCTAAAAATAAATTATCATTAAACTAATGCCATAGTCGAAGAACGCTCCCGAGCACCAGACTTCAAATCCTAAACTCCATAGAAATTGTCTATTGCAAGCTAAATGTAAAAGTGGAAAAAATTTTGAAGTTGTGTGAGGTGAAGCCTCGATCCTGATAAAAAAATAAATTGGTTCTCCTCTTCATTTCGTTAAAGAAGCTTCTGTGCAGGGAATGGTACTACTGGTTTGTACCTAAGTTCAGACCAGCAGTAGTCATCCCCTTATCACCAGAAAACTCCTTCTGAAATGAAAAGAAGAAACCAATGAACTTCGATCGCATGACCTAAGGCCAGAGGCGATCTAAGAACATAATTATGTTAAGGAGATAAGCTCCATGGATCCTTTATTAGAGGTACCGCTGGAAAAATTTTATTAATTACACACTTGTAATCATTATACAACAACAAAAAAAAATTAACAACCAAAAACATTCAATTAATTCTAACTTTTTTTAATTTACATCTACAAACACTCAACTGTAGTGGAATGTACAATATTTTCATCGAAATTAAAAATAGTTCGAATCTACCACAACCAAAACAAAATTTTCACCAATTATAACCTTTAGTGGTAAAGAAATTAAAATCATGTATGTATTACACGCAGGCCAATATGCATCGTTAAACGAGCATCAGATTCGAGATCTAATTGTTAATGTATAAATATTTGCCACCCTACACACAAAAAGTTCAAATGGCCAAATCGTTTCATCGGTTTGGTTTCTAAATTTCATCTCGCCAAGAAATAAAATTTTTCAATCTTGTGACATAACATTCTATTCAAACCACTACAACCGCTTCCTATATACAAAAATATGTACAAATATGTACAATTCTACAACAATTAACCTACTATATACAACTATATACAATTAAAACTACAATAGTACCACCAAAAAAAAATTCATAAAAAAAAATGTGGACCCAAATCGGTTTTTTTTTTCCAAATACAAAAAAAATAAAAGTTTTTAAATATGCACACAATTTCCCGGGGCCACTTGTGGTCCCAACCACCGTCGAGGGTTCTCCTTCCTGTGGTTGGATTCGAAGATGGCGCTCTCCTCAGCCAATGTCTCCGCATAAGCGTGCATGACTGAAGAGAACTCCACCTCTTCTTCCAACCACGCCGCCTTCTGTACCTTCCTCCTGTTCTTCTTCTCTCTCCACCTTCTCCTGTCCCTCTCCAGCCTCCTCAATCGATATCTCTCTCGCGCATCCATCACTTCATCCACACACTCATTCACTTCATCAACTACCAATTCTCCTACCAACTCCTCATTCATCTCATCCACTTCCTCCACTCCATGCACTACCTCATCTGCAATCTCACCTATTATTACATCCATCATCAGTTCATACTGCTCATACATTATATCATTCATCAACTCCTCATACATTTCCTTCCTTCTCTCATTCATTTCCACATTCATTTTTACTTTCTCCATCTCGTTCACCACATTCATAACTCCACTCATAATCTCATGCAAAACGTCATCCACTTCATTCACACCCGGCTTGACCGCTGCCTGGCCCAACTCTCCTGGCCCCGGCCGACGTTTGCTTCTAAACGAGCCAAAATTCCTGATTGTGTGCATTCTTTAAAAAAAAAATTTAAACAAATTCCCCAAAAAAAATATTATATAAAATAAGTTCGCCAAAAAGTTATTAAAAAATTCGATTATAACTAACTTCAGCCTCTGATAATCAAATTTTACCGAATTTGTCTAAAATAGAAAAAACTTAATTTTATAAACTGAATAAAAGTTCCAGTCATCCATACATACACACAATTCCCCACAAAAACCAGAAACCAGCAACTGGTTATCAAAACAAAAAAAAAAAATCTATTCCTTAAAATGAAAAATTAATTTCAATTTCTAAAATATATATCAAAAAAAACCCGGTTTGACGGCCAACGCCCAAACCGACTTTTTTATTACATTCACTACACCCTAAACAGGTTTTAAAAAACACCAATCACAAAAATCAAAACCGTTATAGTTAGTAGGGTTCGGTTTTTGTTTCGCGCCAAATCTGTTGTATATCATAAATTTCAATTACACAATTTACCGTAATATTATCAAAGCTATAAAAGCTAACGGTCCTTCGTTTCGAAGCGCCAACTTATTGCAATTGGACCTTTGTTAGCTATAAAAAAAAATATATATCCGGGATGCAATTTGCCCCACTACGAATTTGATATTAGGAATCTCTAATTACTTACTTTAATTGGTCATCTAAAATTCTAATCACAAATATAATTATATACAAAAGAAACAACAAAAAATAGTACTACTTATCTTAGTAATTCTTGTTGATTGTAGATCCTCATTCCAGCGCACATTCCATTAATAATTCAATATCCGTCAAATCCTCATGTATGAAAAAGGTTATCTACTCCAAAATTATAACACCCCCCGATTGTATCTTAGGCTTTTTCCTTTTTTATTATTTGATGGCTCCTTTTCTTTCACAAATAGTATTTTTCATGGATATAACATTCTCCACATTTATATATCTCAGCCTCGTTCATATTAATATACATTTTGAAGTAGAACATTGGTAGTACGAAAATTTCTTCTACAATAATCAAAATAAATCAAATAGCCATATACCTGATCGTAATTTGGTCATTTATTATTTATACACTGAATTTATTCAAGCAAATTAATTTTTCTTTTAATATTTAATTGATTGAGACATTTACTGGCAGGGCATGTAATTTTGGTGATTTTCTTGAAAAAAATCAAAAAATCAGATTTTTTTGATTTAAATCGGATTTTTTTGATTTAAATCAGATTTTTTTGATTTGTTTAAAACGTAGAATCAAATTGTAAAAAATTCCCGAAAACAATTAAATCCATTTTTTGTTATCAATCCAGTTTAATTTAATATCCAGGAACACATTCATTTATTTTAAATATAAATTAAATCAAATAATTTTACTTAAAATTAATTGTTTCATATTCAATAATTCATATAACTGAAAACATAGGAAAACTCTTTATCTTTTTATATATTCAGCTGATTTGCCAAAAATGTTAGTTTTGCCGCTTTGTCTGTCCCTAGGCTGTTTCTTAATTTTGAATGAGCAAGCCCAAAAGTCGAAAAAATTCGTTCGACTCCAGCTGATGAAGCAGTAGCTGTTGTTAGTTGTTGAATTTTATATTGGTCTAACGGCGATATAAATCCTTGGTGTACGGCAAACATCGATTTCCACCATTCAAAAGAAGTCATATTTGTTATAACTCCTTTTTGTATAACAGGTCCCGTAAATGGAGGAATGTTTGTTTGAAATTTGAGGTAAATTGTTTTAAAATTTAGTGGAAAGTTATCTTCCTTATATTCCATAGCCATGGATTTTTCAGCTTCCGTTAATTTAAAATCTTGAAATTACATTGACGGTGTAAGTGCAAAAGCTGCAAAATGATTTGTTATTTATACACATTAATAATAATAAACCTGCATTGAAGCATCCCTTCATTTAAAACAAACTTTTAAACTTTATTGCTATCTTGTTTAGGTTAAAAACTGTTTAAAATCAAAAAAATTAAATTGGCAATAGACAAGTTTGTCGTTTTTTAGGGCTGCCATTTACGAAATAAAGTTTGTTTTTCGTTAAGTTTTAGGGCGCGTTCATTTTTGAACGATTTTTTTATACTTTTTAGAAAAAATTTTATACTTTTTACCAATTTGATTTAAATCAAGTTTTTTTTAAAAAAATCATTTGATTTAAATCTGATATAAATCAATGATTTAAATCAATTGATTTAAATCAAACATGCCTTGTTTACTGGTATTCCAATCATAAAACCTCACATCACATTATCATTACAAAAAATTTTTCCCTGTTCTTTAATTCTAATTTTTTTATTTGCTATCGCTTTTGTAAAACTTTACTTTCTAGATCGTTTTTTTTTTGTTTTAAAAAAACCAAACTTGGAATTAAATAATTAAAACCTTATTTGTTTAACAATTAAAAACGGAATGACTATTTTTTATATCAAATTTTAAACATCCCAAAAATTAATGAATCAACAAAAAAAATGTGATTTTTCTTTTTGACATCTTCTAAATGTCATCGTGTAATACTCAAGGTTAAACAAAATTGAGAAACGACATCTGTTCGTTAGCATTGAAATAAAATTGGGTACGTTCGTTTGTTTTTATAATTGTTATTCGAAGTTGAACTGACCGTTGGAAAATTTGAAATTATTATTAATGTAAAAATGAACTGAAATTATGGAAATAAATTTTTATTGAATTAGAAAAAGAAGATGAATTTGGTTTTATTATTGTTTTGCGAATATTGCGAACGTTACAAAAATGCTTGCAATTTATGTCGCTCAGCTCTCGGACTATTAAATCATTCGAACGAAAATGTATGGTGATGCTTTATCTTTATGTCATATTATTAAAGTTTTATTTTGGTTATTCAATTTTTATTTTTTTAAGAAGTTAAATTAGTAAGTTAATTTTTTAATATGATTATTCTTTTCGACACTAAAAAATGAATAATTTGAAAATTGTGTTTTTTTCTTAATTTTTCATGGTTTTTCATACAAATTTTAAATCCCGGGCTTCCCGTAGTCCCGGGATTCATAAACACCACGGGATTGCAATGACCACGGGATTGCACGAACAACGATATACATCTTATTGTTGTTGATATATCGAACACGAAAATTGTAAACGTATACAAGCCTCCAAATACAGGATGGCCAGCTGCTACTCTACCATTATTTCACCACCCAGCAATATATGCTGGTGACTTCAATAGCCACCACACCCAGTGGTCCTATTCAAATAATAATACCAATGGCGTGCAACTGACCGACTGGGTTGATGATAACAACATGTTCCTGGTATATGATGCGAAAGACATGAAAGCCTTTAGATCTGCAAGATGGCGAAGCGATTGCAATCCCAACCGCTGTTTTCCACAAAAAACGAACAACGTTACCCTATTCCAATATCTAGGGCTGTCTTACAAGGTTTTCCACGCTCTCAACATCGTCCATCGATTCTTGAGGTAGGAATCCAAATCCCACTCGTAAACTCTACTCCTCAACCTAGATGGAATTTTAACAAAGCTGACTGTGCTAAATATAGGTTGGAGTTGGGTGCAGTGATTCGCTGGATTCAACCCATTCCTAAAAATTACGATAGATTTGTTGGAGCCATCATCTCAACTGCAAAGAAATGCATCCCAAGAGGCTTTCGTGAAGAATATATTCCTGGCTGGAGTAGAGAGGACGATATATTATATGAGGAGTACCTTAGTAGTAGTGAGGCAGACATGGCTGATGACTTAATATACTCACTGGACGCCGCGAGAAAACAAAAGTGGATTAACGATGTTGAAAACATTGATTTTTCTCATTCAAGCAGGGAATTATGGAGTCTCCTTCGAAAGTTGGGTGGCTCAAACTCAATTACTCGTGCTAAAATGAAATAAATCCAGAGGACATTGCAAACCACATAGTAAGCATGTCTCGTTCTTCTATCAATCGCCTTCATAAGAGAACAATTAAACGTAAATTAAGAGAAATGAAGCGTACTTGCTCGTCTCCATCGAAGTATGCGAACTCTTTTAGTAGCGAAGAACTAGAATCAGCTCTGTCCCAAACAAAAAACGGAAAAGCAGCTGGCTACGATGGCATTTTTCCAGAATTTCTTAAAAATGCTGGAAAAAATGTAACTAAATTTTTCTCGAATGTCCTAGAAACCGGCAATCTATTTTAAGACTACGAAAGTGATAGCGATACTTAAGCCAGGTAAACCATCCAATGAACCAGGAAGCTATCGCCCGATTGCCCTTTTCAGCACCTGCTATAAATTGCTAGAACGGCTCATATACAATCGCATCGCCCCGATATTGAATGACCAGATCCCAGTCGAACAAGTTGGTTTTCGTTCCAATCGCAGTTGCACAGACCAACTGCTCGCTTTAACATCCTATATCGAAGCTGGGTATCAAAAACAACTAAAAACAGGCGCAGTATTCATCCATCTTACTGCAGCATATGACACACTTACTGCAGCATATGACACACCAGGTTAAAATTTCCACTTTCTGGGGTAGATAAAATTGGTCGATCCAGCGTTTTGTCACATTTTATTGATACTGGTGATGCGCGACCAATTAAGCAAAGAAACTATCCGATGTCGCCGGTTGTCCATGAAAAAGTTGATAAGGAGATTGACAGGATGTTACGCCTAAATGTAATTGAGAATTCGATAAATCCTTGAAGCAATCCATTAGTGCCGGTAATTAAGTCGAACGGGAAGATACGCATTTGCTTAGATTCACGTAAACTGAATGCGGTGACGAAGCCTGATGCCTATCCTTTACCTCACATATATTGCGAATTTTAGAGCGTTTGAAGAGCACCAATTTTCTGTAAAGCGTGGATTTGTCTGATGCCTTTTGGCAAATTCCGTTGGAAGAGAGCTTGAAAGAAAAGACCACATTTTCGATATCTTCGCGCGGTCACTTTCAGTTTAAAGTTATGCCATTCGGCTTACACAATGCTCCGCAAACGCAGGCTCGTTTAATGGATCGAGTACTTAGAGTGGATCTTACGGTACGTAGGCTTATCGGAATGGCCAGCTGGTATAGAACATTCATTAACAATTTCTCTACCGTTTCTGCACCCCGATATGGGTACCTTAAAGAAAGGAAAACGTTTCCAATGGAACGAAGAGGCAAATGAAGCTTTTTTAAAACTTAAAACTCTTAATTTCTCCTCCTATTCTCGCAAATCCAAATTTTGAAAAATAATCCACTATCCAGACAGACGCGTCAAATGTTGGTATTGGGGCTGCGTTAACTCAGGAAGGTGGTGAAAATGAAAAAGTAATAGCTTTTTATAGTCAGAAGCTAACAAATCAACATAGGAAATACCCCACCACTGAAAAAGAATGTCTTGCAGTGATATTAGCAATTGACCGTTTTCGGCCTTATATTGAGGGTAGCCATTTTACAGTAATTACCGATCATGCGTCGTTGTTTTAGCTGCATAATATTAACAATCCTAGCGGAAGATTGGCTCGATGGGCTTTAAAATTACAACATAACTTCACTTTAAAGCATGGGAAGGGAAAATTCAATGTTGTGCCAGACTCCTTGTCTCGCTCAATGACTTATGATTCACTTTCTGTAAATACAGGAGACAGCTGGTATGAAAGGATAAAGGCTGGTAAAATAACACAGCAAGAACAGTTCGCAGATTTTACTATCATTGGGGATCAGATTTTCAGACGTTATCTCAACTCCTTATTGAAACTAGTGGTACCAGAAACTGGTAGAAGAGGTGTATTGGAAAAACTACATGATGATCCATTGTCAGCTCATTTAGGAGCATCTAAAACAGCACATAGAGTAAAACAATATTATTACTGGACAAATATTGATCAAGCAGTTCGAGAGTATGTTAAAAACTGCGAGATCTGTAAAGCTTCGAAGGATAGTTATATACCACGTTGTCCAATGGGGGATCCAAAAAACCATGGCGAAACATTGTTATAGACTACTTGGGGCCAGAAGGGGCCTTGGGTTTTAGAAGCTTAATGCTTAATTAATGTCTGACGTAAGACTGAGAGTTTCGTTCTCTTAGTTATTACATTTATTTGTCCATTGTGACTCTCAGTCTTACGTCAGACATTAATTGAATATTGAACATTAATTGAACTTTTAACATAAAAATTTGTTTATCAATTTTTAACGTCATATTGAACAGTTTATGAAAACTTCAAAAATTAGAAGAAAATCATGCAAATTGTAACTGAATTTTTTGAACCGTTTCCAATGAAGCGATTTAGTTCATATTTTATGGATTCGCCTAATCGAGGACATAGTATACGTTTTCTTTATTTTAATATCGGCAAATTTAAATAAACTCCACATAATTTAATATAATAAGATAAATGTTTTAGTTATTCTTTTAGTTAATTTGAGCCTAATAAACATTGGGAACAAAAGCAGAAAATTGAGTTGTAAAAAATAACATTAAATTTTTGAAGGTCGAATTATAAATTGATGCTAAAATATTCAATGACTAAAAAATATAAAAGAACTTCAACATACATACTCTCATTAAACGCTAGTTAAAAACAAAAAATTAATGTGTTAAGGATAAACACTTTCTCTATAAATAAATTCACATATCGGATGTTTATATAATTGGAAGTTTGCTTTAGAAAATCTTCCAACATCATATTTTTTTTTAATAAAAACAACAAAATGTGTTCTGATGTGTCAATGGACGCAAATTTTTGGTTTGTTTGTTTTTATATATTTTTTTAAACAATGGATAACTAAATAGTAAATCCTATTACATAATAAAATGCATATGCCATATTTCACAAGGATGGGCAAGAGCAAATTTGTTTTAAACAACACAACACAATTTACAACTGATGACACAGTACCTCTAACTGCCTTTCGAAAGCAGTATAAAGATGTGATTCTAATGATAGAGAACCGGCCCTTAGCTGATTTGTTGTTAAGCAGTGCTACGAACACGTTGGACATCTACACAGATAAACCGCTTACTGGAAATGGTGCAGGAGCTGCGGTCTAATTCAGAAATGAAGACTAGGGATTGCAATCCCGTGGTGTTTATGAATCCCGGGACTACGGGACTCATAAATTTTGTTTTTAAATTTGGAATTATGCACGAGTCAAATTAAAAAGAAACGTGAACACAACTCATCAAAACAAATGTCAAACTAATTCTTATCAGAATATTCAATTAATGTCTGACGTAAGACTGAGAGTCACAATGGACAAATAAATGTAATAACTAAGAGAACGAAACTCTCAGTCTTACGTCAGACATTAATTAAGCATTAAGCTTCTAAAACCCCCTCCTGTATTTACAGAAAGTGAATCATAAGTCATTGAGCGAGACAAGGAGTCTGGCACAACATTGAATTTTCCCTTCCCATGCTTTAAAGTGAAGTTATGTTGTAATTTTAAAGCCCATCGAGCCAATCTTCCGCTAGGATTGTTAATATTATGCAGCTAAAACAACGACGCATGATCGGTAATTACTGTAAAATGGCTACCCTTAATATAAGGCCGAAAACGGTCAATTGCTAATATCACTGCAAGACATTCTTTTTCAGTGGTGGGGTATTTCCTATGTTGATTTGTTAGCTTCTGACTATAAAAAGCTATTACTTTTTCATTTTCACCACCTTCCTGAGTTAACGCAGCCCCAATACCAACATTTGACGCGTCTGTCTGGATAGTGAATTATTTTTCAAAATTTGGATTTGCGAGAATAGGAGGAGAAATTAAGAGTTTTAAGTTTTAAAAAAGCTTCATTTGCCTCTTCGTTCCATTGGAAACGTTTTCCTTTCTTTAAGGTACCCATATCGGGGTGCAGAAACGGTAGAGAAATTGTTAATGAATGTTCTATACCAGCTGGCCATTCCGATAAGCCTACGTACCGTAAGATCCACTCTAAGTACTCGATCCATTAAACGAGCCTGCGTTTGCGGAGCATTGTGTAAGCCGAATGGCATAACTTTAAACTGAAAGTGACCGCGCGAAGATATCGAAAATGTGGTCTTTTCTTTCGAGCTCTCTTCCAACGGAATTTGCCAAAAGGCATCAGACAAATCCACGCTTTACAGAAAATTGGTGCTCTTCAAACGCTCTAAAATTCGCAATACATGTGAGGTAAAGGATAGGCATCAGGCTTCGTCACCGCATTCAGTTTACGTGAATCTAAGCAAATGCGTATCTTCCCGTTCGACTTAATTACCGGCACTAATGGATTGCTTCAAGGATTTATCGAATTCTCAATAATATTTAGGCGTAACATCCTGTCAATCTCCTTATCAACCTTCCTTATCAATCAACTTATTCATGGACAACCGGCGACATCGGATAGTTTCTTTGCTTAATTGGTCGCGCATCACCAGTATCAATAAAATGTGACAAAACGCTGGATCGACCAATTTTATCTACCCCAGAAAGTGGAAATTTTGACCTGGTGTGTCATATGCTGCAGTAAGTGTGTCATATGCTGCAGTAAGATGGATGAATACTGCGCCTGTTTTTAGTTGTTTTTGATACCCAGCTTCGATATAGGATGTTAAAGCGAGCAGTTGGTCTGTGCAACTGCGATTGGAACGAAAACCAACTTGTTCGACTGGGATCTGGTCATTCAATATCGGGGCGATGCGATTGTATATGAGCCGTTCTAGCAATTTATAGCAGGCGCTGAAAAGGGCAATCGGGCGATAGCTTCCTGGTTCATTGGATGGTTTACCTGGCTTAAGTATCGCTATCACTTTCGTAGTCTTAAAATAGATTGCCGGTTTCTAGGACATTCGAGAAAAATTTAGTTTTTTCATTTTTTCCAGCATTTTTAAGAAATTCTGGAAAAATGCCATCGTAGCCAGCTGCTTTTCCGTTTTTTGTTTGGGACAGAGCTGATTCTAGTTCTTCGCTACTAAAAGAGTTCGCATACTTCGATGGAGACGAGCAAGTACGCTTCATTTCTCTTAATTTACGTTTAATTGTTCTCTTATGAAGGCGATTGATAGAAGAACGAGACATGCTTACTATGTGGTTTGCAATGTCCTCTGGATTTATTTCATTTTAGCACGAGTAATTGAGTTTGAGCCACCCAACTTTCGAAGGAGACTCCATAATTCCCTGCTTGAATGAGAAAAATCAATGTTTTCAACAGCGTTAATCCACTTTTGCTTTCTCGCGGCGTCCAGTGAGTATATTAAGTCATCAGCCATGTCTGCCTCACTACTACTAAGGTACTCCTCATATAATATATCGTCCTCTCTACTCCAGCCAGGAATATATTCTTCACGAAAGCCTCTTGGGATGCATTTCTTTGCAGTTGAGATGATGGCTCCAACAAATCTATCGTAATTTTTAGGAATGGGTTGAATCCAGCGAATCACTGCACCCAACTCCAACCTATATTTAGCATAGTCAGCTTTGTTAGAATTCCATCTAGGTTGAGGAGTAGAGTTTACGAGTGGGATTTGGATTCCTACCTCAAGAATCGATGGACGATGTTGAGAGCGTGGAAAACCTTGTAAGACAGCCCTAGATATTGGAATAGGGTAACGTTGTTCGTTTTTTGTGGAAAACAGCGGTTGGGATTGCAATCGCATCGCCACACCCAAAGAAATGAGCAATCATGTTTTATGCTTAACATAGGTATATATACCTCAAAGTATCACTAAGTATTAATCATTCCTTTTAAGCATATAAAATACATAATTTTAGCAAATATCCAAAAATAGTTACATTTTAAGCCTAACTAAGTACATATCATTCCTTAAAAGTTATACTTTATTATGCATAATCAATGATTATCGTGAATAAAACAACATGCAAAAAGATATAACTGTAAATCTATGAAATAGATTTATGCGGCAGTATTGCAATACTACGCTCCAATACTTTGTAGCTTTTATCCCAAATAATGTACTCATTATGCACTTTAGGAATAATACGTACCTTATTTTTCTATTTATTACTGTCCTTTTCTAATAGATTGAAATGATCATGGTTTTTTCTAGTAAAAATTGCATTTATTTAACCGCGCTCGCCGAGTAAAGGATCGTATTTAAAAAAAAATAGGAATTTAAAAATAAAAGGTTGTGTAATTTGTGTTAATTAAATTTGTTATTAAAGTTTAATAAATTCATATATTTATATAAATATTAGATACATTAAATAAATATAATAATTAAATAAATTTCAAGTTTTATTAGAGTTTGTTTAAGTTTAGTGAACAGTTGAACAGTTTGTTTAGTGAAATCGTGAAACAGTTTAGTGAAATCGTGATCGAACGTGTTGTGGAATACTTTTAATTATATAGGAGTAAAAACATTTATACATATAAGGTAAATTTTTTATTATTTTAATTAAAGTGCTTTTATCAAATTAACAAATATTTAATTAAATTAAATTTGATGTAACCACGTGCAAATTCATGTAACGGAGAAAAATGAGATAGAGTAATATGAAAACGACATAGTTGGGAACGGTTATTTAGAATAATGGAAATTATTTTTTTTTCTTATTTTTAACGGGACCTTATGCAAATCAAGTAAATCTTAAATATGATTGCATTGTTCTGAGCAGTATCTATATATATAAAAAATATATTATTATAACGAAAAAATTTTACTGTTATATAGAAGAGTGCACAATTATAGCCACAAATAACTAATCACACCAGTTTTTAAATTAAGATTTTGTTCGTTTAACAATATTTTCAATTAATTCTGTTTTGATTTGACTTTGATAAAACACATAATTTTAATTATCCTCACAAAAAGAAAATGTTGGCAAACTTATACAATTTTTAATGATCATTCGTTTGTTCTGTATTCAATATTAATTATTGATTTATTGTTAATTTCATTACTAGATGGATGATACGGCAATTGCTAAAGAACAAGACCAATTATACGAAATCGGTTCGTTTATAATTTTACAAAATGATGATGAATTATGCTTATTGCTACGGGAATGGAATATGGAATCTATTCTACCAAATTTAATAAGTAATGCAATCTTATTAGTTTCTATGAAATTATCCAAACTACTTTTAGTTATAAAAAGTTACTAATTATTACTAATTATTTAAAGGTAAAAATATCGATATGGACAGCCTAAAATATTTGACTGAGTTAGAACTAAGTGCTATTTTCAAAGATGATCTAGGGAATCAAGCCCGATTTAGAGCGAAGCTTAAGGAATGGAAAGCAAAAAATGTCCTTACTATTGTATATAAATTAACTTTATTTTAATTGTGATTTTCTTTTGATTTAGAACTATCCGAATTCTTTAACCCTAAATGAATCGTTAGAAACAGCATCTAATACAAGTAGCACTTTTTCTGTATTAGATAAATTTTTATCAGCGACACAAGCAACAAGTACACCAGCTTCGACATCATCTTGTTCCTCACCCCAGCAATCTCAGGAAAGTTTAGTACGTGCAATCATATCTAGTTTTTCATTTTAAATCTAATTTTTAATTATTTGAAGGATCTAGAAAATTTTTTTAAAACCTCATCTGGGATAAAATTAAAATTATTGTATGAGCAACAAAATCCACCTCAATTTTCATCTGAGCTACGAGAGCTATTGTGCTTGAACATTGCACGTTATTTTGTGGAAAATAATAAATGCATGACCATAAATGACTTTCGACATGTAACAAGTCAAATACTCGAACATTTTCCAGAAGAAAATGCTGTGAGTTAACTGAAAATAATTAACGGTGGTTTTTTAATTCATATACTAATGATAAACAATTTATTTATTTTTATTCATACAGGATTACTATTTTAAACTCGGTAAATACCCCTCGGGTAAATTGTATAATAAATACCGAGTCATTTCCAAAAATCTCAGAAAAGTTGGCTATTTTACGGATAGTAAAGTAAATTTGTATAGTATAGTATAGTATAGTATAGTAAATTTGATAAAATATTATTTGACATATTACAAGGTATTTTGTAACATTTTATTCATCTATTTACAGAAGAAGAGGAAGTATCTGATCCCAATAAAAATTGGCTTAAAAATCATAACCACCCGTGGGAAGTTGTGGAGCAAAAGTGGAAGGATTCCTTTTCCATACGCATTCAAGACATTGATAAATGGAAAAACACCAATAATTTGCTGCACGAATGGCCATTATATACAAATACTCTTGGTTTTCGTCTGGTAAGTTTTAGTATGAAAATTTTTCAATAAGCAATAATTTTGTAAACTTTCATTATACCGTTATTATTTTTAATCACTTGTATAACAGATTGAAATAGATTTCGAGCATATTTACCCACAAAATAGCGGTAAGCTTTTCAGCACGTGGATAAACTACAAGAGCAAAATAATTAATATATTTTCCAAAAAATTAAAAGACAAGGTCGCTATAACCATATTAAAGAATTTATCTAAAAATGAAGGTAAAGATACACTATTGCAGTAGAAATTTACCTAATTTGATTAAACATTAAAGTTTTTCTTGTATTTTCAGACATTCATCACATCCAGCTATGCAAACTGCTTCATTTCATTTTGAAGCCCACCGGCAAGCAAAAAAAAAATAATTCGCTACGGAAATTTACAATCAATGATTCAATCGAATCATTTTTAGTTGAAGTTATTGAGCCATCTCATGTTGATGACAAGATAGAAAGTGCTAAAGAATTTTGCATATCGCATGGTATTAAGCTACAACCATTTTTAATTTATATAAAAAGTAGTAGCAAATTTTGCGTAGTATATGATGATGTCTATTATATGTTTGATAATTTTTTGGTAGCGTTAGACATTTGCTTCAAAGTCTTTTTTGTTTTCAAACTTACATATCCAAAACAATCCGAGAAATTTTGGATATTTATTCAAAAATATTTGTATAATATTTCTACCTGTTTTGATAATTTAACACCCGATGTAATTGATTTGTTATCAGAAATTGATAAAAAATAATATTTTAAAATTCAGTAAATTCAGTTCAAGTCTCTTTAAATAATGAATGAATTCATAACTAATTTGGTTTATAAAATTAAATAGACACATTTACTTTACAAAATGTTTTCTTGTTTCTTATGCTCAAACCTGTTTAACGAGATTAGTCATTTACTTAAACATTTCACATATATTCATCATTTATCGCCTTCCACAGTTTTAAAATGTAACCAAGAAAATTGCTACCAGCTTTTTTCAAATCGTGGCTCATTCAAGCGGCATTTACAAAATATGCACCCAATAACTAAACAAAATATAAAATTAGTAAACGAAACATTAAAACTAGAATCAAATCAACATAATCAAAATAGTACAAATTGTAATGCACAACCATCCGTTTTAGTTGAATCAAATCAATCTACAAATAAACTCCACACTAATGAATTGAAGCTTAATGTTAAACATTTAAAAAACAGAATAGAAACTCAAGCATTAAAATTTGTGTTAGAGTTATATTCAAAAACTAATATGACATCAATCTTAATAGATAAAATTTTAAAAAGTATTTCTAACGATGTTTTACAATTTTTTATAACTATTCTTAAAGGGATTATACCTAAAATTTGCTGCTCTGAGAGCTATATAAATGAAATTCTCGAAATATTTTCGACATTTTTTGACAGGGTTAAAACAGAACACTTGCTTACTAAAGAATTGAAAGATAAGATTGAATTTGAAAATCCAAAGAAATGTATAATTCATAGTGAAATTGGCAAGGTCTTTAAATCTGGTCAACCACTGCTTAAAAATGTTGATTTTGTTTGCGTGATTTCACCAATTGTTTTCCAATTAAAAAAATTTTTTGAAATACCTGGAGTTCTTAATGAAACATTAAATAACACAAATCGTTTACTCAATTCAAAAGACAATATAGAAAATTTTGTTCAAGGCAAATTATGGAGAGGAAAATTAAGTGCATTTCCACAAAAGGAAACTGTTTTACCTTATATACTATACTATGATGATTTTGAAACCGGAAACGCATTGGGTAGTCACGCAGGTTCTCAATCTATTGCAGGGTTTTATTTTTATTTCCCATCTCTTCCATCGGACAATTTAAAATTAAATAATATATTTGTAGCGCAATTAATGAAAACTAACTATTTTAAGAAATTTGGTAGTAATCAATCACTTGCCAATCTAATTGAGTGTTTAAAACTTATTGAAACCAAAGGCATAGTTATAAATATAGAAAAACATCAAATATGTGTTAAATTTGTTTTAGGCTTAATTATCGGTGATAATTTAGCTTTAAATTCTATACTAGGTTTTAGTACTTCGTTTTCACATATATTCTATTGCAGACTTTGCAAAGAAGATAAATCAACTCTCCAACACTCAATAACCGAAAATATAGATAAGTGCCGTACGGAATCCAACTATATAAAAGATATTCAAACCAATGATTTCAAATCATCAGGCGTCAAATTTAATTCTATATTCAACGAACTGGACACATTTCATGTTACTTCCAATTTTTATTGTGATATTATGCACGATGTTTTTGAAGGGATAGTAAAATTCGGATTAGGTCAGGCATTAAAAATATTTATTTACGAAAAAAATTATTTCACTTTAGAATTTATAAACAGTAAATTTAAATCATTCGATTATGGCGAAATTGAGGTACAAAATCGCCCTTGTGATATCAAAGAAGATCATGTAAAAAAAGGAAACTTACATATGTCTGCCAGAGAAAGTTACTGTTTTCTTAAGTACTTTCCTGTTTTTGTGGGCAATAAAGTCCCCAAGAACGATTTGTGCTGGAAATATGTGCTCTGTCTGTATGATCTTGTTGAGATATTATTGAAAGATTGTTTTAATAAAACTGAAATTTCTTATTTAAAAGAACTTATAAAAAAACATCATACTTTATATATTAATTGTTTCAAAAGTAATTTAAAACCAAAACATCATTTTGTCTGTCATTATCCTCGTTTGATAGAATACTCCGGCCCATTAAAACCTATTAGTTGTATGAGAATGGAAAGTAAAAACAAACAAGTTAAAGAATATTCCAAAGTTTCTTGTTCAAGAATTAACTTACCATTTTCTCTAAGTAAAAAATGCAATTATAATTTTGTATTTCATATTATGAATAATGATCCAATCCAAAATAAAATTGATATTATAAAAAGTAAAATCAAGCATTCAACGGAGGCGAATTTTTTATACAATGGTAATTTAGACATAAATAGTTTCATTAAAAATAACATACTAGAATTAATTACAACAGTTCGTTATAAAGGAACTCTAATTAAAAGTGGATTTTATATATATGATTCAGCCAAATTATATTTAATTCAGGATATGTTAATTTTTGAACATAAGCTAATTCTGATTCTTTTAGAAATTAAAATTTTAGGTTTTGACTCGAATTTAAAAATTTATAAAACTGGAAAAAGACTTGAGAAACCGTTTTTAAAAGACATTGATTTAATAGAAACCAAAAAACCATTTCAGTTACATACTTCGAGTGATGGCCTAAATTTTTTTTTACCTAGAACTCTTTAGCTGCAAAAGAAAATTGGCTGGGTGATTTAGTTTTGCCATAGAAAAATATTGCATTGTTACTTTTTTCACTCTTCGAAATGACTTAACTCACAATTCGATGAACATTATTATTCTTTTTCCTTCTGGATTCTGTATCATGCCTAAAATTTATTTTTGAAATTAGTACCATAAGGTTAAAAACAAATGATTTTAGTTTGTTGTTGAAATTTTGTACCTTTTTTTTTTATTGGAGGGCCTTGAGACTTACAGTTCAAGTAGCACTGCGACCTGAAGGTCTATTGTGCTTACCCTGATTTTGTTATTAGTCAGTCGTCGTCTGTGCCGTTACTGGTTGTATTCTGTCATCCAAGTTGAGACTTTTAATAAAATTAATTAGTTCAATTGGAGTGACCTTTTGTGGTAATGGAAGTGTTAGTCTTCTATGACCAAGTTGGTTGTATCTGTGCCCAGAGAGTTCAGTACCGCTGCAGATGACGTGTTCCATCGTTTCCGCGTCCGAGTAGCAGAATCTGCACCTGTCGGTAACAACAAGGCCTATTTTGTTAAGATGGTGGTTTAAAGGACCATGTCCAGTAACGCACCACGTTAAAATTCTTAGAGACTCTCTGTTTAAGTCGATTGTTTTTAAGGGTGAAACAGGGAGGTTACCTAGAAACTTCTTGGAGTGTACTAGTCCCTCTCTGCTTCTCCTTAATTTAGCATTTTGTTCTTGTTCCATTGTTTGGATTGTGTTTTTGAGCGAACTCTTGGCCATTCCAAAGCATGGTTCCGGTCCAACAAATTTTTTATTGGCACCTTGCTTTGCTAAAGCGTCAGCGATAGCATTTCCTTGTATTCCTGTGTGACTAGGTGCCCACACAAGTGTTACTATGTTATTGCACGAGATTTTTAATAGATTTTGGTAGCATTCCCATACCAGTTTTGAATCAAAACGCGTAGATTTTAGTGCCAAGAGTGCTGCTTGGCTGTCAGAGATAATATATATTTCAATATTTTGGTATTTTCTTTCAGCGCATAGCAAAGCGCAACTGCTAATGGCAGAAATTTTGTACCTTAATTTAGGTTAAATAAAACTTGGTTTTGTTGTTAGTTTAAATCTTATACATAGAATTCAGGCGATATACTATATTATTTATCTATATTTTATTTATCAATGGTTTTGAATTTTAAATTTATGCTAAGTTTGATGTAAATCAAATAATATATCTTAATCAATTAGTATAAGTAGGAATATTGGACGATGATTTATATATTATATAGGATAATTTATACATTTTATTAAAATGTTGTGTTTTGTATGTATTATTGAAAAATATTTATTATTAAAAACATAGTTTATAATTGTAATATTGTAAAATTAAAATATAATAACAATAAAATATGATTTATTTGAAAGCTAATGAAAGCTAAACTAAATTCGTGTGTTTTTATTTATGTTTAAATTAGCATAATAATTATACAACCCTCATTGAAGAAGAATTACCTATTTTAGAGTTTTCGAAGACTGATTACAAATGCAAAATATATGCCCAAATAGAACACTAAATTAAGCCTTCTAATACACAGTTTATCTGGATTTACCGCACAAAGTGTTCATAACTAAACATAAAATAACCCTATGCGCTCATAACTAAACCTTTAATTATTCATAATTTATACTTTATTAAATATAAAAATGTTTCAACACAGGACTATTTGATGCATAAAATAGATTAGTTAGTGACTAACAAACGCAATAATTTGATCTTAGTTAGGCATAGTACATATTTTAGAATGACATAAATCGTGCATACCTATACACAAAGTTAACCAATATTATGCATAAACTATACATCAATTGAACACTGAAACAATCCTATAAAGGCATATTTTATTCTTAAGAAAAATTTCACTCATTATTCCTAATAAGTGAATATTATTCTTAAGCAAGGAACGGTTGAAAATAGCGCTTAATTTTGGTATAGGTTATTCCTTATAAGTATGTATTATCCAAATATTTCTCTGGGTGCATCTTGCAGATCTAAAGGCTTTCATCTCTTTCGCATCATATACCAGGAACATGTTGTTATCATCAGCCCAGTCGGTCAGTTGCACGCCATTGGTATTATTATTTGAATAGGACCACTGGGTGTGGTGGCTATTGAAGTCACCAGCATATATTGCTGGGTGGTGAAATAATGGAAGAGTAGCAGCTGGCCATCCTGTATTTGGAGGCTTGTATACGTTTACAATTTTCGTGTTCGATATATCAACAACAATAAGATGTATATCGTTGTTCGTGCAATCCCGTGGTCATTGCAATCCCGTGGTGTTTATGAATCCCGGGACTACGGGAAGCCCGGGATTTAAAATTTGTTTAAAAAACCATAAAAAATTAAGAAAAAAACACAATTTTCAAATTATTCATTTTTTAGTGTCGAAAAGAATAATCATACTAAAAAATTAACTTACTAATTTAACTTCTTAAAAAAATAAAAATTGAATAACCAAAATAAAACTTTAATAATATGACATAAAGATAAAGCATCACCATACATTTTCGTTCGAATGATTTAATAGTCCGAGAGCTGAGCGACATAAATTGCAAGCATTTTATAGAGGCTGATTTTTGAATATTATGTCACATATGTTGAGTAGAGAAATAGTCTTCCGTCAGTCAGCTGGGTTCCTTAGCGTTTGGAGTCGGTGCGTTTGGATCTTGCAACTACTTTTTAAAACCTGAAAATTGGTTTGAGAGCAGAATATTAATTAAAAAAAAGATTTACAAAGATATTTTTTTATTATTTAAAAGACTACAACGATTATAAACAATTTTTTTTAATTTTATTAAGGTTCAGCATAAATTAATGATGAGTGAGATAACATACAGAAGATTTTCAGAAAAAGATGTGTCTATATTAAAGCGGTTCGCAGAACAAAAAAAGAGAACGCCAAATCGCGAAGAAAAATTACTTTTGCAAAAACAAACAAGTTTAACAATAAATCAAGTAAGATGATTATTATATAGGTTAAACAGATTTTTTGTTTAAATTTATTTTTATTTTAAGATAAAGAACTGGTTCCAAAACTATTGGGCAAGAGGTAAACAAAAAAAAGCGACAACTTACTATAATAATAGAAACGGCACAATCCCTGAAGTAACTAAATTTTGTTGTAAAACCTTTTGGAGTTTTTTTTTTTTTGGTTTGATATGTGTTATTATCTTACTTTGTTTAATGTTTCATTTTGGGAAGTACTATGAAAGATCTCAAATTAAAAATTAATCAAATAAATTAAAAGTCTATAAATTTACATAAATTTTATTAATTCAATGAATTATTTGTGATATTACATCACTCCGATGGAAATAATCCCATCATTTCAATAATCCCATCATCATCAACAATTTTATTTAATTTTATTAAGGTTCTGCATAAAATTAATGATGAGTGATATAACATACAGACGATTTTCGGAAAAAGATGTTTCTATTTTAAAGCGGTTCGCAGACCAAAAAAAAGAACGTCAAATCGCAAAGAAAAAATACTTTTGTCACAACAAACAAGTTTAACAATAGATCAAGTAAGATGATTATTATATAAGTTAAACAGATTTTTTGTTTAAATTTATTTTTATTTAAAGATAAAGAACTGGTTCCAAAACTATTGGGCAAGAGGAAAACAAAAACAAGCGACAACATATTATAATAATAGAAACGGGACCATCACTCATATAACTAATTTTTGTTAGATTACTAGATACACTACCAAAAAAATTTTTTTGGTAGTGTATCTAGTCGGCTAGCCCTGATGAGAATGATATACTTTTTTAAAGTGTAATAAAAAGTTCTTATCGGTTCGAAACTAGATCGATCGACAATTTTGTGGATAGTAAAAAAATTTTCATAAATTGCACACCATATTTTGTTAGATTCAGTCTTATTCTTAAATTTTATTACATTAAAACGTAGCCCTATTCCAATATCTAGGGCTGTTTTACAAGGTTTTCCACGCTCTCAACATCGTCCAGTAATTCTTAAGGTAGTTATCTGAATCTCACTTGTTAACTCTACGCCTCAACCTAGATGGAATTTTAACAAAGCTGACTGGGATAAATATATGTCAGAGTATAAAGGAAGTTTTAAAAATGGTTATGACATAAAGGAAGTTTTAAAAATGGTTATGAACGTTTTTCCGAAACCAAAAGCAAGTGTAATTTTAAAAGATGCTACATTTATAATTTATAATTTTCCAATGACATCTGTGAAACATAAAGCATCGTTCAACTCAAAGTTATCATCACAGAGTTATATGGATCAAATGGTATAGTTATTGATATTTACTAATAAATTAAATTAAACTTAGTGGCTTTTAGTGGCTAGTCTTCGCCTTTTATCGGATAGAATTTCTTTAAAAAAAAAAATACAGATAATGCCCAGATACTTTTGAATAAATTTGTAACCCTGTTTCCTCAAATTTACGGAATAAAACACGTAAACTATAATGTTCATAGTTTGTTGCATTTACCCGAATATGTTAAATTGTATGGTCCGTTAGATTCGTTCTCAGGATATATTTATGAAAATTTTTTGCAAGAAATTAAAAAAACCATCAAAAAACCTCAAAACATTTTAAAGCAATTGTATAATAGAATTAAAGAACGGGAGAATTTAAATAATTTTTTAATAGAAAATAATTTAGATAACATAGAAAAATTTGAAGATTGTAACAGGTATAAATCGTATGAGTATGATTCGTTTAGATTTAAAAATAATTTTAAAGATAGTTTTTGTTCTATTCGTTATCAGGGAGAAGAAATACCGTTTTTTATTGAAAAGTTCGAAACAGTAAATAATTGCCAAATAGTACGAGGTAAAAAATTTCACAGTTGTTCATCATATTTTGAAAAACCGATGAATTCTAAACTTGATCTAGGTATAATGGGTTAGTAGAATACGATGAAGCTTTTCCTGTGTCAAGTATTATTTCAAAATATTGTCGTTTACCATTAGATATTCAGAGAAATCAATATATTTTAATACCAATGCTTCACGAAAAAATGTCCGATCAATTTGGCTAGCTGTTATATACAATATCCATAACTAAAATTTTTATTTCAAATATTCAATAGCAATAACTTAATTAATATACATACATGGTACATACATATTAATATACATAACACTATTTTTATTCAAATCATATAACTTTTATCATATTACTTTCTCTTATAAACATAACTTTTATTTAATATTAACGTGTTCAAAAACTTGATAAAATGAATACAACAGACATCGAACATTCTGTATAATATTTTATGTAATTAAAAATTACCTTATTGATTTCACACAATCAATGTATTAACTAGATAACTGCAACAATGGTGTCATCCGATAAAAATGGTAAAAATTTATGAGTAATTATTATATAAATATATGTACACTTTCTAAATAAATATTGTTTGTTTTAGATTTTTCAACCACAAATATTAATTTAAACAAAAATCGGAAAAGAGTGGATTATGTCACGACCGAAAAAGTGAAAAAACTAAAGCTTATTAAAGTCCATAAAAATTTCCAGTCTTCTATGGTAGATGGTTAGTAAACAAATTATAATAGTTATTTGTTTAACCAGGCAGCAAAGTAGTAGATTGACTGCCGCGGCTGATAGTTCATAGCCGACCGAGCGAGGCTAGGAATTCAGCCAAGGCAGTCAATCTACCTTGCTGCCGAGTTGAACATATAATTTTTTCTCCGATTAATTACAATGATATGTAATTTAATAATTATTACTCTAAAAATAAAGCAAAATTTTAAAAATGAAAAAAAAAATAGAATAAAAAAATTTTTTTTTTTAATCGCAATATCTGTTTATTTCTATGAAGTCTAATTATTTTGCTGCCTAGGCAGCAAAGTACTTGCTTTGCTGCCTAGGCAGGCAAAGTGCCACTTTGCTGACTGAAATAAGTCTGCAAAATTTATATTTGCTGTCTATCGGAGAAAAAAATATTTGTGTAATTATAATAAATTTTATTTCTGTCGCTCATGAAATCGTGTTGTTTTTCATATTCTGAAATAGAGGTTTTCGAAAAACCTCCATCACCACCTTTTACCATTTCATCAGACACTTTAAAATTTGTGAAAAACAAAAAAAAAAGCCTACTTTTTGAGATATGAGCTTTGAAGTAAACCAAGGTGTTACGCGCCGCCTAGCGGAAAAGAGGAAAGTTATTAATTTTAAACTTACTTATTTCAATTATTTAATTATTTTCCTTTTTACTTGCAAAAATATACTTAAGTCGGATGAAATTTGTGGCACCTATTCACAAAACATTGCCACCATTGCCAAAAACTACGTGAAAAAGCCTCAAAATTCAACCGCGCATAACTCCGATTCAGAGTACACAAAAAATAAAAGCAGAAATCACTTTTTTCCTTTCGTCAATGTCAACAATATATCAAAATTTCAGATTTTTTAAAAATCAAAAATTTAAAAATCAACAAAAAAATGTACGTTTTCAAAATAATAGCCCCAATACCAACAATATATCAAAATTTCAGATTTTTAAAAAATCAAAAATTTAAAAATCAACAAAAAAATGTACGTTTTCAAAATAATAGCCCTAGTAGTCCAGTAACTTTGTCGCCTAAGAGTTTGGGGTAGTATGCGTCAAATCCGGTAGTTCTGATTTTTTGCTGACTTGTTTATGATGTTGGCCTAATGAATAATCCAAGTTTGTGACCTCGAGCGCCGAACGCAACTTCGTCAAAAATCGAAAAAACCGCGAAAAAATCGTTATTTTTTCAAATTTTGGCGATTATAACCCTAAGGGACTAGTTTTTTCTTTAACCTTTCCTTGAACGGTTTTAAAGGAGACTAAATTTGACTTATACTTTGATGTATAAAGTTACTGGACTAAATAAAATTTGAAAGGCTTAATCTTGGAAACTATTGGGTCTACAGAGACAGTTCTAGTATCATATTGTAGCAAATTTAGTCTCCTTTAAAACCGTCCTAAAAAAGGTTAAAGAAAAAACTAGTCCCTTAGGGTTATAATCGCCAAAATCTGAAAAAATAACGATTTTTTCGATTTTTGACGAAGTTGCGTTCGGCGCTCGAGGTCACAAACTTGGATTATTCATTAGGCCAACATCATAAACAAGTCTGCAAAAAATCAGAACTACCGGATTTGACGCATACTGCTATGTATAAAGTTACTGGACTATAGATGAAGTGTCTGAAATATAATAAATGATTAATTATTTAGTTTAATTTAATTTATTAGTAAATATCAATAACTATACCATTTGATCCATATAACTCTGTGATGATAACTTTGAGTTGAACGATGCTTTATGTTTCACAGATGTCATTGGAAAATTTGAAATAAAAATGTGGCATCTTTTAAAATTACACTTTCTTTTGGTTTCGGAAAAACGTTCATAACCATTTTTAAAACTTCCTTTATATCTGCTTGATTTTGCAATATTTTATCTTGGTTTTCCAATATGAGCGATATTTTCGATTTTGTCTCTCTAATGAATTTTTTATTGTTTCTTATCTTTTCTTCCATTTATTCAATTTTAGAACTAATTTGTTGTTGAGGTTAAAAGGCGTTAGATCGATATACGGGTGTTGCATGTATTTCTGTGTGGTTACTAATCGGCAATAAAGCTGGTACATTGTGATGTATTTCTGCTACCAGTACTGTGTTGCTACTAATCGGTATTAAAGCTGGTAACGATTCAACAATAATAAGGTTGGCTACTGGATTAAAATTTTCTTTAAAATCAGGCATATTGTATTTTCTTTTTTTGATTCTTGTTTCTTCAGAATCAGAGTTTTAAAAATCTGTCAAAAATTTCTCCTTCTCCTTCGCTTTTCCATAAGTTGCTATATTTTCTTTTGGAATCTTGCATTCAAGTGTTTCCCAATCTGGATTTGGGTCGACTTTTTTTTTGCAAGCTTTATTAAAATGTTTTGGCCAGAAACCATACCATTTTTAGTCCAGTTTCCACAGACCACCGATACCTGCTTCTGTCCATTCTGACTTGTTGTTTCAATTATGGAATACATAGTTAAATAATTGTAACTAAATTTTAAAAAAAACAAAATCATTAATTAATAAAGTGCAGTAGTTGAAAAAATACATAATATCTGTCATCAGTATTTTTCATAGCAAAGAACTTTTTTTATATCAGTTGTTTCGAATTTTTTTTGTAATTGCTTTAGTTTTTACAGGGGTTCGATAAATATCAAATTTACCTGATGAAATCAGAATCATAAAATTGAGAAAGTGCTTCCATTTTTCAAAGTCAAACATAACGGTTTCCTTTTTTTTGTCAAAAACTATCGATTTCGTTTAGTATTTTCCAGTTCAGCAGTCAAATTCTGTAACTGTGAAGCGATGAAGTGTTAAAAATTTCTTCGTTTCTTTTCATTAAAAAACTTATCACTTCACCATTTCACAATTTCAGAATTTGGCTGCAGTACACTCTAATTTAATTCGATTAAAAAGTATTTTCCCATCTTTGTAAGATTTCTTCTTTAAAATGGAATACGCGACTTCTAATCTCTGTTAAATCAAATCGGTAGTCGATTCGGTTACATATTTGGGCCAATGGTTGATTTGGTTTTCAAAAAGTTTATTTTGAACATATATATGACTCAAATTGGAAGGCTGAGAAATTGTACGTTCCCAAACTTTTGTACATTAGCGGCTAAATGAATTAAACTGTGCATGTTGTATGTTAATGTTATATTATGCTCCCCAAAAAAAAATTAACTCCTTCAATAAAATTTGTAAGAATATCATGTGTGTAGTTTTGAAATGGCATATTTTTGTGCAAGAAAAATTGGTGCAAGATTTGATGTGTAAGATCTACCCCAGCAAGGGAGTTTGGAATCCACTAATACTAAATATATAATTTTTAACACAGATTGTAGAACTATCTCATTAAGTACAGTTTTCTAATAGTCAGCAGCATATATTTGCAAAGATAATGAATGTGGTCATTCCAGTTAAGTTTGCTGTCCAAATACACGCATAAGTATCTAAACGAAGGTACCAACTCAATATTAATACACTTGACAATGATATACAAGAATGATATACAAGAGGTGCATGTGTTAAAAGATATTTCTGTTCATTTCGCCTTCGCCTCGTTGGACAAAATTACGACGCGTACGGAAAAAATCAACTTTGTGCACCTCGATACACAAAGTACTATATTAGAATATGCATTTGTTCACAAAAGTGTATTTTTAATAGAACCTGATGATCATGACTCATTTATTATGACAGAATTTCTGTGGAAGTTATTCATTTGCCCTTCGAATATTATGTCATTTATAAATTTTTTGGCTAATATTTGTTGCTCTGGTGCTATTAATTTTAATTCATTGACCCAAGTTATACCTAGTGATTCGTAGTAATCTCTATTAGGTGATTTCAGAATTTTTGGTTCTACGAGTATCTCGGGTTCCGATTATCCCGGAACTGTGCATCTCGATTTGATTGCAAGATGATTCCTGTTGGTTTAAATCATCCTAAAAACAATTTTCAAGTATTTATTCAATTGAAAACAAAAATTTAGAAAATGTAAATGTAAAAAATGTGGATGATTTGAAGGAACGACTAAACGAAAATAATATTTAAAAATTAAAAAATTACTTAAATCAGTAAAACATTATCAACGTTAAAAAATATAACATTCCAAGACTTTAACAGCTCTTATTGGTATTGGAATAAAATAGAAAAATTTTAATCAAATAAAAATTTATAAAATTCAAAATGCTGAGAGTGATAAAGTTGTATGGCTGCAGAGAATAGCTCGTTTTAATTATGATTACAGAAAAAATTAAAATATGCAAAGATTTTTGGTATAATACAAAAGTTTTAAAACAAAAATGAGCAACAATTTGTAAAAGTATAGAACAAGCTATGCTGCAATCAATACATACTTTAATTTTGATCTTTTGAAAGTATTTCATATGAAATCTATTTAAAACACCATCCATCATCATAACAGAACCCAATTTGTTGTGGGCCCAAGTTTTACAAGATATATATGTTTTGTTGTGGCATGTATCAAAGGCTGAAAAGCTGCGATACCGTGAGATACCTAGAAGCCTTAACGTGGTCTGAACTTGGCCGACTTAAGCTCATAGTGGGGCGTGGGATGACTAAGGCGTAGGTAAATTATGAAATTAGACCACTGGGATGCTGGATGAGAAAGGAGTAATGGGATAGGAAGCTTTAAAACAACAACAACAAGATAAAACTCCCCCAGGTTATCGTACTACCTCACATCATCCAATAAAATACTTCATCTCATCTTTAGAACAATTTATTTACAAGGAAATAAAACTATCATTATCTTTCAAACAAACTAACATTATTTGTCGAAATTAAAAAAAAAGATTTAGTTTTAATCTAACGTTATTTTTCAAAATTTCGTTAATTAATCTTATTACAATAATATTATTCTTTTAAGTTTTAAATCAAGTGTTCTTATTCCATTGATAACCCTTGGGAAAAAAAAAATAATAATAGATCAGATACATACTTAATTTCGTTTGTTTTTCTCTATTTTTTTTTTGGTTTCGTTAATATTTAGTGGTTTGTTTTAAATACATGTTCTTTGAATTCTGAACTTCCAACTTCCCACCAAGCGCTTGTAGCTCGGTGGATTTCCCGATTCGATTCTACAAAATTGGAAAAAAAACAGAATTAGTCAATCAAAAATAAAAGAATCTATTTTATGATTGCTTCTTTAAAACTATAGGAATTCAACGATTAAGGAAAGGATTAGTCAATTTAATCTCGTACCAACTAATACTACAATAAAAAAAAATTAGAATAAAGTATAAAAAAATTAGATTAAAGTAAATTATTTAACAATCCTAGAAAATTAAATTTTCATATTAGCGATGTTGATTCAATTGCAAACCCACTGCTCATTCGATCCGAAAGTCACGTAACGATTCGTCCTGTGTCCTTCAATGTAACAATACTTAATAGCTCCTTCCAAAACTTATCGTTTCCCACGCAGCTCCTTCCAAAACTTATCGCATGGCCCTTCTTAGTTCGTAGAGTGATTTGTCTGGTTAATTCCGATAACGAACGAGACTCAAATTTCTTAACCAGATGCCGGCAGGGTTATGGTGTTGAATCTCTATATGTGCTTTTTCCTCTATTCTCGATACTTTTCGGAGTATTGTTGTAATAAGTTTAAGTTATCATATAGATGGAGCCATACCTGGCGGTTTGTCTGAACAGGACACAAGCTTCTTAAATGGACAAATTGCGTCTAGAAATAATGAGATTGAGCAATAACAGGTCAGTAATGCCCTTAGGTGTCCTGGGCTGCACGCGCGCTACAATGAAGGTATCAACGTGTCTTCCTGGTCTTAAAAGAATGGGTAAACCGCTGAACCATCTTCGTGGTTGGGATTGTGGACTGAAACTGTTCACCTAAACCTTGAATTACTAGTAAGTGCGGGTCATAAGCTCGCATTGATTACGTCCCTGCCCTTTGTACACACCGCCCGTCGCTACTACCGATTGAATATGTTAGTGAGGTCCTCAGAGGTGATCGCCGTGACATATAACTGTGTTGTGGTAGTTTCACCAAAGTTGACCGAACTTGTTTATTTAGAGGAAGTAAAGATCGCAACAAGGTAAACCAGGCCATGCACCACCCATGTTCTAATTAAAACAAAGCATTGTGATGGCCCTAGCGGGTATATTTTAATTTAACCCAATGAAATTTTCTAAAATTCATTCAATTTCACCAATAAAATTTGAGTTATACTAATATCAAATAGTTATACGTCTGGCCTACTGCGATTTTAAAAATCATCAAATAATTTTTGAAATATTTAACTGATATCGCAGTAGCCCAGACGTATAATTCATAAAAAATATATAAATAAATAAAAAAGGGCAAAAAATTTTCTAAACGAATTCCCCTCGTTCGGGGCAGAAAAGTTATGGTGCGCACGTTTTGTAAGTTTTTTGCGTTTTTTTCATGAAATTCATGAAACTTTCTTGAAAATAATTACGGAGATTTACCTCATCATCTAGAAAGTATCTAAACTTTCAGCTTGAAAATGTACGTGTAATTTTAATTTATTGATCTGGGGGGCGGGGAGCAACAATAATGAATATTTCAGGTCCCATCCCTTTTAATTCGTTTTGACTTTCTTGGGCCAAACTCTATTGGACGATCGTGTTCTTCCCAACTACTCCCTTGTGATCCGGTTGGTTCAGAAACTGGTCGCTCACATGGGAAGTCCTGTAATTGATTCAATCTGGATCTTGTTCTCGTTGAGGGACCGGCCACTGGTTCAGGGTTTTCAACAGGAATAAATACAATTTCAGGGTTTTCAACAGGAATAAATACAATTTCAGGGTTTTCAAAAGGAATAAATTCAAGCTGACATTTTGTATTCTTTCGGTGTTGTTGCAGGTTTTGGCTTTCTGTAAATCTTCTGCCGCAACCGCACCGATGTGTTTTTTCCTGTTTATGGTCCTTTACCACGTGCCGGTCCCTCTCCGTTTCGCTAGAGAACACGACCGTCGTACACATTGGGCATGGGTACCCATCGTTCCCGTTTTACATATTGGGCATGGGTACCCATCGTACCCGTCGTACACATTGGGCATGGGTACCCATCGTACCCGTCGTACATATTGGGCATGGTACACACATATAACCTTACCAAACGTGCGCACCATAACTTTTCTGCCCCGAACGAGGGGAATTCGTTTAGAAAATTGTTTGCCCTTTTTCATTTCTTTATATATTTTTTATGAATTATACGTCTGGGCTACTGCGATATCAGTTAAATATTTCAAAAATTATTTGATGATTTTTAAAATCGCAGTAGGCCAGACGTATAACTATTTGATATTAGTATAACTCATATTTTATTGGTGAAATTCAATGAATTTTAGAGAATTTCATTGGGTTAAATTAAAATATACCCGCTAGGGCCATCACAATGCTTTGTTTTAATTAGAACATGGGTGGTGCATGGCCTGGTTTACCCTGCTACGACTTTTATTTCCTCTAAATAAACAAGTTCGGTCAACTTTGGTGAAACTACCACAACACTGTTATATGTCACGGCGATCACCTCTGAGGACCTCACTAACATATTCAATCGGTAGTAGCGACGGGTGGTGTGTACAAAGGGCAGGGACGTAATCAATGCGAGCTTATGACCCGCACTTACTAGTAATTCAAGGTGTGTACTTTAATTCTGATTAAGCCGTGTCTTGACTTTTTATGCTTCGCTAGGTCACATTTATTTTTGTAGTTGCTTGGGCAAATACTGCATTGATATCGTTGTTGTTGGCCAGACTATAATTCATAAAAAATATATAAAGAAATAAAAAAGGGCAAAAAATTTTCTAAACGAATTCCCCTCGTTTGGGGTAGAAAAGTTATGATGCGCACGTTTGGTAAGTTTTTTGCGTTTTTTTCATGAAATTCATGAAATTCTTTCTTGAAAATAATTACGAAAATTTGCCTCTTCATCTAGAAAGTATCTAAACTTTCAGCTTGAAAATGTACGTGTAATTTTAATTTATTGATCCGGGGGCGGGGAGCAACAATAATGAATATTTCATGTCCCATCCCTTTAAATTCGTTTTGACCTTCTTGGGCCAAACTCTATTGGACGATCGTGTTCTTCCCAACTACTCCCTTGTGATCCGGTTGGTTCAGAAACTGGTCGCTCGACGCTCACATGGGAAGTCCTATAATTGATTCAATCTGAATCTCGTTCTGGATCTTGTTCTAGTTGAGGGACCGGCCACTGGTTCACGTTTTTCAACAGGAATAAATACAAGTTCAGGGTTTTCAACAGGAATAAATACAAGTTTAGGGTTTTCAACAGGAATAAATTCAAGCTGACATTTTGTATTCTTTTGGTGTTGTTGCAGGTTTTGGCTTTCTGTAAAGCTTCTGCCGCAACCGCACCGATGTCTTTTTTCTGTTTATGGTCCTTTACCACGTGCCGGTTCCTCTCCGTTTCGCGAGAGAACACGACCGTCGTACATATTGGGTGGAAATGCTGGTCTGTGATTTGTTAATGACCACGATTAATGCTGGTCTTTTTAATATATTCTTCTCGTAATGGGAAGAACAACAGTGGACTGTATATAATTATAAAAATGATGTTTTTTAATGAAACAAAAATTTTCTTTAAAATATATATATATTTATTTAATTTATTTAATATTCTTAAACACTTGTTTTTACCGTGAGGGTTATTACACGACTACTCAAAAAACGTATTCTTTCTTTCTTAATATAACTTTAAATAAGCTTTGTTAACAACACCAATATCTTCGTGGTGTGGTGTTGCCAATTTTAAATTTTAATATTTTGTATTTTTAATGTTTAACTTTTTATGTTGCGTATTTGGATTAAGAAGAGAAATAACAATATTATTGATAATTGTCCATTGGGCATGTGTACCTTACTTTAATTCTGATTAAGACGTGTCTTGACTTTTTATGCTTCGCTAGGTCACATTTATTTTTGTAGTTGCTTGGGCAAATATTGCATTGATATCGTTGTTGTTGGCCCCCCAAAAATAGGCGTATCATAATTACAATATGATACGCCTATTTTTCTTATAAATCCAAACCAAATCCTTGATGTCACGATGTTGAATATCTTTTCAATAAATCAATGGATCACCACTATTTCAAAACAATCTGATACCGCCGTATATATTTCATAAATCCAATTTTGATGTCACGATGTTGAATATCTTTTCAATAAACTTATAGTTCACCAATATTACCAACACAATATTATACAATCTCCGTTTTTCAGATTATCTGGAGGTTAAAGATTTACCTTGACCACCTTTAGAAATACGAATTGTGAGCCAACACTTTCACAATATCTTTCAACCACTGCACAAAACTCTTTGGATAATCTTTGAATGTTACATTTTAAATCACGTTTATTACTCGAAGGCTTTACAAAAAAAATGAACTATCCAAGTCAAACAAATCACCATTTTTTCAACAAATTTGGTTATTAGAAAAGCGAATTATTCAAGCGAAAACCACGCTACAACGCCTGTTTAAACCAAAAAAAAAACAAAAATCATCCAATCATTTTTTTCCTCAATTTTAAAAAAAGAGAATGAAGAGAAAAACTTGTTATGAACTCACGTCACGTAGGCCTTTTACGGTGCGGTGCGTTCATTGTTTTGTCTCAAAGTTGAAAACAAACAGAAAGACACTCTTTCCATTAAAATAATTTGTGACCCAAAAATTAGGGTTACAGGCACATATAGTAAATCCTGTTTCACATTGCTTTACAGTAAAACGAAATATGACACAAATATGGTTATATTTCTTAGAAATAAAATTAATTCTTATTATTCGAAACTCATTACCTCAAGTGACTCCTTAAAGCTTTCATATTCAAATACGTTATTTCTATCTGATTGTTCATGATCGTGTATAAAATAAATAGAAACTCATTAAAATACCATAATTTCGGTTGATAAAATTTTTCTTCTCCCAATTTGCTGTTTTGATTCTTTTTTTTTTAAACTCTCTTTTAAAGTTGGTACGCAATCAATTTATCTTCTTCTTAACATCTTGTGTAGTAGTCTCTGGATATCTCTTCTGGTACTCTTCAAGCAATGTCTTGTATGCTTCGTTTTTTTCAATTTGATTTGTATATAATTCTGATCCACTATCCTAAATTGCACGTAGCTAGAAGTAAAAAAATTATTACTTTTGGTTTAGTATTGTTGATTTTTTTGGTCGATAATTTATAATAAAACCAAACTTAACTAAGGTTGGTTGATTGGTTAGTGGTTAGGTTAGTTTTTTAGTTAAAGAGTTGTATTATTTAAAATAAAATTTATGAATTAATGAATAAAAATTGTAATCGGTAATCGTTAGTCCGGAACTTTAAAACAATCGAGTAAGGTATATTGACCAGATATTTGCTCTGTATCAGAACAGTAGGCGCTAAATTAAACGACCCGTTCTAGATCAGGCTACAAGAATATCTAGCTAGGTTCGAAATTAACTAATGATCCCACCTTGTTACAAAAGTAAAAGAGCTAATGTACGAAAAATTTCAAAACAATTTACAATATAAGCCTTGTATGGAAATGTAAAGCTTTAAGTCGGAAAGTTGTAGATTCTTTTTTCCTGGAAGTGAAAATGTTAAGCAAAAGAGGTCCTAATTATATTGCTTTAATTTTTTCCGAAACCATTCCACAAGTAGTTTTACTCCAAAAATATTGATTGTACCAATAGTAGTATTTTGAGTTTTCTACAAAATCTTCACCAAATTTGAAATGGTACCAACAATATGGTTTATCGGATTTCGATTGATTTCTACGACTCAAGCTTCGAAATCTGAACCTGCTAGTTGATCGATCTCGAGAACGACTACGGTTATTTTGAAACACTGTTATATTGGCCCTGATTCGGAGCCAGATATTATATTCGCCACTGTGTCGTGGCTTGGACTATTTAACGCTATACATGAATCCACATAAACAAAAAAAAATAAATGCCGGCGTGAGAAAACTTGCCCTCCAGACGAACTACTTGATTTCGGAATCTCTTAGAAATCTTGTTTTTAAACTAACATCTCACTCGCATGAAACAAGAAGTTTCATTAGGAACTATATAATACATATGCTAAATTTCAATTTAAATTATCCAACAAACAAAAAAAAGAATTAATTAAGAATACCTTAAATTTATTTATTCCTGAATGATGCTTAGTCCACCTACGTTTCAATTACTGCCACTTATAATGCTGATTATAATTCATAGAAACGTCACCATTAAATAATTCTGATTTAATTAGACCATCCGGTTGTTGAATGTTCCAGGTAAGATTTAAATTTTTATCCCTCCACAACAAACTAATTCTCCATATTTAAGCATTTATGTATACGGAGAATATGTGTGCACTAGTAAAATTTTCCGCTATCCAGTTGATCAAGATTTTCATCAACTGTTTGTAAATCAACCTTGAATCAATTATTCCTTCTGCGATAGAACCCAGGAAAAAGACCAAATTTTTCTATTATGGTAAAAAAAACAAAACTATCACTATTCTTCCTTTTTATTAGTTTATTATTTTTAGCACTGTATATATTTTATTTTTTTTTTGTAGCGATAAAAACATAGAACAAAATCTCGCCATTTACAATTTTTGAGTTGTTATAGGTTTTTATATATCTATACACATTCTTTAATTTTTGCCACTTAAACAATATATAAAACCTATCATTACAGTTAAACAATTCAAGTTTTTTTTGTTTTGTTTTATACTCGAATGCTTTAATAATTGAAAAAGAATTATTTTTAACTTTGAGATGACTTATTTCCATCAAAATTGTTTTGTGATTAAAAAAAGATTAAAACTAACAAACATCGCCATTGCGGCATTTTATTGTGCGAACTAATTGTTTTGAATTTAAAACATGGAATGAATTGTAAAAATGTGATTTATGACATTTATAATTTTTGTTTTCGTTTTTCGTTTTAAATAAATCCTACCAACTTTGAAGATATTATCATTCTCTTTTTAACGGATGGCAAGTTTATAGGTGGTATTTTCATTATTCAGCGTTTTCGAATTTAATAGTTTTGAGTGGTTGTTTCAGAAAAGAAAATGATTTGTGAAATTTATATTTATGAAAAGATGAATTTTAATTTATTCAAAGAGAAGAAATAAGCAATCGTTACAACACTTTTTCGTTCACTTCATTTATTTCCTTTTGCATAGCCTTGAAACTCATGGTCATCTCTGCAACAGCCCGTGTAAGTTCTGAAAAATTATTTGAATCACGAGAAATAGCCTTGTGATTACGATTCTGGTTAGAAAAACTAGCAATTTGTAAGGGATTTGATGCTTCCCATATCCTATCAGCGATCGCGATCAACTCCGATACAGATTCTTTACCTGTTGCCACTAAAGCAACATTTTATTCTTGTGTAAACGACACATCCATATCTTAACAAGAAAATCCTGAGAAAATGCATCCGAGGTACCAGCTAACTCTTTTAGTAAACGATGAAATTCAGATGGTTTCCGGTTACCCATCTTCGAGTTTGAGAAAAGTGATTCCATCCTTCTTTCTTCGCTTAAAGAATGTCTTTCATCAGTGATTGTTTGAGAGTTTTATACATATGTGTTGTTGGTGGATGTTTGATTATATCCAGCACTGAAATAATGACCTCTTGTGGTAGTGCTGCCACAACATAGTTCGGTCTTTCGCTACACCCCTCAAACTTAATTGAGATTCGGCCTGTATAAAGTATAAACCACGCTGTAGGACATGAAACCCAAAACTGAGGTAATTTTATGGTCACCGCGGATACCGAATTTTGTTCTGACGACTTACTATCCTGAATTTTTGTCGATTGATCACCTACATTGACCATTTTAACACTCAATACTGACAAATAAACAAGCAAAAATAAAAACGTTCAAAATAATTTGATAGTAAAACCGAATTTCAGAATTTTGTTTAAGTAATGGATCGCGTACACATGTCTTTTTTAATAGATGAAACAAAATAGACCAAAACAAAAGATATGTAAACGCCTGTGTGCGAATAAGACAAAACATAATCACTTTTTTTTAAAAAAGATGTCAATCGTGTCTATTTCGTAAAATTTTGTGCCGACTTTGTCCGAAAAGATGAAATGTTTGTCTTTTTTATATTTTTTAAACATGTGTTAGTTAAAAAAAATTATACACACTATGATACTTTTCTAAAATAAATTTTGGTTCTCGATAATTATGATTTATATGATCGATTCTCAAAAAAAAATATATGAAACAAAAACTTATTTTATTTTACACAAAATTAAACAAAAAATTTCGAAATTCTATTTAATAAAATAAAATTTTTTAGGTTAAGAGCATTTTATTATTCATTTTCGGATAACATCGGTATAAAAATTAGCGAAATAGACACGATTGACATCTTTTTTAAAAAAAAAGTGATTGTTTTGTCTTATTCGCACACAGGCGTTTATATATCTTTTGTTTTGGTCTATTTTGTTTCATCTATTAAAAAGACATGTGTACGCGATCCATAATCATACGAAATATGTAGATCAATTTACTTTATTTAAATCTACTAGTTAATAAAAATTCACTAAAGATTTGCACTAGGTTAAAGCTAATCAATAAAAATTTTATAATTTACAACAAGGTTGTAAACATTAAACTTTTTTTTCACAAATATTCACAAAAAAATAAATCTAAAATAAATCTTTTTATTATCCAAGGATAAACATGAGATCTTTTCGTTTTCACGTTACACTGATCTCTAAAATATTTTTTTTTCTTTTGGTAAATTTCATAGAAAATTTTAATTTATTTATTGTATTATTTTAATTATAAATTAAATGTGATCTGAATGACTTCAAGTCCAAAATCAGATTTTTTTTGTTCTATTTTTTTATTTTAGATAAAAATGAGATCTCTTTGAATGAAAAAAAATACGGAATGGCGTCCATAAAAAAATTAATTTACAGCATCAGTTTTTGTAAACTGAAAAAAGAGGGTTGTCACATTTGATTTGATTTTTGTTTCATTATGTTGTTTATGGCAAATTAATAAGTGGTTTTGCATGGGCGTAACAATTTGCGGACTATTGTTGCTTATCGTTCGAACAATTTTTAATTTTTTGATTTTTATTCAGCATTTCAACTTGTTTCTGAAAAAATGTTTAGAAATTTTTTTAAATATTAATTTCAATCATTGATTCTTAATTATTATGATTTGTACTATTTATCCTGGCATAACGGTATCGTAATACCGTTATTTACAATGTGGCGCCGAAACAGGGACTATTAGAATTTATTTACTTGTTTTCATCGTTTAAGTAAAAAAATATAAACTTAGTTTTTTAGATCAAATTTTTCAAATATTTTTATTTATTTGATGACATGTTTCTGCTTTTAACTAAATCTATCCTCAGGTCCAAACAAAAAATAAATAACTATACATAATAGAAAAACGATATTATATAATTTAAACAATATTTTCATATATTCATATTTTCTTTTTGTTGTGGTGAGAGTTGTTTTTGTAGGTCAACGACCAGGTGGTTTTACGACGGTAACACCGTCTTTAACTACAATTGGCGTTGGAATAATTTTCGAACAATTCACGTCTCTTTCATGTTTTATTTTCTCCAAAAGCCATCACAATAATTAGTCGAAACTATAACAGCAATTTCCTCTTTTTCATAAAAAAAACTGGTTGGTTTACATAAACGGTAAATATGCTAAATAGTTTGTATTAACTTTCTCCTTTAACTTAACAAAATCCCGGTGCGGATCAGGATTATTAATTTTTCGTTGTGTCCCTATAACTCTCAAGAAAAAAATAGCCGCGACATTAGATTATAACTTTTACCCATCAACGAAAAGACAACATCAAGATTAACCAACCATGTTGTTAATATTTGGACTTTTATAACAACTAAAATAATCAATAGGTGCTATTTGAACACTACCACGAACGAATTGTTCCAAACGATCTAGACCTGTAAATCTCTTACCAAAATTTTATGACCTAGACTAGCATTCTAGGCATTGAAATAGAAATGTATATAAGATAATAGTAATAATTGTTTTTTGTTATAGTAGTATTAGTCCCTGGGCCTTCACCTACATAATTTTGTGATTACCACATATTTTATACTTCGTGATGAGCCTGTCCTTGACGAGCCTGAAAACATTTGTTGTATGATTTTTCTCAAATCGTCCGCTTTTGCGTTCGGCAAGCTCCGAAAAATGCCGATTGCCCGCGATCTTGTAAATTTGCTACCACATTTATTTTTTTTGACTGTGGAGGTTTGAAATTTGTTTTAGAATACGAGGGTAAGCTTGTCCGACCAAAATGTGTTGGCTATTGTCGAGTCCGACAACTGACATTTTGGATGTTTGGGTTGTCGGACTAGACAAAAGCAGACAAATTTTTGTCGGACAAGGTTACCCTTGTGTTCTAAATCAAATTTCAACTATCAAATATAGTTAAACAAAAAAAAAAAATTTACAAGATCCCGGGCAATCGGCATTTTTCGGAGTTTGCCGATTGCAAAAGCGGCCGATTTGGAAAAAATCGCAGAACAAATGTTTTCGGGCTCGTCAAGGACAGGCGCATCACGAAGTATAAAATATGTGGTAATCACAAAATTATGTAGGTGAAGGCCCAGGGACTATATAGTAACAATAATTTTTTGTTATAGAATTGTGTTAAATTTTTAGTTGAGTGGTTTAAGAATAAGCAAAATCATTAACTCAGAATGAAAATTCTAATGACGCTGTTATTTTGAAAATTTTTTTGTATTTAATTATAAAATTATAAACTCAATTTCACACGAACTAGTATTAACTATCCGGGTAGGAACTGCCAATGTTAAACGATGGGCCAACCTCGTGCCAGTATTGGCGAGCCAAGCCTTGGCTAGTTAATTCCGGTTTTAGTCTAGGCCAGTTGTAAATGCCTAGAGTGAACCAAGATTCAGTTTATTGTATTACGTACCAAGATTCAAATAAAAAATTGAAGATTTTAAGTGTTACCAGTTCATATTTTTATAAAAACTAACTTAACCGAACTTGAAATTTAAATAAAAATTATGATAATATTTAATTTATTGTATTTTTGTATTGAAAGAATTGGTATTTGATAAATTGGTTTGCCAGGCTTGACCCTAGTCGGATTTTCCAGGCTTGACCCAAGTTTGATTTGCCTGCCAGACTTAGCCCCCCACATCATCCCAAGCTTGGGTCGTTTGAAAATGTTAAGTCTGGCCCAAACCCCAAAAGCTGTAGCTGTTGGCCCATTAGCTAATTCTTACCCGGGTATTATAATCAAAAAATTTTCACATAGAATTATATATAAATACATTGAACTATTTCTTTCTTTATTGGTTTTTTTCCTTGTTTTGATAAATGTAATAGAAACTTTTCTTCCATAAAAAACAATTTATGCAATTTTTGCAACTTATTCTTCCTTCGCATGGTTTTTATTTGGCTTTTTTCATTAAATTTCTGCTTTTTCTTCGTTTTTTGTATAAACACTTTAATAATTAAAATTCGTTACCTTAATATTTTGACTCCAATTTTATTTCTGTGTTTATTTTTCAGCGTTCGGGGTCACCAATGTGGTGGTTCTGGGCTCTGCGATTTCTAATTTCCCAAAATCACCATCAAAGTTGTACGATTACAAATCTTGGTTTATTTATTAGTATAAATCCCAAACACAGAAATTAGTTGTGACAGAACTATATCTTAATAGATATAAAAAAGGTTGCAATAATATATATAAAATTACAAAACGTAACAATATCTTAACAATTATTTTGAGATAATCTTTAATTAAGTTTTTGGAAGTAATTAACATTTATATCAAAGCGTCTTCTTTACCTTGTTCCAAAATATTTTACACAAAACAAAACACAAGTTAAATTTATAACTGAATTAATTATTTTATTATTATTAAGTTGATGCTGCCTGGATAAAGAATTAGTTTAATTTTAATTAAAATAAACATGCCAAATTTGATTCTATCTTTCGTGAATTCTATGTTTTAAGTATTTTGCTATTTCTATATTTTTTAAAGCGGCCCGTTTTAAAATGTCGATAGCTTTGATTTTCGGAACTGTTTTTTATGGAGGGAGAAAGATACCATAAATTCACAAATACTTCGTTGCGTCTAACATGGCGATTTGTGATCGATAAATTCACCAATGTTTCTAAGAAATTTGTCGTAAGAAAACACATATATAATTTTAGATAATTTAATCCGACAACGTCATCAAGTTTGAATGGAAAATTTTATTTAAAGTACATACATATTTGAATGTTTGAATGATATATTAACTTTTATACGCGATATGTGGTGGTTCTGGCTTAGTACCACTAGATATAGAAAACGTTGTGAAAACGTTGTGAAAACGTGTGAATCCTTTGAATAATCTTTGAGTGCCTATCTCCGTCATCCCTTGAAATTCGAACTTGATTGAGAGTTTTACATCATATAATAAACTGGTTTGCATTGTATCACCGGGAGCCAAACGTTGAAAATTTTCTCTATTTGTCTGTTTAAAAAAAGTTATTTCAAAAATAGATTTTTTAAGCGCCAATTAAATTTTTAACGGCCCTAAGCCTTCATTTACATATTTGAAATCGATGAACTATTAAACAAATAAGCCAAACATTTATTTTAATAATTTATTTATTACTTATAGAAAAATATGAACAATTTATCAATTTTTAAAATATTATAAGTCGTCTAGAAATAATAATTTTACTAAAACTTTGTTAATTAATTTTATAATGATATTTTTCTTTTGTAAATTGAAATAATATAATTATTCATTATTTCTATTATTTATATACTTTTATATTTATTTTTATTGTAATGTATTATGTAATATTTTTAAAACTTATATATTTCAAAAACAAATATTGATCAAAAATTTTAAAATAAAAAATAATATATAAAAATTAAATATATATATTTTGTAAATAAAATAAAAAATCCCCAAAAAAAAAACAATATCTGAAAATTAAAAATTATTATTCGACCAATTTATTAAGTAAAATGATCTGTTTTGAAAGAATTAAATATTCAACTGAATCTTTTAAATTTTACTTAAGTTTTTCATGTTTTCATTTTTAATTAAAAAATATTGAATTAAGTAAATTTCTAGTAATAATTAAAAACAAAGTGGTATCACGCACAACAATAGTTTATGTTATTTGGAATGTTAATTATTATTGTATTACATACAAGGTCATAGATCAAATCATTAAAAAAAATAATTATAATAAAAAATAAACACAAAAAATTAAATTTTGCATTTTCATATATAAACAAACGAGAAACAATAATAAATGTAATAAAATATTAGAATTCAAATTACGCTAATTTGTTTTATTGTCCTATGAATCAAGGTATTGTGTCAACTATAAAGTTTGTGGATTGTGCATAGTTTTCAACATTTTTCAACACCAAGCGATCCAAATTTCCTATCAACTAAAGGAAGATGTGATATTTCAATTATTTTGATCTAGCGCACATTTGTACCTTTTTTATTTAGTTTTCTTTAGCTTAAGCAACTAGGTTGGAGTGATAGCTGTGGCAGGTCATAAAAGTCCAGGGTTGTATGTCCAGGGTTGGGTTCCAGTCCAGGTATGTATACAAATAATTTCCTTTTACATCAAATTTTTGATTTATTTTATTTCCTCCAATTATATTTAATTATATTTAATCGATGATTGTTAATATAGATGGAAAATTTGATCAAGATAATTTCCAATTTCTTTGTAACTTAACTTCGTAATCATTTCAATTTCAGCACATACAGGCAGATTCTGAGATAAAAGTTCTAAGCTGAGATTATTTTTTTGAAAGGAATATAGGAAAAAGAGAAGAGAGGGGGGTACGAAATTAGCACTGCGCCAGGAGGCTTCAATTTGATTAAATTTATTGAATGATTCACCTTTAGATGGATGAATATTTCACCTCAAGGCTATCATATTCCTTCCAGTAATCTGAAAAAATAATGGTTCTAGGAAGGGGTCACTCCACGTTTTTCAATTGGTACCATTTTTTTTTTTTTCAAAGTTACCCATGTTTATTTAGTGTTAATTATAATAAATTACAAATTAACGTATCTGAATATCCGAATATACCATGCCACAATTAGGGATAAGAATGGAATGTAAAATAAGTTTCTCTAAAACATTTGACGCCAACTAGAACGCCAACTTTTGAACTTTGAGGATTAAAGTCATCAGGGAAAACCCTGAAAGGTACGGCATTAGAAAGATGAGAGACTCTGTTGGAAAAGTCACGTTAGAAGGCTACAGTTCTACACCTAATAATTTGAACCGTAAAGTGATGGACCGCTACAGTTGCTCTGATGTGACGCGAAAAATTTGCAGATTTAGGTAAAAACGATTTGATCTCTCTTTGTAAAAAGTAGTCAAATCAGCCACATTTCTTCTGTGCTGCAAAGAATCAAGATCGTTAGTTAGACTTGAGTTACCCTTAAGTTTAATAACTCTTCGCTGTACAAAATCAAGGCAATTTAGACTACTATAGTAAGCTCCACACCCACCACATGTGTAAATTAACGATGCAATTTTTATGGATATCATGATTACGACGGTTAAAACTGCTTTACTATTATTTAAAGTAAAAGAAATAACTTTATTCACCAATATTAAAAATAATGTCTTCTGACGATAACACGACAACTACAAAAATTATATTATATATTCTTTTCAGTGCTACCAATAACAAAAAAATTAAATTATCTTCGTTTTTTTAGGTGCGATTACATATGAAGGGAACAGTATTCCCGGCAGGGACGTATAAAAGATAGTTTAGTTTAACATACACTTACCCACTGTCCTCCTCCTTTGTGATCTTCATAGTATTTACGTTTTCCAAATGACGATTCGTTCATCTCAACCGTTTTCCTCTCACCGTTTTTCTCTTTCTTGGCGATCATTCCGTCCTAGACCACTTCTCTACAAAATGATGACCAATCGGTAACCGTCACTTTATTGATTTTTAATTGCTTCATAATTATATGAAGGATCACATTATTTCCCATAGGTTGACAAAAGAAAAAACTTGGAGTAACGAAAGATACAACCCATCACAAAATGTTCCAACTCTGACAGAGATCATTATATTGCAAGATATTGACCTTCGTTTGCGTTTAGATATTTTCTGTCGGCAATCGGCATCTCCATAAGTGCCCATCATATATAATTAAAAAGTTTAAACATTAATTCAAAATTATAACATAATAGAGTAGGTATAACATGAAATAACATATTATATACCCGAGCAGAAATTAGTTAGGGAAAGCCTGAATACACTCAGGGCGTGATCAGGGTTGGATAGGGCAAGCCCTATTAGGGCAATCTGATCTGGGCCTGTTCCGGACCCGAATTAGAATACCCTTAAAGGGCTAACCTTATTTGGATATATCCGACCCTGATTCGATTTTTCGTATCTGACCCCTAGTTGGGCAATCTGATCAGGGCCTTATACAAAATACCTTACTAGGGTTTGCACTATTTAATATTATATTGAAAACTTGATCAGTGCCTGATCCGTTTTCCCCAATCAGGGCCTGATTGGGCAATAGCGTTACACTCATGATCAGGGCCCTATCAAACTAGGGCTAACCTGATCAGAATTCAGAGCCGTATTTGAGCCCTAAGAAATTCTAAATAAAATGTCGGTTAATATTTAAATTGACAGTTGGATCAATAAAATGAAGTAAGCAACGATCAAAATCGTTCAATATTTAAATTTGAATGGTTTCTAAATTTTAAAATGAAGGTAAGGAAGGAAAGGTAAACTAATTTTTTAAAATGAAGGTAAGCAACAATAAAATTGTTTATATTTTTTATCTTATCTGCTTACTGCAGACCTTCGATCAATGATATAGACCCTTTGGATATTTTGAATAAAATTATTTTTGGCCTTGGCGAGTGCGGTGTCATATGAAAGGTGAATTGTTTTCTCGTCTTGCGAAGGCACCGTTTTTAATTTGTTTCTAAAATTGTGTTTTTGATAAGAACTATTCTCGTAGAATATTATATACTTGGAACCCTCGACGAGCGAGTTATATTCGCACTTTTTCGACCTTTTCTCTAGTTCAAACTATTTTTTTTTATTTTCGAAATCACTTCTTATTTGCATATATGTGAAAATATTTTCCTGCCCCCCTCCCTTAACTTCAAAGACTACAAGAGACGCAAATTAAAAAATCGCAGTTATAGAAAATGTTGTAAAGATTGAAGAAAACTATAGCGGTCGGTTCATCATTCCAAATGTTATTTGGAGGGCGTTGAGAGCAGAAATTTTGAAAAAAAGTTATTTTTGACGAGGCGGTTTTTGATGTGAAACATCTATAGGCGTGACTTAATAGAAAAAAATAGTTTTGCGAATTACGACAAACGGTTTAAGAATTTTAAGCCATCACGCCTAATGAAAAATAATAAATACAAGTTCCAATAATTCGGTGTCGAAAAATATTCGCGTGTTTGTGTTTTTTTATTTACATAAAATTTAGTTTATTTACATTTTTTTGATCCACGGGTGTGACAACCCCGCGCACTCCAGTCCCTGTTATTGGCACATGAGTTAATGTGAGATATCACATACCACTGGCAATAGCAGTGAGATATCACTAGCCAAGGTGATATCTTAGGGGTGCTGGCGGATGAACTGTATTCAGTCAACGGTAGCACTCTCAATCTTAGCTAATGAATATTCCTTGATGCTGGAACGCTGTAGCTTGCTCGAAGAAACGAGCTTTCTTATAACTATATATCTGAGCTTTAATCATTGAAAAATATACTGCGTCCCATAATCAAGGATTATGCCATTAGCTGGACTATTGGCAAACCAATTTTAGTTTTGTTCCTGCAAATTTTTAAAACAAATTTGCTTTTTATCTCTTATTTTATTTTTATTTTCCCTATCCTATCACGAAATATTGGCCTATGTCATATTTTATATGTGATAGGATTTATAGTTTAGTTGTCAATTATTTAACAAAAAATATTAAAAAAACAAAAAAAACAGATTTGCGTCCATTAACATCCTTAGAACGCATGTTGTTGTGGGACCTTGGTCTTAAAAGGTTTTTATGTGTTGTTGTGACACATATTGTAATGCCTACTACACATCACATTTTATTAAAAAAAAAAAAAAAATAGAAAGACAAAAGATTCAAAAAACATTTGAAACTCGACTTTCCAACTGTGAGACGCAAGGTTCTACCGGGTAAAGCCATCTCCCTTGCTCGTGATCCTATTGTATCCTTGCAGCATCAGAACAGCGTTGGGTGTAGTATTTTCTCGTGATTATAATGTTATGTTGTCGTGGTTTGGCTGAATAGTGTTGAGCATGGCTGCTTTTCCTGCGTCTCGTCTATGTCATTTCATCATACTTGTGATGATCTCATTCGCTGTGTTCCAATTGTTTTTTGAGCTCAGCATAACTTGTACGATGCTATGTCGAGTGATTGATTCTCCCATATGCTTAGGCCATAAATTTTCGTGTTTTTAAAACCTTCGACTAGCACCTCCATGACCTGAAAAAATCTGTTCAAAAAATTTATTTGATAAATTCCGCTATAAATTTTTATGTTTCACATTAGCTTGGTGTCCCGTGACAGCAAACATTTGTTTTTTCAGTCCAAAACCATTTTTTTACGAATGAACACTTTTCGACTTATTTTCAAAATTGAGAATAGTAGATTCTTGTATGAGTTTAGAATGATGGCAATTCTTCACGAGGATGAAGTTTCCCGGAACGAGCGTAGCGAGTGGAGGGAATCATCCGAGTGAAAAATTGCCATCATCCTATGGAAATACAAAATGCTATTTTATCTCTCTCTCTCTCTCTGGCGTTTACATCCCATGGAGGGATTTTGCCGTCTGTGCAATCAGCTTCCAATCGTCTCGTTCCATGACCAGTTGACCCCAGTTTCGACATCCTATATCACGAAGGTCTTGGATGATGTCATCACGCCAGCGTTGTCTAGGTCTTCCTCTTCGACGAACACCAGCTGGTTGTTGTTGGGACGCTTTTTTAATCATTCTATCTAATGGTGCCCTTTCTACATGACCAAACCATCTAATCCGGTTAGATTTAATGAATCCGATTACATCGCAGCCTCCAAGAAGCTGTCTGATTTCATGATTCATTCGGATTCTATACTGATTTTCAGCAACTTTACATGGACCATAAATTGTTCGTATGACTTTCCTCTCGAATGTTGATAAAATTCTACAATCGGAGGAAGTCAGTGTCCAGCTTTCGCTTCCAAAGGTAAGCACAGGTCGAATTAATGCTTTGTAAAGTGTGAGTTTGCACGACTGCGAAAGATGTTTAGATCGCAAAAGTTTTGAGTATGCGTAGAAAACTCTGTATGCGGCTGAGACACGAGCTTTAATATCTGCCTGCATGTCATTTGACGATGTTATTACAGACCCGAGGTATTTGAAGTTTTCTACACGTTCCACTTCATAGTCGCCAGTATTCAGATTGCCGGGAGGTATATTCCTGGATGTTGTTAAAAGTTTAGCCTTGCCAGTGTTAATGCATAATCCAAGTCGTTTAGCATTTCTTTCAAGCTGAGAGAGACTATCCTTGATATCGCTTGTTCTACGTCCGAGAAGCACAATATCATCTGCATAGCCAAGAACTTGACTAGATTTGTTATATATGCAGTTTTGTGTCTCAATTCGGCTTTTTCTTATCGCGTACTCCAGCGCCAAATTAAACAGTACGGGCGCAAGTGCATCACCTTGTCGAACACCTGATGTTATATCAAAAGAGTCAGAAACTGACCCTTCGATTACTATTCTACAGTTTGATCCCGATGTTGTGAGTTTGCACAGAGAAACAAGTTTCTCTGGAATACCAAGGCATATGAGTGCAGACCAGAGGTTGTCGCGGATGATGCTATCATATGCTTGCTTGAAATCAACGTAGAGCTGGTGAATGCTGATGTTGTACTCCCAACATTTTTCCAGAATCATCCTTAAGGTAAAACATTGATCTGTGGTTGAACGGTTGGGACGAAAACCACACTGATAGTCGCCGATGATAGATTCGGCAAACGGGATGAGCCGAGCGAGTACGACATTAGCTAGTATTTTATATGCAGTGTTCAACAGTGCGATTCCACGATAATTTGCACACTTTAGGCGGTCACCTTTTTTATGTAGCGGAACAATGAGAGCCGTTTTCCATTCAGCAGGTAGTTCTTCTTGGTCCCAGATTGCAAGAATCAGATCATATATACGTGAGACCAGAGCTGCTCCTCCATTCTTGAGTAGTTCTGCAGGGATTCCATCGATACCTGGTGATTTGCCATTTTTTAATTTTTTGATGGCAGCTTCCACTTCTTCTATTGTTGGGTAAGGGACAAAAATCTCCTCACTTGACGGAGCAATTGCTCGAATAGGATGAACTTCGTTCGTCATATTCAGTAGGTCTTGAAAGTGGGATCGCCATACTTCCAGCACATCACGTTCACTTGTTGTAAGCTCGTTGTTTCCATTTTTGATGGCTGTAGATCTTGGGTGGAAATCTTTGGTCAGATTCCGCGCATTGGCAAAACACTCTTTCGAATTTCCATTAGCCGCATGTTGGTTGATGTTTTCGATACAGCTTTTCATGTGTTCGCGTTTCTTTTTCCGTAGGAGTTTTGCTGAGGCTTTTCTGGCGCATAGATAATCAGTTTGGGAGCTTCGGGTGTTTCTTGTTAACCATTTTTCTCGCAGTTTTTGTTTGTGCTCAATGCTTTCGCGGCACTCGTCATCAAACCATTCGTTACGTGATTTCGGTGGTCGTTTTCCGATTGTAGTTTGTGCTGCGGATATGATGGTTGATTGAAGCGTTTGCCATTCTTCTTGTATGTTTAATGGCATCTCAGATGGGATGTCATGCTCTTCTATGTTTTGCGTTACAATTTCCTGATATCTATTCAGTGTTTCCAGGTGTTTAAATGCTTCGACATTCCAGCGCACGGTCTTTTTTGCTTGCCTATTAAATGTAGATGATAATTTGCACTTATACTTAAAGATGACAAGCATATGATCGGTGTCCATATCAGCACCTCTGTATGATCGAACGTCAGTTACACTTGTAGAGTGTCTCTTAGAAATCATGACGTGATCGATTTGATTTTCAGTTCTTCCATCATTTGATTTCCACGTTGCTTTGTGGATTCTCTTATGAGGAAAGAAAGTGCTGGAAATTACTAGATCATACATCATAGCCAGTTCAGCTGTGCGAAAGCCGTTATTGTTACTAGCATGATGCAAGCTGTTAGGGCCGACATGTGTTTTAAGTTCTGCACTTCTACCAATTTGCGCATTGAAGTCACCTACCACGATTTTTATATCGTGCCGCGGGATGTTATTGATGACTTCTTCGAGTTCTAGAAAGAACAGGTCTTTAATGTCATCTGCTTTGTCTTCAGTAGGTGCATGAACATTGATGATCGTTACATTAAATTTTTGCGTGCGGATTCTCATTGTGCATATCCACATATTAATTGGGCGAAAGTCGATAACATGTTGATTCACGCGACGATGTGTGAGAAAGCCAACTCCAAATTCTCCTCCGTTTTCATGACCGCAATAGTAGAGAGTGTATCCCTTGGCTGTTTCGTGGATTCCACTCCCTGGCCATCTTAGTTCTTGTAACGCCACTATATCCAGTGTATAGCTATTGATTTGGTTTGTAAGTTTCAGTAGATCTCCTGGTCTTCTAAGGCTTAGCACGTTCCAGGTTCCCATTTTTAAATCGTAGTCCGGGTACAGTTTCCGAGGTCGTTCTAATAATGAATCCGAGATAATCCGAGGCCTGTGTACAGAATTCATGACAAGTAGTTTTTTACGGAAATGGGGTGTTAGCCCTTCGCCCAACCCAACTTTTCGTGAATGGGTTCGTTCTGCATCTTGAGGTCACCAGAAACAACCTTTTTACATGTTTATATAGCGAGCCGCTTGATCCAAGACAGACGCCCACTACAAACCGCCCCTAACATGGAGAACAGACGCTTGCTACACGTTTATATAGCGAGCCGCTTGATCCAAGACAGACGCCCGCTCCAAGCCGCCCCTAACATGGAGAACAGACGCTTGAGTTGCATTGGTTTTGTGGCGCCAATGACTCGCCATGGTGCAGAATCATTGAGTATAAGCAGTATTTACTCTGCCCCTCTCAACTACACCAACCTAATTCTGTTAGCATTACCCAGGTAGCACGGCGTGGACGTAGAATTTCGGATTTCACTACCCTATTTCGGATTTCACTACCCCCACTACCCTACCGCTATTTTATCCACGACTTCAAAATATTTCGTTTAAAATCCAATTTTTACTGCAAAAGTTTGTATCGCCATATTGAAATACATCCATCAAAGATAGCATCGAAAAAAAAACAAGTTTGTTATTTTATATTTTTATTGGAGCGAAGCGAGCGAAGCTCCATTTTCCCCCGATTCGGCATTTCCATTGTCCGCATACTCCCCCCAAACTATTAAAGATATCAAAATGAAATTTTGCATGTAAGACGACATCTAGCCATAGATGGTTTACAAAAAAATACTGAAAATTAACACACCACGGAGGAATAATCACCGAAAAACGGTTCCCATAGACTTTCAATGGGAAATTATCATCTTTTCACAATACTTAAACAAATTATTAAATTTTTTTTTCTTTTTTATATATTTTTTTTTTTATATTTTCTTTTTTTTTTTTTCTTTTTGCAGTGATATTGAAAGTCTGAAAATAAAAGTTTGTTATTAGTTGATTTTAAAAAAATTTTATTACACACTTTTACCTACATTGAACAAGTTTGATCATGTTTTCAACCTGGACGAGTTTTTATTTGGTTCGTTCACCTTTTTTTCTTTGCCGTTTTGTTAAAGTACTTTTTATAGACAAAATTCACGATACGATCGTTGTAGTCAGACATATCGGTTTCAAATACGTATAAAAAATTTTTCATTGATTTTCCACTAAATCTAAGCCGGAGGTAGGTTTTTTAAACGGATTTGAAACCGATATGTCTGACTACATCGATCGTATCGTGAATTTTGTCTATAAAAAGTACTTTAACAAAACGGCAAAGAAAAACAGATGAACGAACATGATCGAACGAACATGATGTTGAAAACATGATCAAATATTTACCACACATTAAACTGTAGTGATTTTGTAGTTCTTTTGGATTGTATCTTCGGGCATATCTTTTGGATTGGACATATCTTCGCTCCTTTTTATCAATTGCATTCTGCATTGGTCACCTAGTATGTATTGCTATAGAACTGATGAAGAATATTTACTATTTCGCTAGCGGTGGAATGACTATAATTACAATGAAAGATATACGTATGGAAAGCATATATTCTTTAGTAGTCGTGGATAAAATTATTTCTGTCGCTTCCTTTAACTTTGAATATTTTATTATTCACGTATAATATTAAATACGCGGAACCCTCGGCGAGCGAGTTATTTTCGCACTTAATCGAGTTTTTAAATTGATGTTCTACATTTGAAGTTTGACAGGTGGAATGTCCAAGAGCTGATAGAGGCGTTGTCCCAGCGATAAAGGCTCCTCTTGTATCCTCTTGAAGATTTGCTGTTTAGAACGATATAGCGAACTCCATAATTAAATTATGATGATAAAACTAATAGTTTTAAATACGACTACACATTTTTTGAATGTCTAAGGGGCGAATGCGAATTCCATAATTAAATTTCCCAATTCTGCCACTCTCCTAAAACAGTCGTTCTGGAACGAAACAGTTCTATAACGGAAAATTTAAACAGCAAATGGATCGCACAGTTTTGAACCTTTTATTCACCGATTCGCCGACACTCACCATTGAATAATACTTTAAGTTTCTACAAAATATAAATCATTAAAGCTGTTGTGCTGGAATGAATCAATCTGTTCAATAATTTCGGTATTACCATTCACTGGACAGCATCTGGACATGATGTTGCTGACTGACAGTGCCGCCCCAAACGGGAATGAGAACGTGTAAAAACAATATTTAAAATGTGGTCAAGTGGGGTTTTATTTGAGAGAGCATCTAATTTAGAAAACAAATCCATTTTTTTTAGAATTTTGCGCTGCACAGTTTTTGAGTTATTGTTAAAAAAGTGCGACTTTCAGACCTTTCCCACCGCCTACGTTTCGACACTGATTGAAGGAAATTTGGTAAATTTTGTAGGAAAACAAGTCTCACATAATTATATCGTCGCTTTAATAATGAAATAACGTATACGCAAATGTGTAGTTTCGAGATATTTGAGGTTAAAGATGGATGTGCGCATGCATTTGCATGGACGTTAATTAACAATATATTAATTTTGACCCCCAGTCATGAAATAATTCGAAAATGTAAAAACGCCACTTCAAAGATATTCTTATGGGGAATGTAGTGCACCCATTATATAATAACAACGTATGCATAGCATACGTTATTTCATTATTAAAGCGACGATGTTTCTGTGTGCTTAGGGGGCTCGACCGGGGTAAAGAGGGTAAAAAAAAGCCATTTTTGACCCAAGCGAGAGGGGTGTCATTTGAAAGAGCACCTAATTTAGAATTCGTTGCAATTTTTTTTAGAATTTTGCGGTGCCTAGTTTTTGAGTTATTGTCAAAAAAGTGCAAAATTCAGACCGAACCTGCCCCCCCCCATACGTTGCGACACTGATTTACACAAAAATTTGAAAAAATTCCCAGGGTTAGGAAATTTGGTAAATTTTGAATGAAAACTATAGCGAAGTCTCAAATAATTATATTTCTGTGTGCTTAGGGGACCGGGGTAGAGAGAGTAAAAAAAAACTTTTTTTTACCCAAGCGAGTGGGGTGTTATTTGAAAGAGCACCTAATTTAGAATTCGTTGCAAATTTTTTTTACAATTTTGCGGTGCCCAGTTTTTGAGTTATATTCAAAAACGTGCAATATTCAGACCTTCCCCCTCCCCCCCCCCCATACGTTTCTATAATGATTGACAGAAAAATTTGAAAAAATTCACAGAGTTAGGAAATTTGGTAAATTTTGTATGAAAACTATAGCGAAGTCTCCAATAATTATATTTCTGTGTGTTTAGGGGACCAGGGTAGAGAGGGTAAAAAAAACATTTTTAATCCAAGTGAGTGGGGTGTCATTTGAATTTTGAAAGAACACTTAATTTAAAAATTATTGCAATTTTTTTTAGAAATTGTGGGTGCACAGTTTTTGAGTTATGGACAAGAAAGTGCAAAATTCAGATCGTTCCACCACCTACGTTTCGATGATGATTGACAGAAAAACTTGAAAATATTCACAGAGACAGATAGATTGGTAAATTTTGAATGAAAATCATAGCGGAGTCTCAAATAATTATATTTCTGTGTGTTTAGGGGATGGGTGTGGGGAGAGTAAAAAAAACATTTTTACCCAAATGAGTGGGGGTGTCATATGAAGGAGAACATAATTTAAGAAACATTACAATTTTTTTTTTAGAATTTTGCAATGCCTAGTTTTTGTGTTATTGGAAAAAAATATTTTTAGTATGTAGCCTCTCCACACCCCTAATTTCAACACTTGATTGACCAAAAAAATAATCAAATTTAATCCATTTACAAGCTGGTGTAATTAAATCTTTCTTAAGTTACCAAAAACATCTATGGATAAGATTTAACCTGAAATAACATTTTTTTTGCCATTTTTGATCAATGTAGATTTGATTGTAATTTACTATTGATATTTACAATTTAACATTTATTTTGTTATGCGTCTATGGTCTGAAAATATAAGGACATTACAACATAACTTTTTGTCAATAATTTTTGATATTGTGTTCTTTTACATTCACGGAACCCTTGACGAGCGAATTTTATTGCACTTGTCTGACTTTTGTTTAGGTAGATTTCATATAAAAATCTACCTATTTAGATAAGGAATCGTTACGTCAGGAAAAGTCACTAGTTTTTAAAGTTGGGTCACATATAATTAATTAATTATTAGAAATAAACCATTTGAAATGGAACAAAATTACAACAACACAAAAACACAATTTGCGCCTAAATGGTCGCTCGTCACTTGTTAAAATTGTTGAGCTTTTATTACTGCATTATGAACTGTAAGTAGTGGATTGACCTTTTTGTAACCGATATTTTACAAAATTAAATTTTTATTTAGTTCAAAAACAAAAAAAAATTTTTTTTTATAATTATTATTTTTATTATAATTTTGTATAATGTTGAAGGTATGAAGCGGTTAGAATCCACTTGCATTAACCCCTTCCTGCATGCCGTACATCAGTTTGTTTTATTTTTGTTAGATGAATGATTGTAAGATCAGGAAAAGTCACTAGTTTTTTTTTTGTTTGGTCGTATCCCGTTTTATAATGAACTTCACAAGTTTTGAGTTTTGAGGAAATAGAATTCACTTTCTTGTCCCCCTTGCATGCTCTCAATCTAAGTTAATTTTTTATTTTGTTTAGCTGGGAAATCATTAGATCAGGCAAGGTTACTAGCTATTTTAGTTTGGTCAGATATAAATAATTATTAGAAATAAATCATTTTCGGGATACGACCAACGAGAAAAACTAATGACATTGCCTGACCTAACAATCATAATTCAAACAAAATTAAAACGAACTGATTTATGGCATTAAGGGTAACTCCAAGTGAATTATAACCCCACCAAAATTCAAAATTTGAATTATGGTTTTCTTTTTGATTTTTTTTTCGCCGTCTTAATGCGGTAACGGTACCAGCAGCCAAATTCTGTAACTGTGAAGCGGTGAAGTGATAGAAATTTCTTCGTTTCTTTTCATTAAAAAGCTTATCACTTCACCGCTTCACGATTACAGAATTTGGCTGCAGATCGGTATCCTATTCCCCATATTCAAGATTTTTCAATGTAACTGTATGGTTGCACGATTTTTTCAAAAATTAATTTAGTACATGCTTACCACCAAATACCTGTAGCCGCAGAAGATGTACACAAAACTGCAATAACAGTCTCATTTGGTCTCTTCGAGTTCATTTATAGAATGCCTTATGGTCTGAGTAATGCGGCCCAGACCTTTCAGTGTTTTATGGACAAAGCTACCAAGGGATTGGATGTTTTGTTTTCGTGGACGTCGACGATATTTTGGTGGCCAGTAAAAATGCAGATGAACACTATAAACATTTACGAATCCATTTTAAAGACTTACTGATTTCGATATTAATATCAAGCTGTCTAGATGCGTTTTTAGTGTTCCTACCCTAAATTTTCCAAGCCATGAGATTTCGGCAGATGGCATATTACCATCTAAAAATAGAATCCAGGCTATTATACAATTTCCTCAGCCAACATCCGTTCAAAAGGCACAGTGGTTTGTGGGTATGGTAAATTATTACCATAGAATTATACCAAAACTGGCAGAATTACTAGCCTCAGCCTGACCACAAACCTCTGACTACTGCTATTACATCCAAGACGGAACGTAGTCCTAGACAGGCTCGTCATTTGAACTATGTGGCGCATTTTGCCACTGTTATTAGACATATATCAGGAAAAGGTAATGTTGTGACGGATACACTTTCTCGATCATTTGAGGAAATGGCTCTTTGTCTAACTGGGTTGGGTATCTCTCAACTCATTCAACTTCAGGAGTCGAACAAAGAACTGCAGCACTTATTGGTTGTTCAGAAAACGAAAAATTTTAAGTAACAAACTGGAACTCATTTCTTGTGAACACGCTCATAAGCCAATTTAGTGTGAGACTACCCCGGGAAAACCTCGTCTGTATATTCCTGATACATTAAGACGAAATATTTTTAATAATTTACATAATTTGCCCCACCCAGGTGTTCGTGCTTCACGGAAGTTAATTTCTTCTTGGTACTTTTGGCCATCTATTAATATCGAAGTTGGTTTTTGGTCTAAAACATGCCAGGCATGTCGACGATCTAAAATCAACCGTCATACACGGACCGAAGTTAGTAGGTTCGAGTTTTGACATACCAAGCGGTCGGTTTGATCATATTCATATAGATATCGTAGAGCGTCTACCTCCTTTTTATGGATATGGATATGAGTATGGATATTTTACTAGATGGCCAGAAGCAATTCTGGTTGTTGATATGCGAGAAACGACTGTAGCTAGAGCTTTAGTCGATCAGCACATCTCGTGATCTGGAGTGCCGTTGTATATTAACACAGATCGAGGTGCGCAATTTGAATCTGGGTTATTTCAATAGCTCATGAGTTTGAACGCACAAAATTCGGAAAACGGCTTACAATCCTAAAGCCAATGGGACAGATGAAAGGTTCCATAGACAGCTAAAAGCTTCTTTGAAGGCGCACGGTAATACCCTTAATTGTAGTTACACACTTCCAATAGTTCTACTTGGTATTCGCTCGTCGATCAAATCTGATCTCAAATGCACTCCAGCTGAACTTGTCTACGGAAAAATCCTTAGGATCCCTGGATAACTTAATATGCATTCGGAAGGTAATTCGTCAGATCCTTCAACGCTGGTCGATATTTTAAAGCAGACTGCGTTATCCCTAAAGAAGCTCGGAAAGGTTCTCAACACAGGATTTACATTCCTAAAGAGTTAGAAGAATGCGACTTTGTTTTTGTTCGTGTTGATAAAATCAAGACTGGTTTATCACCATATGACTGCCCATTTAAGGGCGTTTTCGGAAATATTATGTAATCGAAATAAACGGAAAAAATATTTCGGTTTCTTTGGACCGACTTAAGCCAGCACAGTGACTGACGCTATAAGAACCGAGCATCGAGAAGCTACAAAGCGGGTTCATTTCAATTTGTAATCGGAAGATGAGATGGCAATGAAGTACAAAATTTAACTTTATTACTTCTTTAATAACCTCTTCAACTTTATATTTTACTATCGAAAATATACATATTTTTTATGTGTAAATTGCTTTATATTATTTTTATCGAAAGGGGGAGTATTGTGGGACTTCACTTCGGTTTTATATTTATGTCCCACAAACAAACAAACAACGCTTCCCATCTTTTAAAACTGATGGAATAAAACATATGTTTTTTCGGAAATTGGTTTTTGATATAAAAAAAAGAAAGAAAACTTTAACCATTCTGGTTTTAACTTTTGATCCAAATAATTGCATTTTTTTAATCAATCTATTGTGATAAAATCATAAAATAATATATTGTATTTTAAATTAAATAAATAAAGTCATTTATATTTTTATTGTAAAGAAAACGTTTAGTGTTTTTTATATATCTATTGTTTTAAAATAAAATTCAAAATCACTTCAAGTTACAAAACTAACGCTGCAGTACTTAGTGCATGATTATAGCAGAACCGCTACAATTCGCAGAAACTCTACAACCTTGCCTGACCTAATGATTTTCCGTCTAAACAAAATAAAAAATTTGGATTTCGAGCATATGGGAGGACAGAAAAGTGAATTCTAGCTCTGCAAAACTCAAAACTTGAGAAGTCTATTATTATAAAACGGGATATGACCAAATAAAAAAACCTAACGATGACCAAATGATTCCATATATCAAACTTTGTGAAATCAATATCTGGAGAGCTAGAATCCTGGTGGTGAGTTATTAAAATTAAAATAATATTATGACGTGAGAGCATTTAGGCGAAAACTGTGTTTTAGTGTTGTTGTAATTTTGTTGCATTTGAAATGATATACTTCTAATAATCAATTAGTTATATGTGGCCAAACTTTAAAAACTAGTGACCTTTCATGACCTAACGATTCCTCATCTAAAAGAAATAAAAAATTTATATTTCGAGCATATTGGGCGGGCTGAAAAAATGGAGAAGGCTGTCAAAACAAAACGAGATACGACCAAACGAAAAAAACTAGTGACCTTTCCTGACCTAACGACGACCAAACTATTTCATATGTCAAACATTGTAAAATCAATATTTGTGGGATTAGAATTCTGGAGGTGGGTATTTCATATGGATCTAGAATAGTCTAGAGTAGACAAGTTTTAAAAGAATAGTAGATACTTGTATGAGCTTAGAATGAAGGCAATTCTTCACGAGGATGAAAAACAAAACCAAACATGTTTGTTTATTTTAGATTTTATATATGTATTGTTCTTGTTTTAAATAGTTTATATTACTATACCAACAAATTAAGTTTTTAATTTGTTAGGGGAATTTTGAATAAATAAAGCGTAATGAAATAAATAAAAAAGAATTTGATATATATGAAAGGAATGAATACAATTACAATGAAAGATATACGCATGGAAAGTTTATATTCTTTAGTATAGTCGTGGATAAAAGTATTTTTTGTAGAATTGTAGTATTTTTACTGGCAACCATGGGTTATCGTATACAGCAAATATTAAACATCAATTTGATATAGTATATTCCTTGAAAGCAGATGCCTGTAAATAGTTAACAGTAATGAACCTGTTTACACCTGGCAACCCAAAGGTTGCGGCTGACTGGGAGCTGGCAACTATGGTTTCAAATTCTTCACATAATTATCTTTCAAATAACGTACAATTTGTTTGAAAAACATATAGTTGCAATTCGTATAAATAAATTAATTACAATAAGAATAATTACAGGTAGTGTTACTTTTTTATAGACACCTTAAACTGATGCATTACATATTCACGAATCATTCATTTGAATTAAGTTTCATTAAAAAACAGATACTTGCAGAATCGAGCATAAACTAATAGAAAAAATGAAAATGAATTAAGAGGCAAAAAGCAAATCTGTTTCAAAAGTTTTAACAATAGAATTTTTTTTGAGATATTTGTGACAAGGAGAATAAAAACTGTTGTTAAAAAACCTTTTTATTGGTCAATATTATCGCTATTTATTAAATATGCCAATTATTGAACATTTCCCACTCCTCAAATCCACAACTAAACACAATCATTTTCAAATCATCAAAAATGATTCGTTCCAGTGCCTGACAATTTAAAATAATTTGACCTTTTTTTTGCAATTTAAAATAATAATTTTAAAATTATAACAAAAACAAATTGTAATTTAATATATTGTATAGAAGCGGAAGACACTGCTTGGCGAAAATTAAACTGCGTTCTAATACTTACAAACAAATAATTCCCTAGTAACACCGTGTTTTTGCAACTGTTCGTATTTTACTTCCCCTAAACATGAACACATTACTCATCAAATTTGTAAGGTCATGCTTTATATTTTTAATTTTAAAAAGCAAATTCTTAATGTTGGGTTCGTATCTTAGATGTTTCTTTTTCGACATTGATTACTTACTTTTATTGAAATTCCCAAATCCGCACATTTCTTTAAAATACAAGTTAACAAACTAAATACATTTTTTACCAACAAATTTTATTACTTAAAACAAAAACATATAATTACAAAACTATGTTATTGTTTGTTTGGCTTTAAAATATAAAACTGTCTCACTGGAAACATTTCTGAAATAATTAATATTATTTGTATTAGTAAATCACTTAAATTTGAATATTTGAATGCAGTTTAAAACCGATTTAAATTCATTTAAATAACAAAAATAACGAAGTCACAGTTTTTAAATAAGATCAATATCGACATAGTTAATATAAAAAAGTTAAATATTATTATATTTATTATATAACGATTAACGACCGTGACCTACAGTTATCTCAGTGTCGTATACATTTGACATTGATACAAATTTTAAAATTGTGATATTTTGCTGAGCAATCAAATTACTCTTATTACTAACAACTGAGTTTTACAAAAAAAAATCTACTTACATTTATGCCTCTTTTTTCTTTTCTCCCTCCTTGGCTTCTTCCTCCGGAGTGTAATGCCTGCATTGGAAAACAAACAACTCGTAATTTAAATTATCACAACGTACTGTCTGATTATTTTTATCTGTTGTATCAACGTAGAAATCATCAACGATTTCAGTTTCATAGTAAAAATCTAAATCAAAACTACTGCGATCTTCTTCACTTTCATGTGGTTGGCAATGAACAAATGGCATATTGCCATAACAATATAACGTAACTGGTACATTTAGCGTACAATTCAAAACATTAATACTTCCATTTAAATTCTCACATTCAACTGTACGATTTGCACTATCCTCAGCTTCTATAGTGAACTCTTTGTATTTTGGAACAACATAGTTGAATGTTATATCATGATAGTCAGAATTGGTGAACTCTTCTGTGTCTTTGCAATATACATATGGTCGATTTCCAGAACAATAATATTGTTGCCCAGCTTCCGGATGAAAAGAATCAGTATCGCTTTGCACAATACATACAAATAATAAAATTAATGATAATTTTGCGATCACCATTTTTTTTTGTTATTGTTGAATTGAAACGATGAGATAATTTTTGTCGAATTATTTTAATTATACTGAGGTTTTGATTAACGTTGTTGTACTATTTATAGAAGATGTTTTGTGAAACAAAATTTTAGAGCGTTTTAGTTTATGAGATTTTAATTTTTACAAACGTACGACTTGAAAGTTCTTTTTCAACAAAATCGACTCTGCATGATTCAAGTTACAGAAAATTTATTGAACTTGACTGGGATTCGAATCGCTGATCCTTGAACATGAATAGTGGAATGTGTCAAAACTAATATAATAACATTAAAGAGTTTGGTTATCATTTTGAATGTGTCTTTTGCTATTATTTCCTCACTATTGGTGAAACTATTGTAGTGTTGCATCGTATGGAATGGCGGATTATCCACTCAGCCTACACGAACTTTGGAATGATTTTGATGAAACGGTAAAAAAGTTTCACTCAACAGGGGAAGGAACTGGTTGATTGATGTATAACAGGGGTGCTCAACCTTTTCGATCCAAAGAGCTACTTTTTTCCCCAACGAATGGCGATCGACCAAATGAGAATAATTGGCATGCTAGTAAATGTAGTAATTCAGAAAATGGTTTTCATTGAAAAAAAATTTCTTTATAAATAATGAGACGATTGACATTGAATATCATCAGCTATTTTTGAGTATTCGGGTTCATAATTACATTCAGCTAAACGTAAGCAATCATCAAGATGATTTTCAGTTATACGTGTACGGTATTTAGATTTTACCTAAGTCATATGAGAAAATGACGATTCACATAAATTTGTGGACCCAAAACATGAATGCATTCTAAGATAGACATATTTTAAAAGTGGATATTTTTCAATGGAGGAAATAAAGTTCCATATATCAAACTAATCACGCAATTTCAAGCCAATGTCACTCTGTAATTCAATCAATTGCATTTCTAAGCTACTTATATCCATACTAAATGTTTTTTCGATTAGTGCAGCCATATTTTTTATATTTTTTTTTTAAGGTGAAGTTAAAAATGAAGTAATTGGACGAAGTACTTCAAAGTCTACAAATCTTTGTTTAAATTGCAGGAAAATGCTTTCCAAAATATTACTAAATTGTTGGTAATCACACATTTCTATATTTGACTTCATTTCGTCTGTTAAATTCGAAAAATGAAATTTAATCTTCCAATATCCAGTATTTTCCAACTATTCTTATTAATCGAGAAAACTATTCAGAAACCCTTTTCATTTAGCTAAACGATTTCATTCAATAACTACAACTGAAACTAATATTTTCCGACCCAAATATTCTTATTGATACATAATTCTATAATTAGCGATATCTATATTAGGGTGGCCCATAAAAAAAAATTTTAATTTTTTGTACGACAACCTCCCATTTCGTGTCAATAGCCATAAAAAAATTATTTGCAAAATTTGAAATCAATCGTTTGACTCTAAGGCGTGTCTCCGACCACTTAAAGTTGAAAGGTTTTGTTCTGGACCTTAAAAAAAAATAAAATTTTTTGTACGACACCCTCCCATTTTGTGTCAATAGCCATAAAAAAATTATGTATAAAATCTGAAATCAATCGTTCAACTCTAAGGCGTACCCCCGGCCACTTAAAGTTGACCAGAACAAAACCTCTCAACTTTAAGTGGCCCCCGTGGGTATGCCTTAGAGTTAAACGATTGATTTCAAATTTTGCAAATAATTTTTTTATGGCTATTGACACGAAATGGGAGGGTGCCGCAAACTGTACAATGCAAAAAAAATTCTAGAGTAACCTAAGGGCCACCCTAATCTATATGTAATAACCTGATATTTTCCAACTGTTTCTATTATTTAGAAGTAGCTGAATCTGCATTTACTCAAATACATGCTCTTCAAGGACCTTGCAGCGAGAAAGAGGGTACATCCATATTTTAGACTTTGCTCTTTGTTTTTAGTCAAAAGTGTTTCCCATAATATGTTTTTGAAAAATGGAGTAACCAAATATTTTAGTCCCTGGGCCCACGCCGATTTCATTTGATGATTACCACATATTTTATACTTCGTGAGGCGCCTGTCCTTGACGAGTTCGAAAACTTTTGTACTGCCAATTTTCTCGATGCGGCCGTTTTTTCGTTCGGCAAGCCGAAAAATGCCGATTGCCCTCGTTCTTGTAAATTTGCTACTCTAATTTTTTATAACTACGAGTATGGGGAGCGCAAATTTGTTTTAAAACACGAGGGTATCCTTGTCCGACAAAAATGTGTCTGCTATTGTCGAGTTCGACAACCCAAACATGTCAACTGTCGGACTCGACAATAGCGAACAATTTTTTGTGGACAAGGTTACCTTCATGTTCTAAAACAAATTTCCACCCCGCATAGTAAAAAATAAATTGTGGTAGCAAATTTACAAGATCGAGGGCAATCGGCATTTTCGGAACTTGACGAACACAAAAGCGGCCGAATCGAGGCAAATGGTAGAACGAAAGTATTTGGACTCGTCAAGGACTGGCGCCTCACGAAGTATAAAATATGTGGTAATCATCAAATGAAATCGGCGTGGGCCCTGGGACTATATGAAAATCATTCATTTAACTTACTTGAAGATATATTTTGAGACACTTATAATTTAATAATCTAACTCCTTGTTTCACCTTCAGATGTCAACCATCAACGTGATCCCACATTCAAACTACTAATTATTATCACTCAAAATATACATTTTTAAACTAAACATTATGCAACACTTTTTTTTACGCATTTAATGATTTTTTGATACACGTTCTGTACTGTTATCGAACCCATCGCCGTTTTGGCTCTCCGCATTAACGAAACACATAGTTAACTCGTAAGCTTTAATTCTTATTTACCGTTGATAAACATACAAACTCCATTTTTTTTTGTAAAATGAGTGCTACCGTGTTTGTCAAAATCTAATTTCGCCCCATGTCCATTGATAAAATTGTATCCGTAATATAAAGTATATAAAAATGCAGGAACAAATAAATAGTTATTTAATAAAATGTTTCTACATTGAATTTATTTTTATTCCGTACTTGAAGGGAAAATAAAAAGTTAAAACACTCATATTGCAACAAGAATATTATTTTTATACGAATATAACACTAGGTAACCAATGCAGAATGGAATTGATAAAAAGGAGCGAAGCAAGCAATTTTCCCATTGAAAGTCTATGGGAACCGTTTTTTAGTGATTATTCCTACGTGGTATGTCTAATTTTCAATATTTTGTAAACCATCTATGGCTAGATGTCGTCTTACATGCAAAATTTCATTTTGATATCTTTAATAGTATGGGAGGAGTATGCGGACAATCGAAAATCCGAATCGGGGAAGAATGGAGCTTCGCTACGCTTCACTCCAATAAATGAAAACAACCATTCGAAGTAGGCTATTTCCCAACATTAAAATAATAAATTTCAAAATTTCTGTTGACAGAATTCTATTAACAAAAATTCTGTCGACAGAATTTAAGTGAATGAAGCCTTTGAAAAATTCTGTCGCAGATTTAAATGAATCGACAGAAATTTCGTACAAAATTCTGTTGGATGACGCCAATTCTGGCAACAGAAAAAAGTTCTGTCTACAAAAAAACAGCCTATCAAATCTAGGTTTCAACTAAACCATAAATACTAGATTTCAACAAAACTATTTATATGGAAAAAGAAACTTCTCGCGATCGACCGGCCGATCGCGATCGACGCGTTGAGCACACCTGATGTATAATTTGCACGTCATTATAAGGTTTATTGTTTTTGAAAGCTGATCAAATTGAGACTGCTATTTCTTGAAATATTGCATGCTAAATATCACGAGAAATGAGTGAGGCAATGTTCGTAGAAAGTCTTGTTGGAGTTGCAGATGAATATTGAACGCATACTCAATACTTATGACTAGCGGCCTACTATGGAATAAGACCTTGTATCTTTAACTCTTATTCAGCAAGTTAAAAACTGAGTTGTGCTTCGCTACCAGTATAAAGATTAGCAGTTAGGCCCTTACATTAGGCATATTAGATTGGGAAGTCGGGGTGATGCTGTATGGCAATAAGAATTCTTATCAACTACCTAGTGAGTACCCAGTGAGCACTTCCCTCAATCCAACCTCCTTTAACAACATCATGATATGGAGAAGATTGAGTGTATGCAGATCATGCCCGTTGAAATAATACTCCCGCAGATGACACGTTCTCATGTAGATCGAAGCTTCACAGTTTTTAGGATGGGCTGGTGTCGCTTCTTCTATATTGAAAAAAAATTCATTAAATTATTTGTGATATAACATCACCCCGATGGAAAATCTCCCATCAAGAATAACATAATCACAATAATCATAATAATTTACTGAATTAATTGTTGATCATGTGTCAATAGACACAAGTGAAGACTAGTCATCTTCCTCTCACCGATACAAGTTTGTTATTCAATACTAGAATGTCTAGAGTATAACAAAACAGTGGTAACCAGAGAAATTAATTGACTAAACCTGAATTTATTAAATGTATGTTTATGTAAATTTTTTGTTTTTACACTTCGCTAGTGTTGTAACCTAATTTTTGGTTTATATTCATTAGCGTTAACATTTTTTGGTAGAGTTTATCTAGTCGGCTAGCCCTGATGAGAATGATAAACTTTTTTAAAGTTTAAAAATTTTCTCATTGGTTCGAAACTAGATCGCTCTAAAATTGTATGGACTGCAAAAAGTTTCATAATTTGCACCATAAGTTTTTAGATTCAGTTCTTATATTATTCTTGATGGGAGATTTTCCATCGGGGTGATGTTATATCACAAATAATTTACTGAATTAATTGTTGATCATGTGTCAATAGACACAAGTGAAGACTATTCATCTTCTTCTCACCGATACAAGTTTGTTATTCAATACTAGAATGTCTAGAGTATAACAAAACAGTGATCACCAGAGAAATTAATTGACTAAACCTGAATCTATTAATTTTATGATTATGTAAATTTTTTGTTTTTACACTTCGCTAGAGTTGTTCTTGAGGTGTTTTTTAACCTGCAGTGTTCAGTAAGAATACACGTGTCAATATGCTCAAGCTGTTCCTATTCAACCTAGATCATTTACTGGAGCTCTACTGTGTCATCCGAAATTGTGCCGCATATCTCTACTTTCAAATATATGTCAAATACACAACCTGAAAGTAAGAATACGTAGCTACGCAGCCATCTTCATGCTCAAATGAGAGTACTCTCAAATACGAAACTCGAACATAAAATTATTCGAAAGTAAGCCGACACCATTTTTGTTTACGGAGCACAAACAAAATTGTTTTTGTTTTATTTAAAAAAAATGTAAGTGAGTAGCACATGACTTTTAAAAGCAGACTGAAATGTATCGAAATGAAACAGACTGAACTGTAAATACCAATTACCACCTTTCAAATACCAGTTCAGTAACGTTTCTTAACTTTGAATGTTTTGAATTAAACTTGGCTCCAGGAGAATCTTCTACTACTCCCCGGTATTGCATCCTGGAAAACCTGACTTATTATAGAAATATTTGTTGGCAAAACGTTCACTACATTGGAAAAAAATGTTATGACGATATACTATATTTTTGATGGTCAAACCAAGACTTCAGACCTCGTCTGCTGTGCCATAAAATGCTGGCATCGGTTCCATGTTGGTACCCTCTCTTAGCTAGGAAACATAACGTCCCAGCTAACTTCAAAATGTTTGGAATTACTGTTGATCTTTGTTGCATACAATATATACATATTTTGATGCGGCTCAGTTTGATTCAGTACGTACTGAAACACTTCCTTCGATAACCTAAATTTTTTTTTAAATCTGTGATGACGAAAAATTATTTAAAAATTGTTTATTTCCAATTTTATCATCGTCTTACAATTTGTCTGACTTTTCCAAAATATCTGAACGACTCCAAAGAAATCTCCTCTCAATAGCGGCGGTTCTTGTTTCCTCCTAACTACTTTCGTCACTTGGAAACCAAAGTGCAACAATATCCATGATATTTTTAACATAATTCACAGACAATTAATAATAGAAGAATTTAAACACAAGAAAAAACAAAACAAACGTTTTGACGTAAGCAGAATCACAACGAGAATGAAGTTGGTTACAATCACATAATCGATGTTGTATAGTAAAAATGCAAATTAGAAAATCATAATTCTTACCAATTTTCTTTCGTTTTCGGATTGTAAATCCAAATATGCTGTTTTTTCGAATCGGCTTTGAATCTTTCCGTCATAACTTCATCCCTCAGGTTTTGGTAGATGGATGTAATTTCTAGTCATAAAAGAGATTTGCCACGGCAAGTTATTGCATCCTTCCATGCTAGTTTGTTGTCTTCTTCGTTGCCTACAATAGATATTCATAAACTGTTGCATTGTTACCATTATCAAGATTTTTAGCTTGACCGTCTCCAACTATTTTTGATGTTATGATGTATGAGCTTAGTATACGGTTATTTCCTTTATCCGTATACATAATCTATTGTATATTATCCATTGTATATTTTTCAACCTATAGTCGCTGGGGTAGGTGTTCATTTACCTAAAGTATCTGGTTCTCGGCTCAAATACTCTGGCGTCCTACCTTGGTTTTTAGAGGCTGGTACAATCAAACTGTCGCCAATACAATTGATTTTAGATTTCATAAAACTTACAAAAAGATTTGTGGGATAGTTGTTGAGACAAACTCGGACACGGCACTATGGGCCGTAGAGTCTGCGTGCCAGGACAAGTTCTGTCTCGTGCAATCTATTCATGCAACCATTTCTAGTCTAGAGCTGTCTTAACCGCTCCGTGTGAGGGTTTGAAGAAAGATCTTTCAATGTATAAAAAGGCAGACATCAACATTCAACATCCTTGATGTTCACCGCCTTCCCTAATTCTCTAGTGACTAGTCAACTTGAACAGTATCGTTTCCGTTGATCTGTCTGTTCGGTGTGCGTGTTGACTATTTTGCAACGATGATCTTACCAAAGTACCAGTTCGTATATGGTTGTCGGTCACCTTCACCAAAGTTTTTAACATGAAAGATGGTTAGTTGATTAAATCTTTCTTTCCTACTTTTGGAATGAATATCCCTTTTGCCGTTCTCTATGGTTCTGGAATGTATCCAAGTGACATACTGATTCTGCAAATTCCCACGAGATGCCGAAATATACATTTGTGATCCCTCTGCATGGAGAGCAGGGAAAATTCCGTTTACCACTAATGATTTCAATGACTGGAAGGTGTTTATAACCCACTTAATACGGTCCTTCGTATAAAAACTGCGGCTGTCACCCTTCAGTCCTCTGGCTTCGTGTTTAATTACTCGCATATAAGGTGATTTTTCAATTTGGAATGACTCCAAGTAGGGCTGTTTGCAATGAATCGATTAATCGATTAATCATTTATTTGACGATTTTATCAATTAATCATTAATCAAAAAATTAAAATGATTAATCGGTTTTAATTTTATTTTTGAAATTTAAAATTTTTATGATATTTAAAATCGCAGTTTTATAACCATATTTTTTTAAAATATAATTTACAGCGCGCATCATGCGGTGAAATGTTGCATCTTAAGGTCGATAAAGTAGAAAATAAATTTGACAGATAATTTCACAGATTTGACTAAACAGTTAGAGCCATGATTCATGTAAGAGAATTGTCGTTCAGACAAAATAATATTCGCTTTCGTTCAGACAAAATAATATTCTTATCGCCTCTCAACCAATCGGTTGAGAGGCGATAAGAATATTTTATCTGTACGACAATATTTTTGACTGTACGACAAAAAAACTATATTTAGCATTGCTCTATTTTTGTGTTCGAAATAAAAAGAGGGGCGGTAACAAATTTTAATTTTACGACAATAGTTTTTACTTTATGACAAAAAAATGTCTTAATTATTGCTCTATTCTTGTGTTAGATATAAAAATATAACCTGGAAAAAAATGAATTTTATAAGTAAGTTTTACAGATGTTTAATTACAACTAAATTAATTTGATTATTTTAACATTTGACAAATTTTTATATTATTATTGGGATTATCGCCTAAATCTGTATGTATTATTAATAAACAAAAAAGTTTAATTGTAATTAAATAATAAAATTAATTTAATTGTAACTATAATTATCAATAAATCTTTATACTTTTAGGATTAATATTTCTAATATGCAAATGACAAGTAAAATTTTCGAAGTTATGATTTTTATATCTTTCATAAAATAGAACAATCTTTAAGATATTATTTTTCTCGTATGATCAAAAATATTGTAGTAATGATAAAAAATTGTTACCGCCCCTCACTAATCAGAGCAAATATATATCTGAACGCACAATTCTTTTACGTGAATCATGACCCTAAATGTGCAATTAAACATGAGTATTAAAAGATAAACGTCTATTAATAGTATATTAAGAAACTAGTTTCATAATCGACGATTTTATCGCACGCAATCTGTTTAGAAAACGACCCGCGCAGCGGGGAGTTTTCTAAAGGATAAGTGCGATAAAACGTCTTATGAAACGAGTTTTTTATACTATTTTTTCTATTTTGCATTTTTTGTCTTGAAATTTTAAAAAATATTTTTTATGTTTTAATGTTTTAAGGAAAATTTCTAAAAATTTCAATTCAAAATAGTAAGCTCTGCGTTTCATCATATTTCTATATATTTTTTTGTTGCAAAACTAGCTTTCATAAAATGTGTATTTTATTAAAATATAGTCAATTTGATATTTTGTTATTATTACTAATTATTTTAATTAATTAAAATATTTAACACTAATTTAGATTATTTTTTAATAATGAAATTAATTAATAAGAATAATTTTATTTATATAATTATTCGTTTTAACTTTCACTGACGTTTGTATGACCAATGTGACCAACCATGAAAAACAAAACTTTGCGTATCTTAATGAAGGCCATTTCGATACGCATTTGGGTATCGAAATGACTTTATTTTAGACGCAAAATAGAAAAATACTTTTTCTTAATTTTTGATAAATTAATCGATTAATAATCGATTAACCGTTTTTTTTTGCAACCGATTAATCATTAATCGAAAATTTTTCAAAATGATTAATCAAAACAGCCCTAACTCTCCAAGTCATCTAACTTAGGACTTTTCTTTTCTATGTGTTGAAATTTTGATTATTATGGAAGCTGGTATTATGATTTTCAGAGATTAGGTGGTTGGCAAAAGCAGAAGTTGTGTATCCTAGTTTTAGTGAATGGAAATGCTCATAACAACGACTTAAGAAACAACAACTAGTATGTCCCACATATATGGCATTGCAGTCGAGCAAGAAAATTGGCAATCACCGGAGTTAGACGTTTTTTCGCGTTTTGGTTTATTGTTTACTAACAGATTTTGGATTGCAAGTTTTTTATAAAAGGCACAGGTTATGTCTGCATATTGAGAGATATAGTTTCCTATTTTTTAACTGAGTTTGCCTGTATAGGGTATCTTGTGCTACAAAAGATGCAGATTTAAATGACAACGAACTGGTTAGTTGACGATATGGGGATAAGTGGTGGGAGCCTCCCATTTATTTATTTAAAACTTTAATCAGTTCAATCATCAGTTTGTGATAATTGATTTTGATTAAACTTGGTATATATGCAGAGAGTATGATTTGTAACAGTTCTGCATTCCAATTTCCGTTTTTCCTTCATTCCAATTTCCGGTAAAAATTTTTACATTACCTATTCCTACAAATAGAATTTATGTCTGTACAGAAACTATAACTTTCTTCAAAGTTTTTATAATTAGAACTACGAGAAATCTATAACATCAGTTAGCCATTAATTGAAGTATTTGATGGATCTTAGGTCACTATATATTTAGAAGATTTTGTTTCCAGAGCTGTGGTGAAGTTAGTATTTTTATAATTTTTTAAATCAATTCAATTTATTCAATCAATTCAGGCCCTTTTTTTTAAATAATAAAAATAATTATTTGTATGACATGAAATGTAATTGAACATGAAATTGGTAGATAATTGTTTATTGGTAAATGATTGGTAGATGATGTTTTGTTTTTAAAAAATTGAATTTGCTGAACGCTAAATCGAGAGATTTTTCAGTACTTTGCTTAGTGTATCATCTTTTCACTAAATTATGTAAATTTATGATTCGTTGTAATTTTCCGGCGCGTATTGATATTTCGTGTTAGTTTTGTAATAAACAGAGATAAAATACTTGTTCTTATACATAAATGTTATGTTTAACATACATCGCTGCCTAAAACTAAAAATAATGTTCTCATAAAAGCCTTTTGCGAAAACTATATAAAAAACCTTAACCCAAACCGAAGTCTTGATATCTCAGAGCTTCGAGATTTCAGCTCCCTAATATTTTAAATAGTAAAAACTTAAAAATCTTTTAATTACATAACCACTTTTATATTGTTAGAAAAAATACTTTGTATCAAATCTTCTATCTTTAGTTTATATAAGCTCCTGAAGCATAAAAGCTAAAATCCATCAGGCTAGTTATTTACTCTAAATAAGTAAATTTCAAGTTTTGCGAAAAAATTGTCTTTTTTTTCAATTGACTTTTTTTTAAATTATTAATTATGTTTCGCCAAGTATCAACGGTGTCTACCATAAAGTTTATAAAATCTATACTCGTTCTTAAATTTATTGATGTTTTAATCGATGCATCAAAACTAATGATGTCATTTCGGTATATCGAAAAACATCGATGCAACTTTCATAAATCGCAAAAAAACTTCTATATTTTAAATGAACCCTAAGGCAAGTTACACTTGACTAAATTGTACCGTTCGGAAATCGATTATTTTAATAGACCTCATTACTATTTTAATCGGCGCATAACACCACTAATGCTGGTCATTTGTTTTTCTAGAGCGAACCATCTCACGTAGGCTTAGATATGATATTTTACATTACGAAGTGTTCAGGTTAACCCTTAGTATTTTTATTAATATTATTACATTACAAGCTCAGTTATTCACAGAAGCATACAAACAAAACATAGCATGAAATAAAAAATAAAATCTTAAATCGAGTTAAAACTAGCATATGAAAAATATTGACAAAATTTTTAGAGATAACAACACAAACTTAAAAGCAATTCTAAAAATTCAAAAATGCGTGAACTCGATGATCTACAACACCAATTGACAACACTACTTGGAGATTACAAATCATTTTAATATAAAATTCCATATTTCTAACTGAGAAATCTGCTTTTTAATGACATTATATGAAAAAGGTGATCCACACAGGTGAAAGGTCAAAATTTGAACTTGACCATTTCTGATTTTCCTGAATCTTGGCATATAAGTAGTATGGAATAAATAAAAACAAATTCGGTGGTTAAAATTTTTTGTTAATAAAAATTGTTCGAAAAATAATGAAAAATTAGCATTTTAGTCCGACTAAAAATCTTTAAAATTAAATATCTCAAGAAAACGAAAGATAGCCTTCCGGGTAAGAAAAAGCAAATGGACCAAGCCTGAGCTAAGCCCGCACCACAACTTTTGGGGTTTGGGCTAAGCTTAACATTTTAAAACGGCCCAAGGTTGCATCAAGTTTCGACTCAGTCTGGCAAATAAGACTTGGGCAAGGTCTAGCAAACCAAATTTTTTTTCCATACCCCCTTTAAATGTGTGGAAAGAGTATCATATATAAAAATAAAGATAATATGGCTTGCACATGTTTACAATACTTTATACTGGTAAATAACGCGTAGTATAATAAACTGAATCTTGATTCAGTCTAGGCATTTACAATTGGTCTATACTGAAACCACAGTTAACTACCCAACTCGGCTCGCCAATACGGGTCCGAGATTGATTCGTTCGTTGTTTAATACTGGCAGCTTCTATCTGGGCTCTTTGTTAATTTGAAATATTTTAAAGTAAGGACAGAACTATTTTTATAAGAAAAAAAAATTAAAATTCAATTGATCTTTGACCCTAGCGCCATCTTTAAAAAAGTTTTTTTAATATTTTAATTATAAGATTAATTAACAAAAAGTTTAATTAATTTTTTTCTATACAGATTAATTAATCATCTAACAAACAAAAAAAAATATGTTAAAATCGATATGTTCTTGAGTAATTTTATTTCAAAGCTACATCGGATTAGTAAAATTATCATTTTTCATGCATATTGGGGCGCCCCTATGCACAAACTATGCACTCTAAAAAAATTCTAAAATAAGTAGTATTTTTTATTTTTTCATACAACGTATATGCCAAGTTTCAGTAAAATCAAAAATGGTCAAGTTTTCTCAACTCGATCTAGATTCTAGAACACGTTTTTCTTCATTAATTAGAGGAATTTTAAATTCGATTTGATGTGATTCGAATCCCATTCTATAAAATATCACACAAAAACGCAGTAAAAATTATTAACAACGTAGAACAATATAACGCTTTGGCAAACTACAACACATGTGTACTCCACAATTATACTCCACTCCAAATGTCTTTATAGCCTTCCTCACTCCCAGCGCCTCAAAAACTAGAACTATGAACATACTGAACTATTCACTATATTTTTTATTTAAAACATATACTACACTGAAAAAAAAAAATTGAAGTAAAAACAACCGCATCTCGAAGTTGGTAGTTTATTATTCAAATAAAGAAAAATACTTGTAAGCAATAACAATGTGATTGGGACAACTACATATAAATATTTTCCTAACAACAGATTGAGGTTTATCTATCTTCTATCTATAATAATAAAACAATGTGTTTTTCTGCCTGCGTGTGCTCTCCAGCGAAATCTGTAGCACACAGGAGTTTGAAATTTTGCCAGGAGAAGGCCATTAACAGGTACTAATGCACCTTGGAGCCGAAATTTTAAAATTTAATTTAGTTGTTTTTAATTAATAATTTTAATTTTCCTAATGGTTTGCCTAAATGTATATTATATTTTATACTTGGCTTTTTATTCAACTTTTGCTCAGTTATCTTTGATCGATTTTTTTTCCGCAAAACAGAATTACCATTCAAATGGAAAATTAAAGTCTCCGTTAATTTAAAAAACAAACAAACAATGTAGGTTATTTGAAGAAATCGGTATGCAAATATGTCAAAAAATGAAGTGATTTGACTGGTTTTAGATTAGTATATAAGTCTTGATTTATAAATGATATTATTCTTATTATTATTTTTATATTATACTACAAATTAGTCTTATTATTATGTTTGTCCAAATTTTTTTTTAAAACTCTGGCAGAAATGTCGAAATAAGACGATATCCATAAATCGACAAAACCCAAAAAACGAAAACCTTCACTAAAAATGCTGTCATTCTTAGACCGGTTTTTCAATTAGTATCAAACACAAGCGCTATGCATATTTAGTCTGCTCTTCAAAGTTTTCTTTCAGTGACATGTTCCATTACTAATAAAAACACACAGAGCGCATGTAGAGCATTGGAAATAATTGGTAAAATATATTTGAAAATCCAAATTGACTTTATTTAAGATCAGCAAATAATCTGGATATATTGATGAATGAAATTAGTCAACATGAAATGGTACGATAAAACAGTAAATTTTGGCGCAGTGTGCCTATTTTGTATCGCAAGTATGACAGTTCCAGAGCAAGTCATTGACAACTGGGGCCCTATTCGCGAACACATAAATGTCATCACAATATTGTAAATTCACACAATACTGTGAATTTCGTATTATGTAACACCAATATGGCGAAAATTCAACACAATATTGTGAATCTGACAGAACAATATAGTCACTGTCAAAATCACAATTTTGCTTTATGTTTTGTGTGTTGACTTTTTTATACAAGTTTCATCGATTGGCGTAAAAATTAATTTATAACGCAAAATTAAGACTTTAATAATGTTAAATAATCATATTTTTATATAAATATCATTAAAACATATTTATTTACTAAATATATTTTTTTTTATTTTGCGTGTTTTAAGATTAAAAAAGTTAGTTATCAAAAGTACGAATCTAGTACCAAAAATCTGTTATAATTTTGTAAAAATTTGTTATAATTTGTTTGACACAAATGTGAGTTACAGAATACCATTTTTAAACAAAGTTGTTAAGCATTTTGGTGAAATTGACAAATATGTGTTCGGGAATAGGCGAAACGCGAAAAATTGCAATTGTTTAATTTAAACTCTCCGAAACTCTTTACCAATCACTTTCAAATTAAAATTAAAATAATAACCCATATAATAATAATATGGAAAACCATAATAACACATACACTTTCAAATGTTGACCTTCCGTTCAATTTTCAAACTATCTGGATTAATGAGCTAGAATGCTAATGATCTCTGTTATTCATATTTTCCAAATGGAAAAATTAAAATAGGCTTCTTCTATTCTTATTACGACTCTTTGAAATTATTCTTACTAATTCAACAAAATGTACGCGCACAAACTTTTTTATAGGCGTACGCCGGGTTCTGCTAGTTTAAAATATAAAGTGTTACATGCAATCTCTAGCGATAAAATAGTATAAACAGCGCTTAAATTTAAACACTACAGGTTTATTGCTGAAGGAGGATCGAACAATAAAATGTTCAAATATCCTGTGAAACATCCCGGCAATACAATCGTATCAGATAAAACTCGAAAAAATCAAATATCTGGTAATCAGCGAAAACCAAAAAAATGTTGTTGACCAATCTAAAAGAAGAACAAGAACTGAGCAATAGTTGTTTCTGAAGCACCGAAACTTTGTGATTCCTGCTTCCACCATAAACCAATTTACTAAATACTCTAACATTTGCGGTTGATTGATCACGCATTTGATCCAAAACTATGCACACTAAAAACACACAATTTGATTACAAATATGATTCAATCGAGATCACATACGAATTTGGAAACACGTTTCAAAATAATTAACATTTACTAAACTATTTATTTATATTGAGTTTGCATATTTTTGTCATAAAACACTATATTTGGAAGAATTGTAAAATACGGAATCAGAGTTTTCCTAAATCTAATGGAATAAATTACGCGCCTAAATGATTTTTTGAATACTCTAATATGAATTATTGGCAATTGTTTGCATTGGAAGTCTACACAGATAGGCAACAAAAAATATGCCTAAAGGAAAAATGGGTCAATCGAAATAAATATTATTTATTTATTTATTTATTTATTTATATCTTTTCATATTCCCTTATAATTACAACATATTAAATTACAATTTTATAACAATTTTAAATTTAGAACAAAAACAATTAACATTTAGAAAAAAATTAATATAAAATTGATTATAACATAATTAAAGAAAAAGGGAATGAAAATTAGGAAATTTCTTTGATCTAAAATGGATCAATGGCGAAATTCCCTTCAAAAATTCAAGTTACATTTATGAATATGAACTGTGTAGTGGGGCAAAAATCCATTGTTAGATTACTTTCAAGAAAAAAAAAAATTTTAAATGAATATTTAAACAACAGCAAAAAAAAAAAAATAAATATGGATGCATATAAAAGTATTGCAAATATAAATCAAAACAAATAAGAGGAAAGGCATACCAACTGAATAAGGAAACAAAAACAACAATAGACAACAATAATAAAAAAAAAAAAAAACACAAGAAAAGAAATGAAAATGCAGTATAACAGATATTAATATTACCAAGAAAACAAAAAATCGTAGCAAATAATATATAAGAATCAATGAATTTGTACAACTTTCCATATCAGCAATAAAACTGTGTAAACACAAAACAAAAACAAAAATAACTGAAAATTAACGAACTGCTGATAAAAGATTCTCTACTGTATTCTGATTTAACAGCCACTTCCACAAACATTTTAAAAAAAGTTTTAAATTATTTATATTTTTAATATCAATTGGTAGCTTATTAAAAATATTAGGCCCACTAAACAAGAAAAACTTGCGAAAATGTTCACATCTTGTCAAAGGTTGGTTAAAATTTAAATTTCTCAATCTTGGTCCTAATCTTTCCATACTCCTATTACCACTTCGAATAAAAAATAATTTAAGACATTTAAAAATATATAAATATCGCAAAGGCAATATTTTCAATTGTCTGAACAATGGCAAAGATCTTTCCAGTCTATTTTTTCTTAAAATTATCCTAATACTATGTTTCTGGGCAATAATAGCGTGGTATAATGTAGACTTGTACATTCCTCCCCAACAAGTAATTCCGTATTGAATTTTGGATTGAATCATTCCAAAATAAAACATTCTTAACACACTTTTCGGTAATAAAGCACGCAACAAATACAATTTTCTGTTAACATTTATTATATATTTGTAGAGATTATTCAAATGACAATTAAAATTCAATCGAGAGTCAACCCAAACACCAAGGTATTTGAAAGTATCAACATTTTGCAATAAGATGCAGTTATTTGAACACATTGAAAAAAGAGGACAATTAATACTAAAAATATAATTAATGCAGGATGAACAATGATATACAATGTCAAAATTCGGAATTAAGCCACTGAGTTTAAAAAACATAGTTTTTGTTTTTGAACTTAACACCATATAATGTACATCAAACCACCGACGAATCAAAAGTAAATCACTATTCATGTCTTCAGCAATATCTCTAAATGAATTACCATTATAACAAATACCAATATCATCAGCAAAAGCTATCATACTCCCCTTGATAGGTAAAGAAAAGATAGAATTAATGTAAACTAGAAACAACACTGGGCCAAGAACAGAGCCTTGTGGAACACCTCATTTCAGTGGCTGTTTCTCACTTAATGTGTTTTCAATTTTAACTATCTGATGGCGATTAGACAGGTATGAACTAAACCAATGCAAACAGACACCTCGCACACCAGAATGTTCCAGTTTATTTAACAAGAGTTTATATTTTACTAAATCAAATGCCTTAGTCATATCAAGAAAATTGGTAGCAACACATTCATTGTTATTTATATTATTAAAAACTTTGCTAAAATATTCTATCAAAGCGTCTTCAGTCGATAAACACTCTCTAAAACCATACTGTTTATTAGAAAAGAATCGTTTTGAGTTAAGAAAACTAACTAATCTTTCTTTCATACATTTTTTTAAAATTTTGGAAAAAACAGACAGTAAAGAGATTGGTCTAAAATTTTCAACTTTTTTCTTGTCACCAGATTTATGGAGTGGAATAACTATAGCAATTTTTAAGACATCGGGGAAAATACCTTCAATAATGCTCCTATTAAACAACTGGCATAAAATATTTGAGATAGATTTCACTATGAGTTTTAATGTTGAATTGCTGATTGAATCATGGCCGCAAGAGTTTGTATTATCCAGACACATAACGAGATTAATAATTTCAGTTTCAGTAATTGGTCGCATAAACATTGAATTTTGTTCAACAGAATCGTAAAGCAAACTACTTTCAACGGAACTATTAAGTCCCGAAAAACTATTGGTTATATTATCAATAACATTTATAAAATAATCGTTAAAAACGTTTGAGATATTCAGAGAGCTATTAATAACCGTACCATTTTCGTCAATAATTGATAATGACTTATCATACTTAACACCTTCACCTAAAATTTCATTTGAAAGCTGCCATTGTTTTTTTAAATTATTTTTACAATTATCAAAATGATTTTTATAATAATGAAACCTATCAGATCGCATTAAAGACTTAATTTCTTGATTTAGCTTACATAATCGTTGATGTAGATTTGAACAATCTGGATGAAGTTTTATTTTTTTGTCCAGCTTTCTTCTAAGATTAAGTTTTTTTATAGTATTAGTTGAAATCCATTTGTTAAATTTTTGGTTCTTTATAACAGTAGTTTTGGTGCATTGCGCTATGTTAACGGTAAGGACGTTTAAAAACTCAGAAAATGAAATATTAATATCATTAGCTTCTAAAATAGGAAACCAGTTCACCATCGATAACTTGTAATTTAGATTTTCGTAATCTATTGTTTTACATTCAAATGAATAATTCTGTTTAACATCAATAACACAACTATCTTTTTTTAAAGATATTAAATGGTGATCAGAAAGACCGTAATCATATACATCAGAAACGAAATTGAATGACGATTTATGGTTTTGTCTAACAAAAATATGATCTATAACAGTTTTAGTATTATTTGTAATTCTAGTTGGTTTATTGATAAGCGATAACAGTCCATACGATGACATCATTAATAAGTAATTTTTAACATTAGTATCATCTGTATTTGAAATGTCAATATTAAGGTCACCTATTATTATTAAATTTTTTGTTTGTATTTGTTCTAAAAAGGAAGAAAAATATGAGATAAATTCATTAACATTAACAAAATGGTGTCGATAGACACAAACAATACATAATTGTTCAGACAAAAGAGAAATATTAACTTTAACAATATCAGCATGATCGCTACAAGAAATAGAAGAATCAAAAGTAATATTGTTTTTAACATACCCTATTATGCCACCGGCTCTATAATTATCATTACAGCAGTCGTTAGTGCTATAATTTGGAAAGTTGTACAAACCAATATTTAATTCGTTAGAGTTTATCCAAACTTCAGAAAAAAAAATAATATCTGGCATTACATTAGATGTTAAAAAATGAGGAAAAATTGTTACTGCATTCTTTCTTAAACTATTTGTGTTTTGATGAACAATATTGAAATCTTTAAAGTTATATATTAATGAGGCGTTGTGATCGGAAGCAAAATTATTATTGAAGTTACTCATAAAAGTCTTACACTAGCAATAAACGATCAAGATCTTCAAAATTAGTTATTTTAAAAATTCTACTTCCGTCCTGCTTCCTCATTAAAATATTGTTGTTTCTTATCCAAATATATTTAAAGTTATTGAATTTCTTAAACTCTTTTGCAGCGAAAAATAATTTTCTTTTCCAACAAGATAACGATTCGTTTATGAAAATTTCTGAATTATTGTTCGAAATAAAACCGCAATCCATCGCATACAATTTTTTCTTGTATTTCTTTTCCAAAATCTGTTGTTTGCAGATTCTAGAAACAAATTTCACTGAAATAATATTATTTGTTTCCATTTTGGTGCTTTTCACCTTCTTTCTAAAACAGTCAGCAATTGCAGTGTGGTCTACAATAATATCTAAACCTCTGTTGATGGTATTCAAAACAGTCTCTAGAACATTTTCATTTTTAATTTCAGGTACACCAACAATATCCACTGAGTTAATATTTTGTTGATCTTCCAATTGAATAATTTTATTACTTAATGTTTGAACAGTTGAACGTAAATTTTCGTTTTCATTTTTTAGTTCTGCAATCAATAAAAATTTTTTCTCAAGCAATGATATACGCTTGGTTAAATCTGCATAATTACTATTAGTTTCTTGACGAAGATTGCAAATTTGCGCATAAATAACATCAAGAGATATGGTTTTACTAATGACAGGACCACTAGAAGATGAGTTCAGCAATATGCTTTTCTTTTTACTATCACAATTCCCACACAAATAGCTCTGTTTTCCTTTAGTTAATACTTCTATTTCAAAATTTGATAACGACGTACATTTGTAATGATATAAATTCTTACACGAATCACATACAATTTTTTCGACATCATCCCGATTAATTTTTTGATTACATTTAAAACAAGACATATCTGGATCTTTTATTTTGGTGTGATGGCCCCACAACAGCTCAAAATATCAGTAGAATATTTATTTTAAATTCAAAAAAATTAGAAAAAATTAGAAAACATGTGAAATGAAAAAACACGTCGTTTCCTAACGGTTGCTTTGATTGAATAGTTGAATATAGTTTCTGATAACAGTTAAAGCTAGCTAAGTTTGTCGTCGTATCCCCAAAGATATATAATATAATATGTATGAATGTATGTACATATTTTTATATATTTTAGTCACCTTCAATTATGCCCTTTTTGGATTATTGAAGTTTTATTGATTTTACGTTTTATAATTGAATATAAGTATTTTAATAATTTCATTCATTTTAGTAATTGAAACTTTTTTTACTCTCTGGCGTGCTTACTCCTCGAGGGGATTTGACAATTCCAATCTCGCATCAAAGATTATCGCGACTGATGTTATTCTATGCTGGCTTGAATTTATCCCCATATGGGTTTGTACACAGATCTTATTCCCCAAAATTATTATTAATTATTATTCCCCTAGAGGATAAACCTGCAATGATTGTAGATGAAAATCATACTCAGCGTTGTCGTTTGACTCCAATTTGAGTTTTTTTTACTCATTTTTGAGCTCGCGAAGTCCAAACTCCTTCTCCTTAAGAATGTAATTAAGTAATCCCATTCCAATCATTTACATTACGTTCGAAGCCCAAAAAACCCTAATTTGTTTTCAAAACCTCCATTACGTTTTTCTTCGGTGACAGCGCTGATCATACTGATATATAGCCACCGAAAATAGATTCGACGAAAGTGACGAATCGAGCAAGTACAACATTAACGGAGCATTTTGCATACAGTTTGAAGGAGCACAATGCCACGCTAATTTGAACTCTTTAGACGATCACACTTTTTGTTTACTGGAACAATGAGAGCGCTTGCTACGTTTTTAATAGTCCTGCACTTCGACACCTTACGCTCTATCTTCTTTTCAACTTCAACATTTTGCAAGGCTGCCTCAACTTTTTCTAATTTTCTATTGTGCCCGGTTCACACAGCTTTGTAACAACGAAACTATTTCGAGTATTACTTTAAAACAAGAATATTTATAACATTAGAGTATGTATAAATATAGAGAGAACATTACTTTAAAATTGTATCAAGAGAGACATAAAAAGAAGTCTGTCATAGTCAATTTTTCTTTTTTTTTCATTTTGATTTGTGTTTAATTACAACCACAGACTTTTTGATTATATAATAAATTAAAAACAATTCTAAATTTAAAATGCCAAGAAATATTAAATGCTTTCTTCATAGTTGTGCAAATTTTTATAAAATGAATGAAAATAAGTACGAGAGTAATATCAAGTTATTGTGTTATTTCCAGTTATTATTTAAGTCAACTATTTTATAAAGAACAACCAATATTTTCTAACGACGCGAACAAATATTCAAGTTAAGGTTATTCTCCATTAGTCTTTTTCCCCGTCTTTTTTATTTTGTGAAATGGAAGATATAAAAATATTATAAGCGCGAAAGGAAAAAAGATGAAGACCTTTTATTTATTCCATGACTTTTTTTTACTTTCCATGACTTTTTTTTTTAAAAAAGGGTTGTGCTATAAAAGTGTTCTACTATAAAAAGTTTATAAAAAAAGACGACTTTACACTGAAAAAATATATTCAAAATTACCATGCAGTGTATTTTGGATACGATATTTGTTGAAAACATAAAAAAATTAGATGTTTATTAATATTAATGGTGAAATGTCAAAAATCCAATCCTATAAAATATTTTTTCCATGAAAAATTGCTATATTCACCTTACTCTCTCGTTAGAAAATTAATCATGGTTTCTCGTTCTATTTTGGCTAGAAACAAAGATGAAAAAGACTAATGGAGAGTTAGATTTATGCAAATATTTTCAAAATATAATACATATATTGAAAAAACCTTTTTTAAAAATGTGCGTTTTGTTAATATCTTGGACAAGTTCGTAAATCAGCCCAATCCAACACATGGTTAAGAAACTAGAGGCTTTATACTAGAAAAAAATTCTGTTTTTTAGATCCGTTATAACGGCCGTTTGGATTCTAATATTTTTAAAAACTTCATAAATTTAGAATTTTTAAAACCTTTTTAATCAGTTTCTTTCAAAAAAACGACCTCTGCAGTTGGAGGTTTCTGAGTAAACGGCTCCAACAAAAAAGCTTGTAAAACACAAAATGCGTTTGAATCAACCGGCGCTCTCATGGTTGCATTTGTGGAGCCAGTTAAAAAAACCTTTCTTAAAAATGTGTGTTTTATTAATATCTTGCACAAGTTCGTAAATCAGAAAAATCTGACACATGGTTAAGGAACTAGAGGCTTTATACTAGAAAAAAAAGTGGTTTTTTTAATCCGTTATAACGGCCGTTTGGATACTAATATTTTTAAAATCTTCATAAATTTAGAATCTGTGGAAACATTTTAATCCGTTTCTTATAAATATAAACCTCTGCAGTTAGAGGTTTTTGACTTGTTGGCTTCAACAAAAAAGTTTGCAACAATCCCCAACTACAATTTCCAAAAACCTTATAACAGTCAATGTCAACCTTATAACAGTCAAAAAATAAAAGATTTGAATAGAAGAAATTAATTTTTTTTCTTAGAAATAAACTATTTTGATATTTTGCAGTAATTGCACAACATATGATATAGAGTAGGTTTGTGTCATAAATTATCACACACATGTTCTGTGGTAGATTTTATATTTGTTTGTTGCAAAATTGGATAGATATAATTTTGCTTGTAGGTCGCTAATTTTCTTTTTAAAATTTGTTCGATATCTGTTTTAAATTAGTTTGTTTTGTTTAAACTAATCTGATACATCAGATTCTACTGGCACACAAAACTGTCTGATCTCGAAATCTACCTATTTCTAGCGGATATACGTGCCGCTTGGACTTTTTTATATATGTTTTTTATATGTTATATGATCAGACTTCAATAACCTTCACGATAATGCTTGCCTGACTTCATGTACTGACGTCGATTTGTAGTGCCAATATTATCTTTGGTGCACTATTTATTTGAAAATGTAGTGCAATTATAATGAACACTACTATACGATGAGATGTAGTGCAGTTTGTAATGCAATAAAGCATTAACACTAACTATCGATTCGAAAATGTAGTGCGAATTGTGTTTTATACACTACTTATATATTTTGCGTACACTGCCCAAGCAACAATTTCAGTTTTATATAAGCTCCCACAGTGCTCTAGAGCTAAACTATAGAGCTGATAGCTTTATATTTTGCTGAAATAACGCTGCCACAGCTCTATGCAAAATTTGCCACAGTTACATTTGCGCTGCCACAGTTATGATGAAAAATTTGCTACTTTTACAGCTTATTTCTACTTCAGATAACTCTAAACAAGTGGTTCAATAATATATAATAGAGCTATTTTAGCTATATAACAGCTGTGTGTTAGAGTTTTTAAGAGTTACTATCAGGATTAATTTTGACGTTTTCTTTTGAAAACAAATACAAATAGTTTCTTTTAATAAAATTTTTTAATTATAAAACTAATACATATTCGACAGGGTTCCAAAATATGTTGGTGTTAAGTTTTCTCTCAACTTTTATATTATATGTCGCGGAAATAAATTAAATAATATTTTAAATAAATAATAAAATTATGTTGTTTTTGAATATGTATGGAAATTTTAGGTGCCAATTAATTTTTATGGTAAAACCTGATAATATAAGACCCACATTTCAATGCGCCCTTAGTAAATATTGTATAATTTCTGGAAAATAAAATAAGTGTTATGCAATTATGAATTTTTTGTAGCATTTTTGACAGTTTCAGGTTATGTCAAATGAATTTATTTTTCGGAATTTATTTATAAAACGAATTTATAAATGGTCGTCAACAAAAATCCAGTTATCGTAATACGTGATAAATTCAAAATACATAGTTATCAAAAATAGTTATTAAAACATTTTTGGTCATTATGGCGATACATTTTCCACACCATCTTTATAAAAACGAAGATGATGACAAGTTACACCAATACAGAGCTTCATGATACATATTAATCCTTTATAACGCTACTTGTAATAAAATATTTAAATATAGAGCTACCTCAATCATGCTACTTCTTTATAAAGCTATTTGCTTTGTAACAAAATAAGTTGATTATATACTAACGCATTTATGCAACAAAACATAGATAAAGCATCTCTCTCTCTATATATATATTAAAATGTCATGTCATACGAAATGTTGCTGCGAGTTTTAGTAAAGATTCATATACTTGCAATAACTCTAAATTAACGTAAAAAGAAACAACGAGCTCTTTTGTTGCATTTTTTAATTATAAACAAACTGTATGTAAACATACGTTGACACTTTATTAGAGTTAGATTTAATAATGCTAATAGCTTTAATAAAGCTTTATAATAGCTTGTTTTTCTGTTGCAAAGGTGAAATAGAGCTTATAGGTCTATAACAAGTGGTGCTGTGCTACTTTGATTTTAAAGCTCTAAATAAGATAATTATGCTAATGTAAGGCTAATATAGTTACTTCCTGCTCCACATTTTATTAGAGCTAAGAGTTTGTAGAAACTCCTTCATAAAGCAACATTAATTGTTTTTAGAGCTTCAAGTATCACTCTACAAAGTAAAAGAACCACTAGCAACATAGGTACTTTTTTAGAGCTTTAGTACAGCGTCACGACACTTATAGCTCTAAGAATTGTTACTTGGGTGCTATTTAAATTTTCTCCTATTAGAATGAAGTGGTCTAATTTGCTTGAGCACTGCTAGTTGTATTAATATAGTAACTCTTAGTGAATGTTGTTGGTTTAACACTTCTATTCGTAAATGATTGAATACGCTGTTTGACGATTCACTTGATTACTTTTATTCGGGTAGACTGAATATATGTTTACTGGTATAGCATGTGGGTTTAGTTCAGAAATTCAATACAAATTTATTTAGTAATAGTATAAACATTATTATTCGGTTTAATTCATTTAATTCAACCGTTATTTAAAATAGTTCTACTTCACAGAAAATGCACTTAATTTAACTTATTAATTCATTAGGATAAATCGATTCACTGATAAACTGATTTAGATTCACCATTAATTGGCTAAAAAACAATTGCCTTGTTACCGAAATAGTTGTTCTATTACTGATCAATAACGACTACTCATTAATTAGTACTTGTTAGTTTTACCGTTCGTTAAATTAAACCCGATTGTTACTTATCGTCTAAATTTACTGCTAATACTCCAACTTAACCACTAACTCTGATTGACTTTGCTTAACGACTATCTTTTTTTGACAATATTACCAACTGACTGAGTTTTTTGTTTATTTCATCAATATTATTTAAATAAAAATTTGGGTTATTAAGGAATCGCAAAAATATTGTTTTAATAAAATTGAAATAAATGTAAGATTTGCAAAGAAGGTGTTGTGAAATTTTGATATACAATTGAAATCGATTGAAAGAAAAACTAAAGTTTAACACAGCGTTGCGTTTTTGTTGGACTATTTATTTTTGGATTTAAATTTAATTAATTAATTAATTTGGAGTAGTTATTTGGATATTGGGAAATTTTTTGAAATATTCAGAGATTTTAGTTTTGAAATTTTGCAGGGAAGTTACGTAGCTGCTTTTACTAAGGAGTCACAGGAAAAAATATGTTTTGTATGCATTCGCCTTAGGAATGGCAACTTCCCAGATTTCCAAGCTCATAACAATAGCCCGTAGTTTATCATGCAATGATAATTCGTAACACGGCAACCAAAAAAACTATTATTCAGATGTGAATATATCGTTTCAATGGAAAACCGAGGAGGGTTTTCGAGTTGAAACGATATATTCACACCTGAATAATAGTTTTTTTGTCTGCCGAGTTACGAATTATCATTGCATGGTTAATTACAGGCTATTTCTTGAGCTTGGAAATCTTTTTACTCCTCAAGATAACACCACCATATGTAATGAAACTCGCTAGTTTTCCTTTTTGTATATATATTAGGCCCACGATTAATATATATTTAAGATGTCTCTCGATATCTTTTATGCCTTGTTACCTGCTGATGTTCAAGATCACAAGCAAAAGCCACTGTGCTTAACAACCACAACATATAAGCAAATATTTTTTTTTGAATAAACTTTTTATCATCACACCCAACAAATAATTTCTTTATCTTCCCTTTCTTTTCAAACTAACTTCAGCATATATTTGTTTCTGTAACTATTAACACCACACTGTACCATAGTAATTAAATTTATTATTTTGTTTTCTTTTCACCATCCACGCACTACTGTTACATTAATTTACATAAAAAAATTGAGTCCAAAAATTAATTTTGTTATTATTATTTACACTATTTTAAAGTATAATGAAACACCCGTTTGAACAATTCACCCGTACTTTGATCAAAAGGTCAAATTTAATCTTTTTTTTATAAATAAAAAAATTGACTGCCCAGTTCAATTCAAAATAACCATGCTTATATTAAAAGCCTATCAAAAAAAAGAAAAGAAAAGCATATACACACCCAATTATTGTCCCTTCATTATTATATTCGTTACTTTTTCAAAAGACGACTAGTATTTTCATATGACGTCACTACAGGGTATTGAAAATACAACATGCATCATTATTTTTATATTGAAAAACATTTCACGCTTCAAAAACAAGTAGGTATCAGTCTGTAATGACATCATACACAACAAATTAACGAAACAAAAATTTCGTTATGATTATTGTAAACCAACTTGTCCGAAATTAATGCAATAAAAACAAAATGTATTATCCAAAAATGAAACACATAAATATATTCTTTTTTTGTTCCATTTGAGTTTTTTTGTTTATAAAAGAAAACAATGATGTCATCGTGTATAGACTTTGATTGATGACATAAAGAATACAGAGAATAAATGAATTAGTGCATTTATTGCGCTAAAGATTTGGTTTGAATTAAAAATTCTTATATTCTTATACAAAAGTAAATGTTTTTTTTGTAAATGCAAAATGTTGCGGCATAACAGGGTAGTCTCCCTCAGCTTGAAAGAAGTGCTAAATTACTTGGATTATGCATCAACACCGGCAAAACCAAACTTTTAACAACACCCAGGAACATATCTTCCGACAATCTGAATACTGGTGACTATGGAGTAGAACGCGTAGAAAACTGCAAATACCTCGGGTCCGTAATAACATCGTCAAATGACATGCAGGCAGATATCAAAGCCCGTGTGCGGCAGTTTTCTACGCATACTCAGAGTTTTCACTGCACTGACCAACTGCTCGCTTTAACATCCTATATCGAAGCTGGGTATCAAAAACAACTAAAAACAGGCGCAGTATTCATCGATCTTACTGCAGCATATGACACGGTCTGGCGAATTAGGATTATATATAAGCTGTTCAATGCAATACCTTGTAGCACCATCTCGCGTTTAATTAACAACATGCTGAGTAATCGTGTATTCAAAGTTCATCTAAATAGTTTCTGTAGTAGGTCTAAAATGCTTAACAATGTTTTACCACAGGGTTCCGTCCTGGTGCCATTACTTTTTAATCTGTATATTCATGACATTCCTGACACAACATCAAAGAAATTTGGCTACGCTGATGATTGGACCCTGGCCACTCAAAACAAAGACATGGGTGTCTTGGAGGATTTGCTCTCAACTGACCTAGCGATAATGAATGACTATTTTTGAACGTGGAGCTTATTTCCCAATCTAAGTAAAACCGAGAGCTCCTGTTTCCATTTAAACAACAAACTTGTAAAACACGAACTATCAGTGTTATTTAACGGCACTGTCATTAAATACAATCAACAGCCAATGTACCTGGGCATTACTCTCGCTAGAACTCTTTCTTTTAAACTCCACCTAGAAAATACGTCCAAAAAACTTAAAACGAGAAACAATATATTGCACAAACTGGCAGACTCGACATGGGGTGCTACTCTAGCTACCCTCCGCACAACTGTTCTAAGTCTGGTTTACTCAGTGGCTGAGTATGGCGCACCAGTCTGGTTGAATAGCCAACATTCTCAAAAAGTTGACTGCCAGCTGCATGCCACGATGCGTACTATAAGTGGTACTATCAGATCCACCCCTTTACCTTGGTTCCCTGCGTTAAGCAATATCGCTCCACCTGCACTCAGATGCTCGCACGCTCTCATGCGTGAAAAAAGGTAACCAACAACATCACGTTACCCTTGCACGAATATTAGCGTGACCACACTCGTTGTCGATTGAAGTCAAGAAAGCCTCCAGAAAAAACTGCCAGCAACCTGCTGGCAACTAATTTTAATATCTTGGATGCCTGGGATACCTCCTGGCCTCATTACGACACAGCTGGCTTTTCTATTACTAACCCGACTTCTACCCAACCTGGTTTCGATCTGCCACGTCATACCTGGACTACATTAAACCGAATAAGAACGAATCATGGACGTTGTGCTGATTCTTTCTACAATTGGGGCATTTCAGAGACTGCGGCGCTCCACAACAAACCATAAAACACATTGCAACTGTGTGTCCAATTCTCAAATTTTTTTCATTATGGAAAAATTTATTTTTCATTGTTAAAATATCAACAAATTAAATGTTTGGTTATAATAAAAAGCAAAATGTCAGTTTTTTCTTTTCTTTTTATACAGTCGTAGGGAGGTTGGGTTTTGTTTTTATAGATTAAAAAAGCTCGCAATAACTGTGCAATGGAGTTGTGACCTTAAAGGTCGCGCCATGAATTTCACGTGAAGTTTTAAAACTAACTAGCTGCCAAGACTACTGGATAAGGTATACTGACACACTCATCTTTCTGCCTATTTTTAAGCTGTAAAGTTAAACAATATGATTTAATTGCAACGTTCAAAAATATGTTTTCTAGAACATTAATCAAAATAAAAATATTAAAAGAAACTTAAACAAAGAAATTCGTCAAACATTAATATTAGCACAATTAAGGATTGGCCAAAAATAAACACTATTACGATTTACTTATTATGCGATAATTCAAATGTAATAATTTACATTTAAATAGGATTACACACACATACACAATACACACACTCCTACAGACTACGAACTAAAATAAATTGTCAAGACAGTTTCAGGAGATCTTGAAACGTGAAGATATCATACACAAGAAGATATTATACACAACAACCTAACATATCGATCTGTTAAAAAATAAATAAAAAAAATTTAAAAAACACACTTTTTGAAAAACGAACTATAAAGCAGAAAATAAATTTTGCATTAACACCAGCGTTATGTCTTTTATAATTATATTTTCTTTGACATTGTTAAAAGAAAAAATATTTAAATGGTATTTAACACATCTTAGCATAGATGCAAATATTAAATGTTTGACTAATTTAAAATGCTAATTTTCGATTGACAAACAGTTTTCCGTTCCCATTTGTTACATAAAATAAAAGTGGTGACGCATACATTAATATAGAAAAGGAACAAATGTATTCTATGTTAATCTCTAACAAGAGAGACTACCAACGTTTGTTCCCTTTCCTTTCTGAATGCGCCCGCCACCCACTTTTATTTTATGTAACAAATGGGAACGGAAAACTGTTTGTCAATCGAAAATTAGCATTTTAAATTAGTCAAAAATTTAATATTTGCATCTATGCTAAGATGTGTTAAATACCATTTAAATATTTTTTCTTCTAACAATTTCAAAGAAAATATAATTATAAAAGACATAACGCTGGTGTTAATGCAAAATTTATTTTCTACTTTTTAGTTCGTTTTTCAAAAAGTGTGTTTTTTAAATGTTTAGTTGTTTTTAGTTGTATAATTTTACCTACAAATAAGTTAACCACATTATTTCACCACAGAAAATACACCATAAGTAAAACTAGCAATTAAATCACTTACCGAAAATTTAATATTCTTTGAAATTTAAAGTAATTTTAATAAGGTTAATTGCACTATAACAATTGTAATTATGTTATTTAAACATCCAGTGTAAAATTTTAGTACGTTTCATTGCTCATTGTATTAATTTTAAGTTGAACATAAATTATTAAATATATATGTTCGCACCAAATGTCAAGTTTTTTTCGGAAAAAAGGTCTGAATTATAGAGCTTTTTCCTTAAAATTCGAATCGTTATATTACTGTATGTAATTGACAGATTACATAGAGCAATGATAATTAGAAATCATTAATTATGTATTAAAATGTATTGAAAAAATAATAATTATGCAACTATAGTAAAAAAAACTTTACGAGAACACAAAACAATCTAGATTTAGAAGAAATAACAATTATTTAAAATTTTCGAAACACAAATCACTCATTATTTACAATTTAAGGCCATTTTTTCATAAAAAAATGTGTAATGTGTAATATGTATAACTGATTTTTAATTATCATTGCTGTATGTAATCTGTCAAATACACCAAAATAACGAATTGAACTTTAAGAAAAAAGGTCTATAAGCTTTTAACGAAATGTCATACTTTTATTTTTTTTTGTGTTCATTATTTATAATGTAAGGCCTTTTATCCATATGAAATGACACAAACATGTATGATGTCTATGATTATAATGATATACACAGTATTAACAAAATTCCTTCGCTCAAAATGAGTCAACCAGAGGATGAGGATTTCATTGCAATTCTTTAAGGTCTTTCAGAATGAAGAAAAATTTGAATTTTTTTTCTTCAGATTTATAAAGTTTTTTGCTTTAAAAGTTTTAGAAATACGTATTGACTGCTTCAACAAACTTGTCTTTTCAATTTGGGATCAATCACATAATGGGAAGTTACTGAAAAATGAATCACAAAATTCCACCCATCAAAGCTCTCAAGAGTCAAGTTAAATAAAAGTGTGTAAAAAATCATAATTTGTTATATAAACACCGACCACTTTGTACAAGACTAGGGATTCCAAAAATACCGATTTTTCAATACTGATAATACCGATCTAAGTTTCTCACAATACCGGTACTACCGGTAGAACCGATATTCTAGAAAATAGAATAATTAGAGCATTTTTGATTAAAAATTGATTAAAATAAATATAAACAAAATATTTAAATTGGTCTCTCTTAGTAAGATTTGTTTTACTTCAATTAGTAGATTAAAAAGTGCAATTAAAATTAATTATTATTTTCAATACAAAAAAAATACTATGGAAAACTTTAAAAAACGCTTCAATAGATAAAAAATAAAGTGATAGCAACCTTTTATAAAGAGTAAGTCGTTACAATTAAGTGTAAATGGTTCGAATAGGTTGAGGGGATAATGTGGTATCTCATCAGACCCATTTTGACCAATATGTGTGTTGGACCTGGTGTTATGATGACAGCCTCTGGAACTTTACCTAACCTTAACCTATCAAAAAAGGTGTAGTTAACTTTTTAGTATTATTATGGATTTTATTTAAGGTGTCAAATATTCTGTAGCCAAATATTAATTTTTTTTTATTCGGTAATACCGAGCCTTAATAAAAAAAATAAAATTAGAAAAAATAAAAAAAATTAAAAAATTAAAAAATAAAAAATTAAAAGAAATAAAATTTTATGGTCAATACCGATATTAACGGTATTACCGATACCGGTTTTGGAAGCCCTATACAAGACTCCCCAAAAACTTATTAGTTGTTTCTCATGTTTTTTTATCAAAGGTTCGTCAAAAATACTTCATTACTTTAGGGCATAGTGTTGTGCTATTCTTAAAAGAATAGAAAGAGCTATTTAACCGACAGTGACAAAACGGAAGTTGCAAAATTCCTATAGGGTCATTCCATTGTGACATACGTAACATTTTTACCCTTTTCAACTCATACTTTTGCCTATTATTCATAAAAAACATTATTATTTTATGAATTTTATGTTATTTTATGCTATTATGCAGGTAAAAAATACACTCAATGAAAAAAGCAGTAAATTAAATATATATTAAGTAATAATAACAAAATTCAGTGCTGTGACCAACGTAACAAAAAAAGTACCACAGTAAAACTTACTCACACTTTCAAAGCAATTTCTCAGAAAGTATTTCTTCAATAAACTCAAATTGAGGTTTTTATAAAGCACAAGTTATCTGATTTTAAATATGCATATGTTTTTCACAAATGCTAAATACAGTAAGAGGTTCCCTTTAAAAAAATTTGCGTGACCAACGTAACGTGACCAACGTAACAGAAAAAAACACATAAGAAAATAATGCATTTCTAACAACAATTTCATTACTTATTTATTTTTTTCCATCTTTTATACAATTTACTTGTTTACTTTATATCTTTGGTATCAATAATGAAGGGCAAGTTTCCAATTAGATTAATTTTTCCACACAACATAAACTTCATTGAGGTTTAAGTTTCCATGGAATGACCCTATATTATGGTTATAGCCTATAACCATAATAAAAACCTTAATATGCATGAAGTTTCAATGAAATTGAATGTCAAAACTGTTTAAAGTTGAAGTTTAAAATAAAGAGTTTTGTCAGGCGATCCTCTCATTACCCCGTGACCCCTTTGCCAAATTTTAAAAATAATTCAGATCTTCGATATTCAAGTATGCCCGGATGAGTTAGCAACTCATTTTCTTACAAAAGTTTCCTCAAGGTCTCATGAGCTTGCGTAACGAAAATAACACGTATCAGTGAATACGCAGTAAAGAACAAGAATAAGCAGTAAAGTAAGGAAAGCGAGAGTGACTGAAAAATAGTGACATAAAAACATCAAAAGTTAGGATTAACGCCAAACGGTGTCTGGGTGGTTTAGGTAATTGAGTAGCTTAGATTTAAAACCAGAACAGATATGTTGAACCGCTTCGGATCTGGAGTAAGGGCCTTAAAAAGCATGGACGTTATGAACGAGTACAAGAGAGCTCGGTGTTACAACTTACTTATTCAATTCCGATCGCACGTTCACTGTGATAAGACGTGTCGATCACTGGTGGGGGGTAGTCTGTAAGTATTTATAATTTTTCTTCTTAACATGTGGCCTAAAAATATAAAATGGAATATAAACTTAGTTTTGGAAATAAAACTACCACAAAGCATTTTGTTGTAACAAAATTCTTTTGTGTTTAATACATATATCGTAATTTTGTTTTGGTTGTTTTGCATTCTTTTTGGAAAGAATTGTATAAATTTATAACCAAAACGATAAAAACTTTTATACGGTATTTTTGCGATTTTAAAAAAATGTGAAATAAATAATAATTGTTTTTCTACCATCAACATTTATATAAATTAATAACTTTGATCATATAGTAATTATGTATCTTATATGATTATATCAATCATTATATGAACTACATCTATAATTGAATTTTATTATAATTAAAATTAATTCATAAACATGATTACATCATTCATTATATGAATGACATTTAAAATTTAATCTTATAATAATTAAAACCTCGTAATTAATAATAAATAATGAAACATAATTATATCAATCATATGAATATTATATGAATTACATTTTTCTTTTTTTTTGTTAATTAGTTTATTTATTGACAAAAAACAAATTAATTAGGAGCTACATTGTTCCAATACAATTTTAAAATACAATAACAAAGGTTAAAATTACAATATTCGATATTTATCCATAATATAATAGCCGTGAGTCTATCCTTCTATACGAGCGTAACGTTCAATCTTATCTATCCTTTAGTCTATTATTTTACAAAAGTTCAAATTGGTATATGGGTAGCGCGCTCGACTGATGATCTATAGATTGAAAGTTCGAAACCTGATTGTTGCACGTTTTTTTATTTTTTTTTAAAATAACATTAAAATTATTGTTTTTTTTACACACTTTTATTTTATTCATATTCATACATACATTTCGTTTTACGATAATGCAGTTTTAAAATTTTTATTTTAAATAACATTAAAATTGTTTTTTTTTATTCATAAATTCATTATTTTCTTTAAATAACTTTAAAATTATTGTGCTCTTTTATTTTATTATTCATGAATGAATTCATATAAATAAATAATTCATATATAAATAAAACTTATATAAAATTTTGTTTATGGATACTTAGAATTATCGATAAAGTAGTTCTTTAAAGTTAGTTAAAAAGTTAAGTTGTCTTTTGCCATAATTTGCTCAAATTAAAATCATTAAAATCATTTCGATATTTACATTTCGATATTAAGAATAACAACAACTACTATAAATAACTTTAAAATTATTGTTTTTTTACACACTTTTATTTTATTCATACATACGTTTCGTTTTACGATAGTGCAATTTGATCGATAATGCAGTTTTTATAGCATTTTATTGCACTGTCATTTCCCGTTTCGTTCAAATTATTATAATTTCGATATTAACAAGAAAATTAATTAGTTTTTTGACAGGCAGTGCTAAAAATCATATAATAGTGGTTTCCGATATTTATTTGCCATAATTTCATTCCTGTGAACTAAATTAAGGAAAAACAAAAACTACTATTTGAGTATGTATTTCTCTTGCAATATAACAGCTTTATCATAAAAGATCGTGTGACGTCATTTTGTTTAGTTATTTGAAGTTTTAATAAAAATTAGAATGCATTCAGGGGATTTTATTTTAATTAAGTTACATAATACATATATTTATAATTTTTGTTGATGTTTTATTAATAAAACCTTTTTTATTTTGAATTTGTCACAAGATATGTAATATTTATTATGAAAAATAGATCGAATTTTTTTTAAGGAATAATTTTTACATTAAATAGTAAAGTTGGTAGATGGTTTTTATAATAAGTTTATTAAAAAAGAAAAGAGGAAACAAATTGATGAAAGTACATGATTAAAGGTCTATTTCCTCACTTTTTGACACAACATTTCGTAAAATACTATCGCTATTATGGCAGGACCAGAACCAGAAAATTGTTCTATAGTACAGCGAACATAACAGCATAGAAAAATATAGATTTTTAACAATTTTTAAAACAATGTAGGTTGAAAACATTTGATATTTTTGGGACAAAAAACAGTTTGTGCTATAATATACATTTTCAAACATTTAATAATTTAAACCGATTTAATAAAATGAACTTTAAGAAACTCAGTACGAAATTTCGTTGTCATTGCCGATGTAGGGGGTTGTGAGAAAGGTTCGGAGCTCAACGCGAACGCTATATTTAATTTGTATTGTTTTGGTTTATTTTTTTTATAGAACATAAAAATTATTCCTTTTTATTCATAAAAATTCCATTTACGGCATTTAAATTTTTCGATAATGTAGTTTTTCAAAATTATTGCTCTAATTGTCTTTTAGCCGTTTCATTCAAATTTATATCGTTGCCGACTGGGGTGACCAAAACCTTGTCAATTTCAACTCCACCAAAACACAGCTGTTGATTGTTTCCAGATTAAAGACCGAGTTCCCCAAAGATATTTTATTTAGTATGTGTGATGAACCAATAGGTGAATGTAAAAACATTCGTTTATTGGGTGTCACAGTTTCAAATGACCTACTCTGGAACGATCATGTAATGGCGATGGCAAAAAGCGCGTCTAAAAAACTCGGCCTCCTAAATAGATGCAAAAAATTTTTCACTCCATACCAATTGCTCCATGTTTATAAGTCCTATATTCGTCCCTGTATGGAGTACTGCTGTCAAGTTTGGGGTGCTGCCTCTGTTTCCATCTTGGCCCTCTTGGACTCTGTTCAAAAGCGAGCTATACGAATTGTAGGTGATCGAACTTTGACATCACAACTTGATTCCCTACAACATCGTCGCACTGTTGCTGACCTCGTTGTTTTTTACAAATATCGTCATCAGCAGTGCTCAGATGAAATCAGCGGCATCATGCCTCAAACTTATTCTTACCCCCGTTCCACTCGGCAATCGGCTGCCGCAACCAGTGAAACGGTAAAGATCCCGCGCTGTCATACTGGCAGATCGCAGAGAGACTTCTTTGTCCGAACTGCGTACAAATGGAATAGTTTGCCGGAACACTTAGTCTCAGGTGGCTTCAACCCACAGATGTTTAAAAAAAGCGTTAATCTACACCTCAGAACGCCAGTTGTTGTGGGACCCAGGTCTAGACCTAGGTCTTAAAAGGTATTTATGTGTTGTTGTGACACATATTCTAAACCCTATTACACAACACATTTTATTAAAAAAAAAAAAAAAAAAATAAGAAAATTAATTATTTATATCACAGATAGTGCTAAAAATCATAGAATATTTTTTCCGATCATTATTTTTGCATAGCTTCATTTTCTATAAATAAAATATAGAAGAACAAAAGCTGCTATTTCAGTATTTTCTTATTATTATTATTTTCAACCATTTGTCATTGATCGTATAAAAATTTATCGTTAACCTGACGATGGTTTTTGTAGAATTATAGTTAAGCAGAAGGTACACACAGAATAGATTAGAAGAGGTTGGATTATGATGGATAGTACTTAGTAGTTGTATCAAAGCTGGATGAAAAGAGCAAGAGTGTATTGGTGTGCGTAGGGAGGGGGAAAGGAGGGGAGGGGGGGAGGCGTGGAGGGAGGGGGGACGGAGCCCGCGGGATACCCCCTAGTATTTTATATCAAGCCAATCATTTATAATTTCTCTTTCATTTTATTATCAAAAATATAAGTATACCTTAAAAACAAAAACAAAAATAAGACACAATACACAAACTTATCTTTATTCTTTCAACAATTTTCTGATTTTATACTTCGACTTATTAAAATCACAACGATCACTTTGAGCATTATATCGTTTACACCTAAAGTTTAAAGGTTCATGACAACCATAATTTGTTCTATGAAAATTTATTGCAAGGGTTTGACGATTTCTTAAATTTCTTATAGGAACACACAATTTTACATTTTTTAAAAGATTAGGACAATTCATATGTCCTTTCAATAAATCGGAAATAAATATAACACCAGCAGACTGTCGACGAAGTTCAAGCGGTTCGAGTTTCAAAGTTCTACATCTATCCTCGTATGGAGCAAGATCTCAAATATTCTCCCACCTTCGTTTAGAACGATCGAATTGGTTTGTTTTCCAGGCATAGAAAATTAAAAACCTTTTTAACCAGTTTTTAGCTTTTTTCGCAAAAATTTAAAACAAAATTAAAACAAAGCTGAGTCATTATTGTTTCAAATTAAGGAATATTTTCTTATATGCATATTGATTACAGATTTACAAAATTCTTCCTAAATTGTAGATATTTGAATTATTTGAGGTGTAAAAGTTGTTTGACAATTTTAGATTATAAATTATGTGTGAAGGTGTTGTAGGTGTGACGCTGTGAGAACGTTTATTTGCTCTTTTTGGATTTAATATGTTATTAAAAGTAGTTTTAACCAAATTAAATAAAACTGTTCCGAAATCGCATTGATAAAGTAGTTTCCGTTAATGTATTTAGTTTGGTTTGATAAATTTTTTGGATTATTCTGGACTTGGACTATTCTACTTAAATTTTTTATTTAAACTAATCTGACACATCCAATTCTATTTGTACACAAAGCTGTCTGGTCCCGAAAACTACCTATTTCTAGCGGATATACGTGCCGCTTGGACTTTTTTAACATTAAGAAATAAAAAGTTTTTTTCGCACCAAAGATTTATTGTGTTTAGATCCATTAGACATGTTAGACATGTTTAGCACACTAAATATGAAATATTCATTATTCAGACTCCTTGAATATCCAAAGATACCATGTCAACTAGAAATTTACAGAAAGATTTTTTTGCAAATTTACAAAAGAAATTTACAATTAAATCTTATAATATTTAAAATCACTCTATAATTATTAATAAATAATAAAAAATTGTTTGCATAAAATTTTTACAATCAATGATTTAGGATTTATGAGGTGTTTTGAAAGACTTGGAGCTCTCTTAAATTGTCGGTATGACAGATACAATGCATTTATGCATTTGGTCTTGCGCATAACGACACTGTAAGACCTGTTCCCTTGTCTCCAAAACAGTTCATCTTAATTCCTCCGAAACATAATAGGTAATCCCTATTATGTTGACACTTTAATATATGTATAATTCGAAATAATATCAAAGCTTGATAGGATGATGCATCGGAGTATCTTCAGTGATAATACAATTCAGGATTAACTAATAGCCCCTTGTTTACTTCTCAAGTATGGCGTATTAGATTCCTAATTGGCCACAGAATTATATTCCCCAGCATTCATCTTATAGTTCATGGTACAATTTAAAAATAACTATGTAACTTGCTAATATTGGCGAAAGCTTTAACCATACTAAAATAAAATATAAAAAAAAAATTAAAAAAATGAAACTTACTTATTGATGGAATGATGGTGATATAACAAATATAAAACAAATTATTTTTTTTTTTTTTAATAAAATTAATTTTTAATTAATAAAATTTTTTTAAAATAAAAGGAATTACAATATGTGTCACAATAACACATAAAAACCTTTTAAGACCAAGGTCCCACAACAACATACGTTCAAAGGTGTTGATGGACGTAAATCTTTCGTTTTTTGTTTTCTTATATTTTTTGTTAAAGAATGGATAACTAAACAAAAAATCGTATCACTGCCAAAATATGACATAGGCCAATATTTTGTTTTGTTTTTTGTTTTTTTTTTTTTTTTCTTTTTTTTTTTTTTTTTTTTTTTTTTTTTTTTTATTTGTTTATTATCAAACAATTTTAATAGCCGCCTGAGCATGGAATGCTATAACGCGGCATACACTTAAATATTATAAGATACAATTTCGATACATTACTTAATATTAAATAAATAAAAATAAAATTAAATATATGGAAATATGAAAAATTAAATAAAAAAACATATATGTTTATATATTATATAGCGCTAATTTAAATATTATACATACTAGAATATATCAAATATAAAACTTGACCGAAAAAATAAACATGAAAACAGCAAGATATAAATTAAACAGATAAAAGTATAAAAAGAAAAGAACTAACGGTAAAAACAACAAGTATAATTATAATAAAACAAATGAATATTAGTGTTTAAGAACCATAAGCAATTCCGCAATAAGAAAATTATTGGGTAACTGAGGTTAGTAGAAATACAACTACCTTGGATTTAAATTTTTGGAAATTCTCCTCATTTTTGATTTCCAATGGAAGCTCATTAAATTTCTGTAAACCTCTGTACAAAATATTATTATTAGAAGCTTCAGTGAAGAAAAAGATTGGCAGGAAGTGCGAACGTCTTCTGGTGTTATAATCATGTACTTCTCGCGCCCGTGTAACCGTTAGGCTGTGCTTAAGATGGTTGTTTACTATATTATAAATTAAGAATAGAAGCTCTTTAGCATTTATGACGTGCAGTGGAATGAATTCTTTGAAAAGAAGCGCAGTTGGATATCGGATTGGTAGTTTCAATATATATTTTATTGCTCGTTTCTGCAGAATAAATAATTCATCCAATAAGTACTCAGTAGAGCCACTCCATATCGGATTCAAGTATACAAGGTGAGACATGATGTATGCATTATAAATACGTTTCAAGCAATTTTGGGGGAGTAAGTGTCTCAGTTTCTTTAAAGCAAATATATACGGCACAATTTTACCTTTTATATGCGTGATATGATCATTCCATTTCAAATTACTGCTTAATTGAAGACCTAAATAATTGTACTTTTGAACGTTTAGAATAGGAGCACCACAGTATGTTAGAGAAGCATCATCATGGGATACAAGAAAGGTCTTACGTTTTTCAAAAACAATATATTTTGTTTTATTGGTATTCAGTGCTAATTGGTTTCGTTCAAACCATTGACTTAGAGTATTTAGATCATATTGCATATTTTCATAGAGTTGTTGTCTGGAGTCTGCTGAATAAGCGAGAGCTGCATCATCTGCATATAGATGTATCCTTCCCTTAAGAGGTAGACTGCACATGTCATTAATAAATATATTGAAAAGCACGGGACCTAATATAGAACCTTGCGGCACCCCCTTTATTACCTGATTACAATTGCTGTTGTGACATCCGACAGATACGTACTGTTCCCTATTCTTCAAATAGCTCTCAAAGAACATTAGTGTTCCTCTAGAAAACCCTATTTTCCCAAGTTTAGGTAACAATATATGATGCTTTACTGTATCAAACGCTTGCTTAATATCTAAAAAAAGACAAGATACTTGAAGTTTCTTATCAACTTCTTTGCTAATAAAGTCTGTTAGAGCCAAGCAGGCACATGTTGTATTAGATTTCTGGCAGAATCCGTATTGCTTATCCGAGATTATTTTTTCTTCATCAAGGAAAGATAATAGTCGCACTGAAATAACTTTTTCAAATACTTTAGCGAATACATTAAGTAAAGAAATGGGCCTGTAATTGTTTACAGTCATTGGACACCCCGATTTAAAAACTGGCACGACTCTTGCTAGTTTTAAAGTATCTGGAAACTCGTTCCTCATTAAGCTTTCATTTATTAATCTAGATATGATAGGACTTAACATTTCACTGAAGTGTTTAACAAATTTTACTGAAATTAAATCAGGACCAGCAGCAGTGTTATTTTTTAGGCTATCGATGATATTTTGCACCTCCGTAAAATTTGTATCACTAATTAAAAACTGAACAGAATTGTCACAGAAATTGGTTTCTATTGCCACGTTATTATTTAATGTGATTATGTCAGCGGATGTGAAGAAATTGTTAAATTCATTAGCAACAAAATAGTCATCATCAAAGATATCATCGTCTTTCTGCAATAGGATTTTTGCTGATTTATTGGGCGTTCCATTAAACACTGTGGATTTTAGAAAATCCCAGAACTTCCTTGGATTGCCATTGCAGTTGTCTAGTTGCTTGGAGTTGAATTGGCGTTTCGCGGCTAGTATTTTATTTCTAGTTAGTTTTCGGTAGTAATCATATCTTTCCTTAATATAGCTATTGTCGGGGTATTTAATTTTGAATCTGTAAAATCTTTCACGCTGAGCTAAGGTGTATTTAATTTCTGGAGTTATCCAATTTTTATTTTTTACTCCTCTACTCACCAGTATTTTATGAGAGTTACCTGCAATTGCCGTTTGCAGTCTTTGAGTTAAGTCAGAAAACGTACAACAGCTTTGAAGGCCCGTCCAGTCTAACGTGTTTTCTAAGTTTTTGTAATCTAAGACCGTTTTGTTTATCTGTTGTTCTGTTCTGGATGGGGTGTTGTCAAGACTAAGAATAATTTGCTTGTGATCTGAGAGAGAGGAGTCAATAATAGACAGATCATACTGAAACTTAAAAAGATCAGTAATGACATGATCAATGATTGATGAAGAATTTAGGCCTAAGCGAGTTGAAAAATTTTCGTTTATTTTGTTGAGGAGGACAAAGCCATGTGAATATATTTCATCCATGTAGCTTTGAACATCAAGATTATTGTTGAGCAAATTTATATTAAAATCTCCAAATATTAAACTATTTGAATAGTTCATTAAGATCGATGCAAATTTGTTCATAAAATTTTTTATATGATAGAATAGATAGAATAGAGAAAATAAAAGTAAATTAAAAAGTAAATAGCAAATTTCTACAAAAATTTGCTGAAACAAAACAAAATTGTAGTTGCCAATAATCCAGCCGGTTGCATATTCCTTGATCCTGTGACGCACCGTCTTTCTTAAGGATTAAAGCCCACACATAGTTATATGAAGGCTCGTTTCTTCAAGGAAGCAATAGCGTCTCATCATCAAGGACTATTTTACAGCTAAGATTGAGGGTGCTGCCGTTGACTGATTACAGTTCATCCGCCACCACCCCTAAGATTTCACCTTGGCTAGTGATATCTCACTGCTATTGCCCAGTGGTATGTGATATCTCACGTTAACTCGTATGTCAATAGCAGGGACTGGAGTACGCGGGGTTGTCACACCCGTAGATCAAAAATAAAAACAAAATTTCAAAACAATAAAAACTGATCCCTCCATGCGGAGGACAGGATAATAATCCATTTCAATTTAGTTAAAAAAAATTTAAACTAATAAACTATGTTTATTAATTCAATTAATATTGCCAACTTTTAAATTTAACTAATAGTGTGGTGAATTATTTTTAATGCCAAATATAACATATTGTTTTATAATAAACTACGCTGTGGAAAAAAATTTTCATGATTTTCATTTAGTTCAATGACACGCTCTTCGTGTTCAATTTCTTGGAGCGGTTTTAATGGTGAATAGAGGTCACCTGACAAAATTACATATGTGTCTAGATAGTGATGATACCTGCACATTTTTATAAACATGTTTTTGGCCAATTGTGTGGGAAAAAGTGATTTTTCTTAGATTTTTTAGATTTCCTAGATCCATAAGCTAAGGTTACATAGCATGTCTCCATGAACTCTGAATTGCATTTGTATGAGCCCCTAAGAACGTGACCAAAATATGAAATGGTCGAAAATAAAGATAAATATGCTGGTCGTTGAATCTCTAAAATTTAAGGAATGAATTATTATAAGGTGTAGAAAACTTTTGTCTCCCAACAATCATATGCTTTCCAGTAAATTGATATAATTATTGCACAGGACAAAATCCATTCCTCAAGTACAAGAATCAATGCTGCACTCTTGCCGTCTTCAATCGTTGTCGATACCGTAAAAACTTTACCAAACTCGCGCTCAATGCCACCGAAATCCACGGACCCTCAACATGATGACCACGATAATATTTCCTTAAAATAAATACATATATAAATGCCAATAAAAATAACCCATCAAACCTTTTTCCAAACTTAGACTAATCTATTTCAAGACTTTTTAGATTTCACAAATTGTTTCCTTTTGAAGAATCATAAATTACTGCCCGTTAAAAGTTGCCCAATCAGCAACAGAATTTTTATACATATGCTCACCCTGGCAAAAATTCTTGTACGAACTTACATGATCATGATCATTTCTTGTAGAGAAGAGAATTGGAACAAGAAGTTTACAATATTTACATAGGATCTTTTCAAGATCTTTATAAGATCATACAAGATTTATGTAAGATCCTAACAAAAATTCCTACAAGAATTTTTGCTAGGGTAGGAACTTACATGATCATGATCATTTCTTGAAGAGAATTGGAACAAGAAGTCAAGAATCACATAGGATCTTTTAAAGTTCATGTAAGATCCTAACAAAAATTCCTATAAGAATTTTTGCCAGGGCAAAAATTCCTATAAGAATTTTTGCCAGGGCAGTTACACTGTTTTGCAATAACAAATAATGACACATGATCTACTCAAAGATTAACAAATGCAAGAAGTTGCCATAATTGTATATGTGATTTAGAAAAATATGTTCGTCCTAAAATTTACCAAGTTATCACACAAAATAGCATTTTGTTTGCGATTACTAATTTTAGCACTACAATGTTAGATATAACCATCGATACTAACAAAAAATTTAACTTATTAAAAGTAACACAACATAATTTAATTACTCCAATTTTGTATTTCAGTAGTGACAAGTTTTAAAAGATTTTTGCACGTTGGGCATGTATAATATTAATCACCTTCTTAAGGAATAAGATTCCAAGCCTGAAGATGTATGAAGAGTTTTTTTGATTTACACAAATTATAAATTATATGCCATGTTAATTAAAATCAAAATTGAAATGGATTATCATTAGGGTTGCACCAATTAATCGGTAGGTAATCGGTAATCGGCCTTATCGACCATTTTGCCGATTAATCGTTATCGGTTTTTTACCCGATTAATCGGCCGATTATCAACACACGTGTTTTTCATTGTTTATCACATTTTCAAAACAACTAATTCTAAATGTACAACTGGTTGTATCGGCATAAAAATTCTGAAATATTACGAAAATAAGAAAAATTTAAAGGTTCTAAATAAAAATTAATTAACAAATATGTACATTAATTCAATTAAATCAAATCGAATAACAAAAATTAAATTCAGTAATCAAATTTGAGAACTCTTTAATAAAAATTTTAAAACAATAAAATTGCTCTATTTTCACGACTGAGGCGACGTCTTGCAGACTCGCGTATATTTGCTCATGTGAACTTTCTTTTACTTTCGACAGAGGAGACTGGAGCGCTGAGATATTTCAAAGCAATTTTGCTCAAATCAGGAAATATTTTTTTAGAATTTCTCCACCACAAAAATAGGTCATTATGCCTTGGTAGCAAGTGTAATTTAAATGCTCTTCTAATTACTAATTACTACTCTTTTTGCAACAAGAAGGAACTATTGATCGTTTAACGCTTAGTAAATCGTTTTGGGATGTGTGTGTGCCAATAGTCGACCGTCTATCAGTAGCAAGTTCATCAAATAAATTGAAAACCTATTATCCTTGGCACTAGAAATCTTTTCTCAATTGAATTGAGAGAAGCTCGTCTACGGTGGTCTGGATTCCTGCAAAGGAACTGCTTGTCCTTGCTTTTGAAAAACATAATCAATCAATCAATCAATAATCAATTTTAAATAGTTTTGTTGTTGAATGTTTGGTTACTTTGAGAGTTTTAAAATATGTAATACGAACAATGTATATAAATAAATAAAAATAAAAATAAATAAAATAATTTCATTGTTTGAATAATAGTGATATTATTGAGCAAATTGCTTTTCCAGCAAGAAACGTATGTGACCACCATCTACACCAAACGTAACAAGCGCTTTTCGTTTTTCAATATTTCTTTCCAGCTTGTAGTAGGTTGAATTCCAACGAGTAGGCACATCCTAAATTAATTTGTGTTTCTTTAAACCAAGTTGTTCCTGTAATTCTGCCAGTTTATGCACAGCGGTACTCGATAGCAGCATGGTTAAAATGTTTACAATATTTCGACTTACTGTGATAATATTTTTCACTGCCTGGTGAGAAAATATGCATCCAATCAAAAAAAGTTGAAGTTAGAAGCATGATAAACTCTTAACCACAATTCCGAGCTTCCAGTACCATATTTGCGACAGAATCTCGCAATACTAAGAAAATGTTACCATTTGTCAACTTATTATGTGTAAGCACGTTGTTTAATTTTTCTCTAATCCATGAACCTGTGTGAGAATCTTTAAAAGAGACAATACAACTCTCAAAACTACTCTTTCTTGTTGAAATTGGTCTGATAACCAGTGGTCTTTTACACTAAAAAATTTGTTATAGCCGTCCAAACATCAGTAGTTTAAGAAATATACTTGGCATCAGCATGAGATTGCATAATTTTTGTTTGTGGTTTTTATATATATCAAGTATGATGTTCTCAGAAATGAATTTTCGACTTGGAATACTTAGCTGATAATAATTTTTTTGAGTAGCCTTTGAAATCCCAAATCAGATACATTAGAATATGCCTGCACGTCCTCAACGATCATTTCTCCTATCAAATAATGTATATCTTTAGGCCTTTTCCCTTGTCTTGATATGGAAGCATTGTAGATTCTTTTATCCACTTGTATCGGTCGATAAATTTAGCCGATTAATCGGTCATTTTGCTTATCGGTGCAACCCTAATTATCATTCAATCACTGCTTCCCTATTAAAATTGTTTTATATCTATTATGAAAAATTAGGAAACAATCTTAGAGAGACCAAGGTTAAATTGAAAGTTTCTTTCCCTATAAATTTTGTCCCCAAATATCCGCAAACTTTCTATTTATATTAAAAAAATCGTTATTCTGAAAACCGGGATAAAATAGGATTATACCACTATCTCGAATTTCCTAAAAAATGCAATTTTTAAAGTACATTAAATTACTCAATACTGTTATAATACATTAAATAACTCAATACAAACTGTAACCCGGGATATAACAAAAATTTCAAATAATAATTTTGGGTTTTAAGTTCCAATTTTCATTTCCAATTTCTAATCCTCTGAATTCAAAAGATAATCAACTTTGGCAACCAACAAATTGACTTTTAAGACGTGTGTTAATTATTATTGATATTAAGTAATTTTTTAAATTTAATATTTAATTGATTTGTTTAATAATAATCTCTTGATGATTAATGTACTTCAATAATTTTTTATCCTAAATCGAATAAATGTCAAAACAAAATAATTGAATGAAAATAGCAACAATTGTATTATTCACAATAGTGTTGTCGCAATTGAAATCACCAATTCGCCATATTTAAAAACTTTCATTACGAATTTTAAAGTAATCGTTGGAGTGTGGTAAATATGAAAATAAGAATAATAATATAGAAATGTGTAATTAATTTTCAAAATTTTCACTTATCATCATTTTGGAACTAGCCTTTGTAGTTTCAATTTCAAATAATATCTCAATTTGTATAAAACTTAGAGAGCTGCTAAACCTCTCATTTTAAAGATCTTTACCCAGAAAACACATTTACGTCATTGTGATATCAAAATGACATCACGCTAAGTCACGTCTTATGTAAGATCTAGGTCATATATAAGTCATATGTATATCATTATTTCCCACTTGTTTACGTAAGAGCATGACATAACAATAATGATATAACTATGACATAAATGTGATGTCTGTGGAGATATTTGTGACGTTGTTATGATACAACGATGATATCATAGTAATATAATTTTTTTTTGTGATGTATTATATTTTTAATTAAAAAAAATTTTACAACAATTGAAAAACAAATTTATAACAAAAACACTTACCCGTCAGTCATTCATTAGTTATTACTCATTACGTGCCTGCTAGGATTCTATAACCTGCTTGGAAGCAATAACTAACTATACGCAAAATTTTTCAAACTATATACAATTAAAATGGATATACCTCTAGTGAAATTTAACAAAATCATAATAAGGTCATATTTAAGTCCAAATTATGATATCATATCGAAGTCAAATTTAAGATCAGTGTGATGTCATGAAAGCATCATATAAATGATACCAGGATATAGTCATGACGAGTGTCATTTTTATGTCAAATTTACGTCACAACTACATCACATATATATGACGTTCGTGTGATGTCATATTTACGTCTTGTGTTCACTGGGTTATAGTTTATACAAAGTCTGATTCTGAGTTAAAAGGTCTTCGTTATGATTATTGTTGTTATGACAATTTATGAAGAGGAATGTCAGTTGTTCCCACAAAAACTTTTGCCGGATTGCTGGAAATGATTTTCAGATTTTAGATAGGTTTGATAAGTGACTAAAATGAACCATAAGTTTATTATTAAATTAATGTTCTATTTTTCCTAAAGCAGTTTCACAACATTTCTATTGCCGAAAAAATACAAAAAAAAATCGTTCATAACCTCTCCACCGATTTTTTTGACAATTTTGATTAATATCTTTTACCGTTTGGCTCTAACCTCATCTCGTTGTATTTTTCATTTTTGGAAGTTTTTGCTGATGTGATTGTTTATATTTACGTTGCGTTTGTTACAGATTAAAATTAAAAAAATATAATTGCATTCATAATAAAAATATGTATGCATTTCAATTTCAAAATAACGGTTCATATATTTTTGTATACTGCCATTTCCATTGTTGTTATAGTAATAAATTTCGCTGATTTTTTTTGTTCGCGCATTTTACCTAAATCGAACGAATTTTTCATCATGATTTCCATCATGAAGTTGAGTTTTAAAATGGGAACTGTGGACTGTGAAATTCTAACCAATCAGTGAAGAGAATATTATATCCACCTATAAAAACTCAACTTGACACTCAGAGTAAAAGTTTCATCAACCATTCATAAACGAATTGATGATATTGTATTCGTTGGGTAAGCTTTTATATTCACCACGAGTCCTGTGTGGAATTTTTAAATGTTAATTAAATTAATATCTAACGTTAACTTAAACTTATCCGTAGCTTAAGACGTAAGGAATTATTTGTTTTATACCGCTTAATTTAACTTTAGTTTTGAGTTTAATCAATTTTATAAATCAATCAATTCTTGAAACTAATTTTATATAAAAAATTTTGAAAAATGAGCTTCAAAATAAAAATTTAATACAAAGCAAAAAATTCTTTTTTCAGTAGTACTTTCCCAAGGACGACGATAATTTGAAATAATTTTTTGCGAAAATTGCGAGGGTAAGTTTATTGAAAATATTTTGCTTTATTTTTATTTTAATTTAAACCAATGAAATTCTCTAAAATGTAATGACATCATTCAATTTGACCAATCACATTTGAATTATACTAATAAGTAATAACAAATAATAATAATAATACGTCTGGCCTACTGCGATATCAGTTAATTATCATATAATTATGAAATAATTAACTGATATCACAGTAGGTCAGACGTATAATTCATTAAAAATATATAAAGATATGGAAAATGGCAAAAAAATGTCTAAACGAATTCCCCGCGTTCGTTGATAAATTCTCATAATTTTTTGGAAAATTCCTCAAGCAAGTGGTATTGATAATAGCCCTCGGCCTACGACCTCGTGCTATTATCAATATACTTGTTTTTGAAATTTTTGCCAAAAAATTATTTCGAATTATCACCGCCCTTGGGAAATTACTACTGACAATAGCATGAGGCCGTAAGCCGAGTGCATTTATCAATGCCACTTTTTTGAGGAATTTTTCAAAAAGTTATGATAATTTATGATCGGTCGTAATTTGTTTAGAAAATGTTTTTCCCATTTTTGATTTCTTTATATTTTTGTTTATATTTTATACCTGAAAATTGTTTTTATTTATTTTGGCCTACTATAAATCCATCGAGGTGTCCATCAAAATTAATATTATCGAAAATTGAAAATAAACAAACAACCTTCACTGCGCCACCTTCATCTTCACTGCGAAGATTATTTTGAGGAAAAAAATAGGATTAGTCAAGAAATATTATTTTTAGACTTTTATTAATTTATAATTCTATTAATTCAAATTTCTGTAAAAAATAGTACATTATATAATTAGGAGCTAAAGTGATACTTTTTGTGTTGAGTCTATAGTTTGACGGCCGACCGCAGGTAGGCTGACAATTATAGACCAAACACAAAAAGTCACTTTAGCTCCGAATTAAATACACTTTTTTTCGGCAAACGTTTAAATTTTTTATAAATATGAAATTAATACATCAAACTTTTTATAAATATGAATTTGTATCGTCATAATTACTTCCAAAAAAGAGAAAAAAACATTTAAATTTGTATGAAAAAATTTTTTTTATCAAAGCAGCCTATTGAAAATTTCATAATATGAGAATCTATTTATTTTTTGTTGTCATGGTTATACAATATGTTTGAAAAAATAACAAACTAACATATAACAAATGCTACTTTACAGCCTCCGTAATATAAAATAAAAATGGCGTTACTTTTGCTGTCGCTAGACGTTACTTTTGCTATCAGGCTAAAAAGTAAGTCTTTAGCTGATTCCCTAGCGGCAGTAAAGTTAAACTTTACAGCCGTTTGCCGAAAAAATAATATACTTGATTTTAATATCACGGGAGAGTCCGTCATATTAAAATAAAGCAAACAATTTTGACAGAACTAATTGGACTGACAGAATTAGGTTGGTGTGCCGGAGACAGGCAGAATAGAAACTGCTTAGTCAATGATACGACACCACGGCGAATGAGAGTCTTGGGAGGGGAGATGCAAGCGTCTGTTCTTCATGTTGGGGGCGGCTTAGAGCGTGAGTCTGTCTTGGATCAAGCGGCTTGCAATATAAACGTGCAATGAGGTTCCTTCGATAACCTTAACATCCGAGCAGACCCGTTCACGAAAATTGGGTTGCGTCCAAGATTAGCACCCTCACCCCGGAAAAAATACTTCATTTAAAATAGAAATCATTAAAAAATAACAAACCCAGGACTCGGGTCTTTGAAAGCCAAGATTAGTTAAGTATATGTAAATTACTTGTATAACATAGTATCGTATGTGAATTAACGCTTTTTATGAATGCAAACGTTTATTTACAACAAAGAAAAAGAAATTCATGATTTGAAAGTAGTTTTTTCGGTTTTTCGCTTTTTTAACGAAATGTTTGTACATGAACAATATTATATTTTAATTCTATATTAAAGTTGGGATTTTAACAAAAAAATGAGCACTGGTTAAGTTCAAAAATCGAAAATTTCCTAACCAAATTTTTCGATTGAAAATTAGGTCTTTTTTTTAATTTTCTTCATAAAACATCGAAAATTAAGTATTTCGCTTTGAAAAAATTTGGGACTGTTTGAAACACAAAAGAGAACATTTTCACCGATTTTCATGAAAATATAACAACTTTTGCGATAGTTATAAATTAAAAACAAAAAAAAACGTTTTTTTGCCTTTTTCTCGATAACTTTGTGGTTATGGTCAATAATGTCCGGTAAAAAAGTTTTAGATTTTTTTATTATCTACAACTTTTATATCTAACCTTTTTCGATGGGATGCATAAAGTTTAGTCGCAAATCGCGAAAAACTAATAAAAACCCCTAAAAACGTATATATTACGACCCCCCACTCCTTTCCGGGACTTTTACACAGTGGTCGATTTTTCCTTAATTACTTAGACCCTTAGCTACATTTTCCGACCATTCGTATACTGCTAAGAATTTTTTTTTCCTCTAACAGGATTGGCCCTGGTCTAAATTGGATCTATTAATTTTTATATTTTTGTATTATTTATTACTTCGGTCTGAAAGACCTAAGTATTACATTCATTAGCCAAAAGTGAAATTCTTACCCCCACTTTTTTGGCATTTCTCGACGTTTTAGGACCTACTGATTCTAAAAAAGCAAAAAAAAAATTTATGTCTGTCTGTAGGCCGGCCGTCCGTCCGTCCGTCCGTCACAACCTACGAAATCTAGAAAACCGCTGGACGGATTTGAAAAATTTTTTTTTCTGCAAATAGGTTTACTCAATGGGAAGACAAGGAAATTTGCATATTTTTTGCTTAAATACGTTCATTTTAAGTGATTACGAGTAGAAAGAAGTATTGAATTTGGAGAAATTTTGATGGTCGGGATTGGTATGTGAGACCAAAATCTAGATTTTTGTATTATAAGTTTGTCAAAAAAATGTTGTCAAGTGTGTCAAAAGAAAGATTTTTATTTATTTTTTTACTCAATTTTTCGGAAAAAAATTAAATTAAAATTTTGTTTGAAATGAAATTTTATTATTATTATTGAGAATTATGGCATTATAAGTTTGTCAAAAAAACGTTGTCAAGTGTGTCAAAAGAAAGCTTTTTATTTACTTTTTTTGGAAAAATAAAATTAATTGTTTGTACGACATGAAATTTTATTATTATTATTGAGAATTATAAGTTAGTCAAAAAAATAATGTCAAGTGTGTCAGAAAAATGATATCATTTATTTTTTTAGATTATTTTTTGGAAAAATAAATTTAGCTTTTTGTTTACGTTTGAATTTGTTATAGTTTTTGAAATATTTTTGGAATTTTGGAAAATTTTAAATTTTTAATTTTATAATTTTTATAATTATGGAAAAAGTTTCAATTTTTGATATTGTTATAATTTTTGCAACATTTTTAGAGTTTTGGAAAGAGTTTGAATTTTTGAATTTTTAAGAATTTTTGGAATATTTTTAGAATTTAGAAAAAGTTTATACTTTTGTTTTATTCTAATTTTTGGAATATTTTTAGAATTTTATAAAAAAAATTGAATTTTTGAATTTTATATATACATATTTTTAGAATTTTGAAAAAAGTTTCAATTTTTGATTTTGTTAGAATTTTTGGAAAAATTTTAAATTTTTGATTTTATTATAATTTTTATAATTTTGGAAAAAGTTACAATTTTTTATTTTGTAATAATTTTTGAAATATTTTTAGAATATTGTTTGAAAAAAGTTTGAATTTTTGATTTTATTTAATTTTTACAATATTTTTGGAATCTTGAAAGAAATATGACTTTGTGATTTTAAAACATTTTCTCGAAACGCTAAACGGAGAGGTTTTGAGTAGTTTGCTGATTGTATAATCTTTTCACTAAATTATGTTAATATATGATCTGTTATAATTTTCCAACAACGTATAGATGTTTCGTGTTAGTTTTGTAATACATATCTAAACAGAGTTAAAAAATACATGTACTTTAACAAAAAGTTATGTTTGATATACATCGCTGCCCAAAACTAAAAACCATGTCCTCATAAAAGTTTTTTGCCGAAAACTATATCAAAATCCTTAACCCAGACCGAAGTCTTGATATCTCAGAGCTTGAGATTTCAGCCCCTCCATATTTTTTTATATTAATTTTGATTGTGAATTTTGCAATTGATCGGCGATATTGCTCCAATGTAGGAGCTAAGCCATTAAAATTAATAGAAAAAGCAATTAATTTATTGGCATATAAATATTTACATATGAAAATATATCAAATTATATTATATGGGATTTTTGCATTAAATTTCTAGACAATACTTTGTGTGAATTCATAGAATGGGGAACATTTCTATTCTAATTAACGATTGTATAGTCATTATTGATTGTTTCCAATCAATGTGAAATCAATGGCTGACACTTGGTCAATTTGTAGTCCTATATGTATTAACATTAGACTACATTAAGGGAATTTAAATTTATCTTGGATTTTTGAGATCAATTAAACTCAAGTAAGTAAAGAAGTAATTGGAACTTTTTCAATTCAAAGGTATGGTTTGAAGTTTCTCAGAAAAAAACTCCAATTCACATTTTTCGTGTTTCGGATGGGATTCGAACCTACCCTCGTCAGTGCCCGGCTCGAATCCTTGGGCAGACACGCTATCGATTACGCCGTAGAGGCGATGACAATTTCAAAGTTGAAACTTCTTCATCACTTATTTATTTTTACTTAAGTTGAATTTTTCAAATCGAATCAAATTATATAAAACTTTTAACGTATTTGGCTTCCATGTGTTTAAATCGACAGTATTATAACAGCAAGATAAACACATACATGACCACGAGATGCGATTGCACTTTGAACGGAGCAAATAATGTCACTAATTGTGTTCGCATTGCTCTGTGTTTCTGACTCCATTAGATAAAAAATCTGGTTCGTTGTATCGAACAAAAATGGCATGACGGCTAATCATATCTAAATTCTATTAAAATATATTACCTTGATATTTTTATTAAATACAACTTTTGGTCAAACAAATTAATAAACACTCTCATAAAGATCTGGACTTGTAGTACTAATAAAATTAATAAAGGTTATCAACAATTAACTGTGATCCAAAAAATAATCTGTTGTATCTATGTTGTATTAGGAATATAAACAAAAAACAATTATAATCTAGCTTTAGGATTTAAAACATAGTCCAAGCGGTAGGATATCCGCTAGAAATAGGTAGATTTTGAGATCAGACAAGTTTGTGCACAAGTAGAATTAGATGTATCAGATTAGTTTAAATAAAAAAAAATACAAAATTATCAGAGAAATTAAGAGAAGTGAACAGATTAGAGAACCATATTACGGTTATCAACTTTAGTTTTAATTTGTAAATGGAGTGATATTATCCTCTATAGAATTGCTTTATGATATTATGCTGTAGTTAGTCACTGATTAAAACTGAAGAATGTTCATCATCGTAAGTTCTATGGCAAGTTCACCCTCAACTAAAATAAGATTATTTTTAAGAAACTCTTATTTTTAACCTTCAATTGAAAGTCTTAACTTGTTTAAAATTCTTCTTGATTACATACATTAGGTGCGTTCGATTTGGCTGAAACAACTGAAAAAACAACAGCAATGGCATTCAATTTTTCAGTTGTATCAGTTGCTTCAGTCAAATCGAACACGGCTATTATAACTCAAGATGCTTAAAAATAAATTAACCAGCTTCGTTTTATATTACTAATTCTAAAGAAATACAATAATATCTCTCATCAAATCAATTGTAATTTATTTTATTTTTAATTCTTCAAAACATCTTAGTTTAAGTAGAAATTTATGTTACGTTTTTATTAACTATTTAGTTTTTTGAGGGTGAAAAAATTAAAACGAAAAAAATACGTATATGTTCACTTCATATAGGAAATTTGAGATTAAAAGAGTTTTCGTTTGAAAATAGTTTTTTGATAAACCAAAAAGCTTTTCCAATATCTACGTTAAAAGCTACTAGTATTTCTAGTATGTGTTTTCTAAGTATTTAAATTTGATTCAATTATGTGGTCTGTTGTTAAATTAAATTATATCCATAACAGAATAACCACAATTTATTTATTGATTGATCAATAATGCTAAACAAGTATTTTGATTAAAACTGGACATATCATTTTCCATCATCGTTGTTTCATATCTAGTTTTATGGTTTTATTTTATTCAAGTTAATTCAATTTTTGCCTTTTATTTAAATGTCAGAAACATAAACTCAGAAATTATAAAAGAACATTGTTTATGCTTATTTATAAGTTAAACAGAAAAAAAAATTATTATTTTTAATAATTTATTTTAGTGAAGCTCGACAGTAGTTTTGATTAATATTGAGATTTATGTAAAACCTTTGGACTACTTCTAGCACCCATTAATTTAAGCAAAAGACCTAAACTTATAATCAGCTTATTACGAAACTTGAGGAAAATTAATTTTTGAAATCCACTCTCTTCGAGGCCTTTTAAATCACAATATTATATTACTTTTAACAATGTGTTTTAAAGAAGGACGTCTATAGATGCAACCAATTGTGTATGTTATAACCTTGTGAGTCTGTCCTATTTTCAATCTTAATTTGATCAATCTTGATTTGCCATACAACACATCGACTTTTCGATTCAAACATTAAAAAAATTGGAAATTATCATTATAAAAATTGCATGGTCCTTTGAGCCGGAAATATTCATTGTAAAAATTTCATGGTCCTTTGAGCCGGATTACACGAAACATTCAGTATCCAGATTTATTATTTTTTCAGTATTTACAGTTCAGTGTTTTGAGCAAACGACAAATATTGACCGAACCTCAAAATGTTATGGTCTATTTTTTGGGAGATTCTGACTAACCTCAAAATAATTGTTGGTGTTCATTTGAATTTTGCAATTCGAAATCATTTTTCGTTTTCTTACAGAAACATGTGTTCTGTGCTCTAAACCAATGTTTCTCAACTGCTATTATGCTACGGGCCAATAAATATTTTAAGATTCTATTGCGGACCTTGCGAAATATTTCATTTTAGATCGGCGAAAGGGTAGGTTATATCTTGCTCACACTTACATACATAATGTAATTTAAAACAATGAACAAGAAAAAGAAACTAAAAATAAAAAAATATCATTCTTACTTCTAACTCGATAGTAATTTATTGTGTAAGCGTTTAATGCTATATTTTCACGAGCGAGCATTGGCAAATAACGAACGAGAAAAAGAAACCAAAAATACAAAAAATATCATTCTCACTCCTAACTATGCTATATTTTCACGAGCGAGCATAGACAAACAGCGAGAGAAAAACTTTATTTAATTTCTGTATGGTATTTTGAAAATGAAATTAACTACCATGAAAGACATCAAAGTTCTAAATACGAATACTAATGAGAATTGAGAAACCAAAAAACAATCATAAAAAATACTAATTTTGTCACAATGAAAATTTAATTCAATTTAATCATAGTAGCCTTCGCCTATTTCAATACTCGAAAAAGGGACATATGCATTAGTTTGAATTTAATGTTTTTTATATAATCAGAGCAAATAGGTTTTTTTTAAATACATTCAAATTATTTATAAAATACAAGCGAAGACATTTATTTTAGAGTTCAATACAAGTTCTCTCCGATGGTAATTAATGGATATACGTTTGCGTTGTTTTGCTTATACTTTTAGAAATACAGCAAATTGAACTTTCCCCAATCTTTACAAATGACATGCTAAGTGAACACAATTGTCGTGCTGAAGTTTGAGCTTAGTCAAACAAGTTCTATCGGCTTATGGCTACATAGCTTTATGTAGCAATCTACTTATTTCAGCCAATTCGGTTTACATGGGTGTTCAGAGCTTCCTTTGAGCATCAAATCTTACTTCAGTTTTGGAAAAAACAGGCATTTATTGAGAACTGTTGACAGAAGTGAAAACTTAAAACTAAAACTGTGAAATAGCTGTGTTTTTTATACCATCCAATTATTATAGCGTATCGTCTACAAAGCATTTACTTGTAACTACATTTTATAAGAAGGGAAAGGAAGCTCACAAAATGATTTATTGCGATTCTTAACAAGTTTAAAAAAAAAATCTATCAATAAATAAAAAAAAATAGTATTTTCGTTTTATTGTTAAAAAAATTTTATTTTTCTACTTCAAGCTACGAAAATGTCATTTTAATATATAGTAAATCCTATGTGAAAGGGAATCTTTTTCTAAGTAGTGACTGAAAATGTTTTCAGTCACTAGGACTGAAAGTAAATAAGTTTCGGTGGTCGCCTACAAGTGGTGGTTATTTAAAGGATTGAATATTTGATTAAATATTTGAGATTGAATTTGATTTACGGTTTCTGTTGTTGTTTCGGTTGCTGTGTTTATTTCTGTGAATATCGCAGTATTTTGAAGGGATTGAATATTTTGATCGAATCGAATCGAAACTAAACATTATATCAATTGTGTGTAATTAATTAATTAAACTAATAATGAGTGTGTTTTTTTTCTATGTCGGAGAAATCGGAGCGATAAAATAAAATTTGTATCAAATATATCGTATAATTTTTTCCTCCGATAGTTAACTGTCAGATATAAAATATATTCTCTGAGTTCTTTCCGGAAAAAAAAAATAAAAAAAAAATTTATTAAATAACTAAATAAATTTTATTAAAAAATTTATTTTTATTTGCTTGTAATTGAAACTTTACCTACAGTTTTTAATTTATACTTTAAACGATGACTTCCAGTCGGTAAAAAAATATCTGTAATATCTGTAAAAGTTTTTAGAGAAAATATATAAACTATTTTCATTATTCATATTGTCAAATTTATCTACTAAAAACTTACAAAACGACATATCTAAATTTGAATCTGTAAAAATAAATAAGATTGTATTTATATATAGCATTTTCACCAGTGTAAAATAATGTTATTATTGTGTTCGCCTGTTATTATTCCATCTGTATTCTGTAGGCGAACACAATAATAACAATATTTAATGCTATATATAAATACAATCTTGTTTATATTTGCGAACACAATAATAACAATATTTAATGCTATATATAAATACAATCTTGTTATTATTACACAGTCAGATTTAGATATGTCGTTTTGTAAGTTTTTAGTAGATGAATTTGTAATATATGGAGGGGCTGCAATCTCACAGCTTGAGATATCAAGACTTCGGTGTGAGTTAAGGATTTTGATATAGTTTTCGGCAAAAAACTTTTATGATGACATGGTTTTTAGTTTTGGGCAGCGATGTAATTCAAACACAACTCTTTGTTAAAGTACATGTATTTTTTATATCTGTTTAAAAATTTATAACAAAACTAACACGAAACATCAATACGTTGCCGGAAAATTATAATCAAAATTCCAAAATATTGTTAAATTAAATAAAATCAAACTTTTTCAAAATTCCAAAAATATTTCAAAAATTAGAATAAAATCAAATATTTAAACTTTTTCTAAATTCCGATAATATACCAAAAATTCTTAAAATTTAAACTTTTCCAAAATTCTAAAAATGTTGCAAAAATTCTTACAAAATCAAAAATTGAAACTTTTTTCAAAATTCCAAAAATTATAATAAAATCAAAAATTAAAAATTTTTCAAAATTCTAAAAATATTCCAAAAATTCGTACAAAATCAAAACTTAAAACTTTTTCCGAAATTCTAAAAATATTGCAATAATTATTATAAAATCAAAAATACAAACTTTTTCAAAATTCCAAAAATATTTCAAAAACTATAACAAATTAAAAAATTTCCATGTCCAATTTCATTTTCAATTACATTTACGTCATAAAAACAGCTACATTTTTTCCCCAAAAAATTGGCTAAAAATATATGAAATCATATTTTGACACACTTGACATTATTTTTTTGACAAACTTATAATGCCATAATTCTCTATAATAATAATAAAATTTCATGTCATTCAAACTATTAATTTAACGTTTTTCTAAAACAATTGGGCAAAAAATAAATAAAAACCTTTCTTTTGACACACTTGACAACATTTTTTTGACAAACTTATAATGCCATAATTCTCAATAATAATAATAAAATTTCATTTCAATCAAACAATTTTATTTTTTTCCAAAACATTGGGTAAAAAAATAAATAAAAATCTTTCTTTTGACACACTTGACAATAATTTTTTGACAAACTTATAATGCAATAATCTAGTTTTTGATCCCACATACCAATCTCTACCATCAAGATTTCTCCAAATTTAATGCTCATACTCGTAATCACTTAAAATGAACGTTTTTTAAGCCAAAAATATAAAAATTTGTTATTTTTGACACACATAATGATTTTTTCGACACACTTCCGGTACAGTTACCGAACACAGCGTCCTTTCGGACCTGTCCCTTGAGTATACCTATTTTTAGAACAAAATTTTTGGAAATCCCTCCAGCGGTTTTCCCTGCAGTGTAGGTAATGACGGCGGCCGGCCGGCAGACAGACATATATTTTTTTTTTGTTTTTTTAGAATCGGTAGGTCCTAAAACGTCGAGAAATGCCAAAAAAGGGGGGTAAGAATTTCACTTTGAGCTCATGAATGTAATACTTAGGTCTTTCAGACCGAAGTAATATTATCATTTATATTTACAAGCGTAGAAAAAATAGCGTTTTCTACGCGTGGTAAAAACGTTTTTGCGTTCCTGAACTTACAAGCCATTCAAACACGCAAAAAGAGACGTTTTCACCACTTGTATGAAAATCTACTATTTCGAGCTTGTTTAGAATCACAATATAGTATATTATATAATGAGGAGTTAAAGTGCCACTTTTGTGTTGAGTTTATAGTTTGACGACTGTTTTTTTCAGCAAACGTTTAATTTTTTATAAATTTGAAATCAAAGCATCAAAATCTTTATAAATATGATTTATTATCGTTATTATTATTATCAGTTATTTCCAAAAAGTAAAAATTATTTAAATTTGTACAAATAATTTTTTATTAAAGCAAACTTTCATTTACAATTTCATAATCCATCCAATCCATTCCATCAAAATATTTGTTGTTTTTGTTGTCATAGTTATACAATTTGTTTGAAAAAATAACAAATATAATCTCATGTTATGTCATTTTTGCTGTTGCCGTAAAAATATGAAAATAAATGGCGAGACATTTTCCGCTTAAAAAAAAAGAAAAAATGGCGTTATACGTAAAAAAAAGACTTTAACCTTCTCCTTACCGGCATTAAAGCTCAGTTTTACAACCGTTTGATGAAAACCAAGTTTTTCTGTTTTGCTTAGAAATAAAACAAAATCTTTATTATACTACACCTACACACAGTTATAAACCGAGAAAAACATCAAATGCAATAAAAAATAAAAATAAAACAATTATTGTCGTTTTCTTTTTGTTAGAGCAGAAAAAGTGATTTTTTTTTTCATAAAAAGAATATGAAAAAATTCGATCTAGTTTTGTAGTTGTGTTTCTGAACTGTCATTTAATTTTTTGGTAATTAATTGTATTTAATTAAATATGTATTTTTATTAGTTTTTAATTTAAAACACGATTTAAACATAACATTTATTTAAAACAATAACTATTTCACTTTAAAAATATAATAATAACTAAATGGCGTCTTCAGTGGCGGATTACCATAGAGGCGGAAGAGGCGGCCGCCTCGGGCCTCACATGCACAGGGGCCCCCTCGCTACAAATAGTATTGATATTTTATAGGTATTCAAATATCAGATGACTGCGTTCATTCAACCAAAGTTTTTTAAACCTAAAGATTTTTTAATATTATCCCACATGTAAAAGTGTTAGGTTGTCAATTTGTATTACTTTTTTTCATGTATGTATTTATTTTAATAATTCTAATTTGATAGTTTTATAATTTTTTAATGTACAAATTCGTTTTCCAATTTGTATAGTAAAAAAACATTTTGTTTTGAAAAGTTCCACTGTTACGAATGAATATTAATACTAAAACTTTATTTGCAATGGGCTGTTATTATATTAATCGCAAAATTATTGATAAAAAACAAAATCCAGATAAGTATTTTTTGGATATTTGAAGTATATTTGAGTTTTATGTTTTCATCAATGATTTGAATTTCTTTTAAGACCTACAATTTATTGAAAGCATTAAACTGAAAACCTCAATTTTAAGCATATAATTGTACATATTTTAGATTAATTTCATATATAACTAAATAAATGAAACTTTTTAACGTGTAGAATTGAAATATATTATTGTATGCTTAAAATCCATGTATTTTTTATACAATACATGCTAAATTCATCATTTGGATTAACGTTTGAAAAGGGTTTCCATATGATATGATTGATATAGTATAGGTGTTTTAGCTTTAGTTGTATATTTCGTTTTATCAACGTTGATTGGAAAAAAGATTGTCTAAAAAATTTGTTTGAAAAATTTGAAAAAAAGATTGTTTGTAACTGGACGTATTGATACTCAAATAGCTCGTGAAATTGAAGTACAACAAAAATGCAGGCGGGAAGTTTTAAAAAGAGTTGCAGCTACAGTAAAGCTATTAGCTACTTTGAGTTTAGCATTTCGTGGTCATCGAGAAGATATTAATTCGAACAGAAAAATTTTATGACATGCATTGAGTACCTATCCCAATTTGATGATTTTCTTAAAAATCATTTGGAGAGGTACAGCCATCCAGGAAAAGGTAATGTAAGTTATTAATCACATACCACATGCGATGAATTTATAAATTTAATGGGAACTGAAGTAAAAGAACACCTAATTCAAGAAATTCAGGACTCTTTATATTATTCAATTATTTTTGATTCTACGCCAGACGTGAACCACACTGACCGAGTTTTATATTACGGTACATTGATAAAGTGGGCGATGCGAGAGAACGATTTTTGGCTTTTTACAAATTGAAAATCACAATTCAGAATATCTAGCACAACTTATTTTGAAAGCTTTAAACAATTTGTCTTTGGATATTAAAAATTGTCGCGGTCAAACATATATGGCCGGAAAATATAATGGTTTACAAGCCAGAATTAAAACTCTAAGTGAGACCGCCATTTTTATTCCTTGTACAAGTCATACGCGTAATTTAATTGGAAATTATGCTGCAGATGCCTATTCTACTGCGGTGTATTATTTTAACTTTATCCAAAATATATGTATTCTTTTCTTCATCTACTCACAGATGGAAGTTGCTTATTGATAATTTTTCCGATCCTAATTCCAAACATATTAAAAAATTAAGTGACACAAGATGGTCTGCAAGAGCTGATGCAGTATCCGCCTTGCGGTTTAATTACAAAAATATTAAAAGCGTTCTTATCCAAATTAGCGAAAATGAAGACGAAAAACCGATTACTAAAGTTGAGGTTAAAAATTAGCTAGCTCTTTCGATGAATATGAATTGCCTTATTAACCGTTCTATGGAATATATTATTGCAAAGAATCAATAGTACTAGAACATCATTCAAAATATTCAAACGAACTTATTACAAGGAGTAAAACTGTTTAATTCTCTGTCACAATTTATAAGGGATGTTCGGAATGATTTTGAGAGCATAGAAAAGCAAGCAAACTTATTAACAGACAATATTAGCTACAAAGAAAGACGAAAAAGAAAACATGTTGAAAGCATGTTCCAAATCATCCAAATCATGTTGAAAGATGATTTCAATGAAATCTATTTAAAATCACACTAAGCACCCCTGAATTTTCGATTTTCGAAAAAAAAAATTGCATTCCTATTTCTAAAGTGACATTTAATAAAGCAAATATTTTGTTTTGAATCCAAATAAAAAGATGGCTATTGTAAAATTTTAATAATATTTTGAGTCATACAAAATAATTTTTTCTTGGTAATTGAAAGTTTTGACTCAAAAATAATAGAAAAACAGACAAATTTGTTTGGATATTTCTAACATAACATATTTATTTAAAAATTGTGCTCATTTTTTGATAATTTACAAATAAATGTCATGCTTAATCATATTAATAATAATGTGAACGGTTTTTTGAAAACTTGAATTTTAGGTGATTTCGAGCTTGATTTCATCGTAATATGAACGTACTATAACGAAGTCGATAATCAAAAAAAAATCCGTTAGTTCAAGAGAATATAGAATTCTGGTTGAAGGTAGACTGTCAAAAATCGACCGCGTTTAATTAAAATTATAATTTAGATTATAAGTGAAATATTGTTTGAAAGAAGATGTCTAAATTTTAGGCTTAGTTCCATTTTATTGTTAAAAAAATTCAAATATTAATTTAAATTGTTGGATTAAAATAATTAGAAGAAAACTAAATCTAAGTTAATTGAATTATATAAATTAATATTATTAAGAGATATTTGTCAAATTGTAGGAAATTTGAAGTATTATAGACGATTTGGACATAAAAACAAAAGCATAAAACAAATATGGCATTTTTATTTATACCGGCGATCTGATTCTAGCAGATTTATGATAACTCTAAACAATTTTTGATCCAACAATACTTTTTATTGGAATCAATGTGCAACAGCGATGATATGTGATTATTTTAAAATAACGTTTCTCGCTGAATTTTGGACGAATTTTTAAGCTATATACTCGAATTGTGAACGAAGGCTTAGAACAAAGCATACGATAAAGTTTACTTTCAGCAGTTCATTGTCCGTACTCTAAAATTTTATTTTGTGTTTGATCATAGAACATTTAACGTAGGTGTAGAAAGTGGTTTAAACTATCTTCGTAATTTCTTTCATTAAGTTGAAAAAAAAAAAACGTAATAAGACATCGATTTATAGAGATAGTAAATTCTAGTCACTACCCTTAAGAATTCCACAAGTATTTTTATATATATCAGAATAAAAAAATTATACGAACAACACAATAACCAACAACAAAATAACTCGGAATAACGAGAATAAATAAGAAAGAGAATAAAAAAGAACAAGTTTAATGGTGTGGAAAATTTTTTAAGTGATTATTTTCTGGTTGGAATTTTCACAATAGAATTTACCATCATTTTCCATTTTTTTTTAATTTATTTATTTAACTTTACAAGATGCTAAAAGGAAAATGTCTGAATAATATATAAAAGAGAAATCAAAAATTCAAAAAAGTTTATGTATAATATAATTGAAATACACATATGAAAGAGAAAAGAGTTTTTGTCTAAAAATTAATTTTATTCAAATAATTTTTGTAAAATTGCGAAACGTAATGAAATTAATAGACTTTTATAGGACGAAATGTTGTCTGACACACATTTCAGTGTCTAAGTGCAGCCTCTATGTTCCACCTAGATCAATTGCAACATGATATATTACTTATCGCATGATACATCATTTGTGCCATTACTGCTTTTAAGTTGGTGACTGGTCGGTCGTTCCCATAAAAGTTTAAAAAGTTAAAAAACTACTTCACAAAATAAATTTTTTTTCCACGCTGGTTTTTTCATACAAGTTAGCTGAGTTAGGCCCATGATTCATGTAAAGAATTGTCGTCAGATAAAATAATATTCGCTCTGATTGGTTGAGTGGTGGTAACAATGTACGACAATAGTTTTGGTCGTACGACAAAAATAATATCTTAAGCCTTACTCAATTTTTGTGTAAGATATAAAAACAAACCTAGAAAATTTGGCTTGTTGTAATTAAAAAATGAATTTTAAAAGTAAGTTTTAATAATGAATAATGAAAATTAAATTAATTTGATTATTTTGACATTTGACAACATTTTTATTGAGATTATCGCCTAAATCTATTTGTATTATTAATAAACAAATTAATTCAATTGTAATTAGTTATCGATAAATCTTACTTTTTACTTTAATTTTATTAATATGCAAGTGCCAAGCAAAATAATTTAGGTTGTGTTTTTAAATCTTTCAAAAAATAGAACAATCTTTAAGATATTATTTTTGTCGTACCGTTAAAAATATTGTGGTACAGATATAAAATTATTACCCTCAACCAATCAGAGCGTTTTTTATCCGAACATGAATCATGGCCCTTATTTTCTACTTCAATATTCGCTATGACAAATGTTCAAATAAGAGTTGTCAGAACACTCCTTTAGCATACACAGTATTGTGAAAAATTACTTCAATATAAAGAAAGGCAGCTAGAGTGATTTTAATACACAATCCAATCGTAAGGCGCTTCCTCTTAGTAAGATTATTGCTTAGGATGTTTTATTTTCCTAAAGGTCGAAATTTTCGATACTTTCTGTAAAAACTTTATAAAAAATGAAACATGCCAAATTGGCTTTTGAAACAGTTCTGTTTTAATACAATTGCTATGGTTTGATTTTCACTCTGTCATTCAGGCAGATACTTGAAAGCATGTCTTCTTCTTTGTTTTTGTATTGTTCATAATCATTCCATGTATCGTAATAGAATAAAATTTAGTTTGAGTTATGTAAATATGTAGTCTAAATCCAGGATCTCCTGGATCCTATCCTGTTTAATTTGTTCGGTTATTCAATAATATTGTCTCCTAAATTAGCTTAATATGAGGTGGTGAAATGTTAAACTGCGATTAAAACGGTCTATTGTACCCAACATGTATACTGTCGGTTGAGTACTCAGTTATAGCTCCTGTCCAATCCAACCTTCCCGTCCAACTTCTGCAGGATATGAAGGTTAGGTGTATGCAGGTCATGCCCATCCAATACAATACTTCTCCAGATAATGCCTTCTCAAGTAGTTGATCAAAGCTTCACAATATTGAGAATGTGGGCTGGGATCTCTTCATTCAATAGAGAGAATCTACATTCGTCTATCTCCTCGACCCCAATGTTCTTTAGATGTTTTTTTAATCTGCAGTGTTTTGTATTCTTAGGTTGTTCCTATCTAGCCTAGAGCGAATTATCGAGAAGAATTTTTCTAGGTTCAAATAGGACCCTGATCACGTTTGCTCGTATATGGTTTTAATTCGTAGTCCATAAAAGGGATCCAGCCCAACAACAGAATTTGTCATTTTGACTTGATTCTCGTTTTAGATGTGCGAATCTGGAAGTACATTTCAAAATATGCATCCAAATATGCGTCCATCCAAGGTTGAACTGAAAAGAAAAAAAAAGTAGTGTGTGTACCAGAGTACACAGGTAAGAAGTGAAACTTCTTTATGACATATCATTTTTCTACTATTTAGAACTTCACAGAAATTGGGTAGATAAGGCTTAGGAAAAAAACGCCGATTATTGATAACCAATTGTTTGGTGAGTATATATCTTCGTATATATCTCTGATACACTCCAATTCACCATGACCACCGTGACCACATTACCACCATGACCAGCATGACCACCTTGATCACCACGACCACCATAACCAACATGACCATCATCACCACCGTGAACACCATGACCATCATGACCATCGTCAACACCATGACCACCATGACCACCATAACCACCATGACCACCATGAACACCTTGACCACCGTGACCACCATAACCACCATGACCATTATGACCACCATGACCAAAATGACCACCGTGAACACCATAACCACTATGACCACCATGAGCACCGTGACCACCGTGACACCATAACCACCATGACCACCGTGAACACCATGACTACCATGACCACCGTGACCACCATTAACACCATGACCACCATAACCACTATGACCACCATGACCACCATGACCACCGTGAACACCATGACCACCATGACCACCGTGACCACCATTACCACCATAACCACCATAACCACTATGACCACCAAGACCACCATGACCACCATGACAACCATGACCACCCTGACCACCATGACCACCATGACCGCCATGACCAACATGACCATCATGACCACCGTGAACACCGTGACCACCGTGACCACCATGACCACCATGACCACTATGAACACCATGACCACCATGACCACCGTCAACATCATGACCACCATTACCACCATGACCAAAATAACTACTATGACCACCATGACCACCATGACCACATGACCACCTTGACCACCATGACCGCCATGACCAACATGACCATCATGACCACCGTGAACACCATGATTACCATGACCAGCGTGACCCCAATGACCACCGTGACCACCATAACAACCATGACCACTATGACCACCATGACCCAGCATGACCACCATGAACACCATGACCATCATGACCACCGGAACACCATGACCACCATGATCACCATGACCACCGTGACCACCGTGACCACCATGACCACTATGACCACCATGACAGGTCATGACCACCATGACCACCATGACCACCGTGAACACCATGACCACCATGACAACCGTGACCACCATTACCACCATGACCACTATGCCCACCATTAACCATGACCACCATGACCACCATGAACACCATGAACACCATGACCACCGTGACCACAATGACCACCATAACAAGAATGACCACCATGACCATCATGACCACCATGACCACCTTGACCACCATGACCACCATGACCAACATGACCGCCATGACCAACATGACCACCATGAACACCATGACCACCATGACCACCGTGACTACCATGACCACCGTGACCACCATAACCACCATGACCACCATGACCACCATCTACAATCGACACATCCAAATACTAAATAAATAACGGTACATGCACAATGTATGAGGTTTTTCCTCATGAGATTTGAGCAACATTTTATTATCATTTTTTAATAGAAATACAATGCTTTAAAATGTAGGTAGCTCAATTCTCTACTAATCATAAGGAAAGAGTTAAAAAATGTTTAACTTTTTCATTGAGGAAAAAGTATTTCAAAACTAAATTTTTTTTTTCTCAAAATAAATATTCATACAAACTTGGATCTCATGAGTAAAAGTATTTTTATTGTGCATGCTCTGTTAATAAAAATAAAATTATCAAAACAAAATTAAAATTTATAAAAAAACCACGTAACCGAAAATCGTGACGATTTTTTTAAATCTTATTCTGCTTTAAAATTTCTCTCATACGCCGATAAAGAAGTTTCACTTCAATAAGATAAATGAATTGCTTCACTAAGAGAGCCAACTCTCTGAGTGAATTCAATTCATTTATTCTTAGCAGCATGTCTGAAGAGTATAAATCAAAACAAAGTAAAGCTGTTCAATATGATGTCGTTTTTTTACTTCTTCGAGTCGAACAACCACGTTATGCTATTTAATAAAACAAAAGTCACGAAAAACATACTAAAACATTCATTCCAGTTTACGGATAATTAATTTAATTAAATTTTTGCTTATCCTATAATTATATTTTAATTTTCTTTTCATTATAAATTGTGATGGTGGTTGTTTTATGTATTAGGAATATTATTATGAAAGTCATGGATTATTAATAAATTTTTGGAGGATTCATAAATTGAGTTTCTATTTTTGATAACGAGATTAAAATGATGACATAATATAATATATAATTTATTGCGTCAACGATAATGTTTTGCTTTAATGAAATATTGTCCTTAAACATAAGTTAAAATTTAAGAAGTTTTTCTTTAAATCAATTAATTGGTTCGGTTTTGGTTCGCTTTGGTTGCTGTTATGATTTTAAGGCTCTTTCAGTCAACGGTTACATACTAGAAAATATGGAGGGGCTGAAATCTCACAGCTCTGAGATATCAAGGATTTTGATATAGTTTTCGGCAAAAAACTTTTATGAGGACATGGTTTTTAGTTTTGGGCTGCGATGTATATCAAAGATAACTCTTTGTCAAAGTACAAGTATTTTTTATCTCTGTATTTGAAATTTATTACAAAACTAACACGAAACATCAATACGTTGCCGGAAAATTATAGCAGATCATAAATTAACATAATTTAGTGAAAAGATGATACACTCAGCAAACTACTCAAAAACCTCTACATTTAGCGTTTCGAGAAAATATTACAAAATCATAAATTCATATTTCTTTCAAAATTCCAAAAATATTGTAAAAATTAAATAAAATCAAACTTTTTTTAACATTCTAAAAATATTGTAAAAATTATTACAAAATCAAAAATTGAAACTTTTTTCAAAATTCCAAAAACGAATAAAATCATATATTTAAACTTTTTCTAATTTCCAATAATATTCCAAAAATTCTTAAATAATTCTTAATTCTTAAATTCAAACTTTTTTCAAAATTCTAAAAGTATTGAAAGTTTTTTCAAAATTCTAAAGATATATATAAAATTCAAAAATTCTATTTTTTCTCAAAATTCTAAATATATTGCAAAAATTATAACAAAATCAAAAATTAAAACCTTTTCCAAAATTCTAAAAATATTGCAAAAGTTATTACAAAATCAAAAAAACAAACTTTTTTCAAAATTCCAAAAATATTTTAAAAACTATAACAAATTAAAAAATTTCCATGTCCAATTTCATGCTCAATTACATTTACGTCATAAAAACAACTAAATTTTTTTTCCAAAAAATTGGGTAAAAAAATAAATGAAATCATTTTTTGACACATTCTCTATAATAATAATAAAATTTCATGTCATACAAATAATTAATTTTATTTTTTTCCAAAAAATTGGGTGAAAAATAAATAAACATTTTTCTTTTGACACACTTGAAAGCATTTTTTTGACAAACTTATAATGCCATAATTCTTAATAATAATATTAAAATTTCATGTAATACAAATAATTGATTTTATTTTTTCCCAAAAAATGGGTAAAAAAATAAATAAAAATCTTTCTTTTGACACACTTGACAACATTTTTTTGACAAACTTATAATACCATAATTCTCTATAATAATAATAACTAGGAGGGCCCGACGTGCTTCGCTACGCTTATAAATAAAGTTTTTGCGTAGACATTTTGTTGACGTAGAAGCAATGATTTCAAAAAGTGGTAATGAGAAATGCTAGCGCATAATTTTTAATTTTTCTTTTTAAATATATGAATGAAAAATAATCAGAACTCTAGCTGATCAGTTCGGATATATGAAAAATTAGCGATCAAATAAGTTTTCAAGTAAGCTTATTTGATCTCTAACTCTAACTAACAAAATGTCTACGCAAAAACTTTATTTATAAGCGTAGGGAAGCACGCCGGCCCTCCTAGTAATAATATAATCTAGTAAATTATTACAGTGCATCGGTAAAATGGATATGATTAAAAAAAATCAATAAACAAAACATTTTGCCAGCTTTTATCAGCAAAAATTATAGCATGGCAATATTTTATGGGAAAATATTTTGTTGGACAAAGACCGAAAATAATGCAAAATAAAAATAAATATTGCTGATATTTTTTGGTATTCCAATCATATTCCTTATCTAAAACAAACAATCTTTTTATTGCACACAATCTTGACATATTTAATTCGGAAAGCGCATGACGGTCTGAAAGTCGCCCTTTTTTAACAATAACTCAAAAACTGTGCATCGCAAAATTCTAAAAAAAGTTGATTTGTTTTCTAAATTAGGTGCTCTTTCAAATGACACCCCACTTGACCACATTTTAAATAGTGTTTTTACCCCTTCTCATATCCACCCTCTTAATAAATCTAACTATGAATATATGACACTTTTATATATTTTTTATTAAAAACTTACTAATCATTCTATCATTCCAATTACATTTGAATTTAACATTTGTAATCGAGGTAAGAAAACACAAAAAAACGTCATTATTCAAAATTATACAAAAACTGGTGAGGTATAAAATTCCAAAACAAACTTTTAAGGAATGCTGAAATGAAGCTCTTTCATATGATACCCTACTTGAATCTATTCATAAATGTATTTTCTCAAAGGCCTCACATCGTACCCCTATAAACACAACGAAAACCACTTTAGTTTATTTGTATCCGTCATTTCATGTGGACAGATTTATATAAGTATTTCTCCCATTTCTATGCCATTGGATGCCATCGAATATGGAGCATATAGAGCAATTCCACGTCACCGCAACATCGATGTTCCTGACCCCCTCTGATTTCGATAAAATTTCATATACAGATAGCCAATGACAAAATAAAAATACCATTTCTTTAAAAAAATTAAATTTCACTCTAGAGATGACACAGGGTGGCGGCAAAGTTTTAGGGACTGGCGAAACATGAGTATCTTTGAATATCGATTGCTAACGATTGACTAAACCGATTTAAGTCATTTATAGCTCATTGGAAAGGTAATTGATAGGACTTATAAAAAAAATTACTTACAATTTTTTAATAATTTTTTAAAAGTGTGTTAAACTTAAAAAAGATTTTCAAAGATGGCGCTGTTGGGGGTACCCTCAGTTTTACCACTTTTTTCCAGAAAAAAAATGTTTAATTAGTTCGTAATCTAAAACGAAAGTTTCCCAAGTACATAATTTCTCGTTTTAAAAATAAAATTTTTACAAAATTTTCATTTCCGTTTTTTTTTTCAATTTTTTTTTTAACCAATGCAGTAAATCATCTATTTAACTCAACCCACCGGAATTCTTGTTTTATAATAATTTAATGACCATTTAACTATTTTAAGGATACAAATTAAGTATTTGAGGGTGTGAATGCTTTTCACATAATTTATATTTTCATCCATTTATACCTGTCCGAAATTAATTTTAAAGGCATGGACAGATCAAGTACCGTACTTTGTTACTTGTTAATGATAATACCTGTCATAAAATGAGAGCGCAGTAATGAAAATAATAGTCTTTAGAGATATTTTGAGCGTATAGCATCATTACTAAATTCATTTGTCAATCTTGTTAAAAAAATATTTGTGTTGTGTTAGCAAAGAAGCTTCAAAGTGTTTTAATAGTTAAAATAAGTTTTTTTAAAACATGAGTAAAACATGAGGCCGCCACCCTGTGTCATCCCTAGAGCGAAATTTAATTTTTTGAAAGAAATGGTATTTTTATTTTTTCATTGGCTATCTGTATATGAAATTTTATCGAAACCAGAGGGGGTCAGGTCACATGATAGAACAAATGCTGTTGCGATGACGTGGAATCGCTCTATAATTGAAGAAACATTACAATTTTTTCAAGAATTTCGCGGTGCACAGTTTTTAAGTTTTTGTCTCAAAAGTACAACTTTCAGAACGTTATCCCCTCTCTACGTTTCGACGCTGATTGACAGCACAGACAGGAGGTTTAGTAAATTTTTAACAAAAATTATAACCAAGTCTCAAATAATTATATTTCTGTGTTTTTAGCGGATGAAGACGGGAATTCGATGGAATTCGGGATGGGTGAAAACAAGGTTTTTTTGAACCAAATAAGTGGAGTGTCAATTGAAAGACCACATAATTTAAGAAACATTGGAATTTTGAATTTTAGTGCTATTTTTAGTATGTACAACCCCACCCCTTCTAACTTTCGACGTTGATTGACAGGAATAAAATTTCTTTATTTTATTTTAAACATCTCGAGCCTCTACTAATAGCTTTTATGTTCCTTCTTTTCTTTTGAAACTTAACTCTATCTAGCTCCCTATTATAATGTTAAAACTTGTTTGATTAAACCACGTAAAACCACATTTGGTTTCCTTGCTGATTTACTCTTTCATTGCGGATCTCTTCATATGTAGAATGTAAGCAAGGGTCCAGCTTGTGTTTAACCTATTGAACCGAGTTTGTAAGAAAGAAGGTCTAGTCTCAGGAATCGGCATTTGTAGTGTGGTACAACAGGTAGGCTCCAGGATATATACGTGGCAACCCGCTATAATTTTTTGGAGGCAAGTTGCAGCAGTTTGACTATCTTTCGTGCATTCTTATGATTTATTAAGTAGAGAGTTTCAACCGTTTAGTGATCTATGTTGAATTATATACGTGCATGGTAGGCCAGCAAAATACCTTCGAGAAGTTATTAATGTAAATCTGGTTGTTTGTGTTTATCATTGTAAGGTCTAGAGACCCGCATCAAATTGTGTTTCTAAAGATGAGAATTCAGCTGAAGCTTGCCAATACATTGATGATTCTTCCTATTTGATTTAAATCTACCAATTTGTTTAGAAAACTTCGGCTTAACAGCATAACGGACTAGAATAGATAAAAACTACTAACTAGTTTATTCAAGCGTAGCAATCTGACAAATCTTGCTGTGTTTATCACGTACTAATAAGTGCCAAATCCTTGCATCGATCTACATAAGATTTATCACAACATGTGTAAGGAATACTGATCCTGATAGTGCAATCACTGTCAGAAACATTAGGAAAACTGCGTGCCTTGTGAGGTTTAATTCTGACTAATTTCAATCTTGCGAGTTCAAGAATGTTTTTCCCAGCCCAGTACAAGTGCAGAATAGCACGCAAACAACATAAAGCAGAGAAGGGATTTAAATAAGTAAGGCTCATGAGCTCTGACGACCCCTAAGGACGGAGGAACCAAGACCGTCATACAGACTACTTAAATATATATTCATTAAATGTTTAACGAAAAATTGAAATATTTCACTCACCTCTCATTTGTTCATGATTGATTCCACTCTTCACCCTCTTCCTCCTTAGACTATCATACTGAGTAGCCTATAGTACTTAAAATAACAATATGTAACGAATTTTTAACTTTTGAAAAAAACTATCATTTTATTTACGCCGGATAACTCAGAAATTATTAGAAACTGAAAAACTGACTTTACACACAAACACATCCTAATCTTGGAAATCTCTTATGTTTTTTTTCATAATCACAGAAAAATTTAAGCTATTATTTTATTAACATACGTAAAGAATAATTTAATCAAAAACCAAAATTAAAAATTATAAAATTTAAAAAAGCTTACATTATATTTTTGCTTCACTGTTGTCTTCATCATGACTCCCTTTATTCACAATTCCCTTTATTCATATTTCTGATTGATATTTAGCACACTTATTACATGGAAACAATGATACATAAATTTGTTCTTCCTTTGATATACGAATAATTTTTATTTGAAATCACATGCACTTCTGCATGCACCACGTATAGATTTTAATGTAATCAATTCTTTTCCCCCAGGAAAATTCATCATCACTGCAGCCAATTGGAAATCCGTTATAACCAATCCCCACAATTTAATTATCGTTATAGTTAATTTTTTTTTATTTATTTAGGGCACTAGATATCACTAATATATTATAATTGTTATTGTTTAGTTAAAACACACTTTCTTGATATTGTAATAAACTTCGTCCAGAATGGGTTAATTTAATTTACTCATCAATAACCAATACATTCTGCAAAGATGAATTAAAAGTTAACTCCTTTTAACTAATACATTTTGCATAAATTAATTAAATATGATTTCGCTAATGTTTACATTTATGCAAGTATGAATGAAAATAGGTGTGGCCTATTCAAGATGTACGTACTACGTAATATTGATTTGTAGAAAGTAAATTAGAGAAGTTTCGATTTATTTATTTTTTGGATATAAATAAGCGAACAAAATATCAAATAGTCAGTTTTACTTTTGCAATTAAAAGTGTTTATAAATATTCGCAAGTATAAGGAATAATCACTATTAGTACCCAGGCTCAAGGTGGTACTTGAGCCTGGGTACTAATAGTGAAAGAATTTGAACTTAGTGGAATAGTAAATACAGATTTTACGATTCCGAATATTATTGATTCAAATTGTGGAAAAGCGGTGAAATTTATCGTACATAAATTGGAGACCCTGGAATTTATTGTAATTAAAATCGGAAGTTGCTGTAACTGGTTGATAAATAAAGTTTGAGATTTTGTTAACTAAAGATCTGTCTTTTTTTACTGTCGTATTTGCTCAATAATAGAAAAGAACCAACGAAGAGTCGTTGCAATATCTACATGTTTTTTTAACTTATAGATATCAAAAAAGTGTGTTTTAACTAAACAATAACAATTATAATTAATTATCGTTGTTTACGTTTACGCACCATTACGTTTTGCTACCAGAAATGCAGTTGCCGTAAAATATTCAGACCAGTGAAGACAATCACCATGTTTTATGATTTGGTCTTGTTTATCTTTTTCCATAAATTTAAATTTATAATAAATGAAAACACCTGATAAATTTTTTTTTTTAAATCGATGTATAAATAAATTCTTTGCCAATTTCATCACATTAAACATAGTGTATTTCATCACATTAAACATCACATCACAAACAAATAATTAAAAAAACTCGACATCACCATAAGCAAAAAAACTTGAAAAGTTTATTAAAATCACAAAAAAAATATTTACATGTTTATTGTTGAAATAAAACTAAACCTCAACTGTAGCGTACAAAAATATTGCGATTTTTAAGAAAATTAATAAAATTATATTTGTATCATTTTTAGAATAAAAATTAACATTGTCCGTCGTAACAAATAGTTGCGCCAATGTACATTACGATAGTTGAACAATATCAATAATATAGTACAAATTTATCGTGACCACAATATCAATGTTGATGTTAAAAATACTAGCGGCATAAAAAAATATTTTTATAAATCCAATCAATAGTTGTCGCTAAAAGAACGTTCGTCGTAGTAAAAAAATATATCGCTTTATGACTATATGGCATTCGATCGGTATTAATTAATTGATGCTAAATGTTAGGCCAAGTTTTGTCGTTTTCACTTGCCGAAAGTACATGATTTACAACTTTTTGATTTATATTTATAATTTCCTAACATAATAAGCAGAATGGTTTCCCTCAAAATGTTCTCTTACTAATACTTTTTCGCCTTTATCTAAAGGACAAAGAGTTACCAACACGCACCTTTTACTCCGAAGAGTTTGGCTTTGTAAGGTGAGGGTCTAACCCTTCAAAACCCATCCGAGAAGTGGCTGTGATTTAAAAAATGTATATTCCGCATGGGACATCGCCTTTCTGGTGTTTTCGGGGCCGAGGATTACGAAGCCGAGGTCAAAATAAAATAAGGGTGGTTCCGACCTCTTGAAAACCGTGGCAGTGATACAAAAAATTAAAAGTTCGCATCAGAAATCCTCTCTTCAGGGTTTTCGGGGTCGTTGACCACGAAGCCGAGGAGCAATTAAATAAATCGAATTTCGATAGAAAAAAGAATTTAGATAAAAATTTTACTTTTTCCGTTTTCGATATAGTTGATTGATTTATAAGCTGAAGAATTTCATTTTCAAGTATGGGATTCTTACCGTAGAAAAATTTGAATTTATGTATGAATTTCCTCTTCATCTGTTTACAGTCGGTACTAGCTAGAACTAAAGCTTATGAAAGGAGATCTATACACATACTTTCTACTACTTCTAATCTTTCCCGCATGGTATGCCTTTTTCATCGATCTCGTGGTCTCATATGTATCAAAACCTTTATTCCTTTGTCCAAAAAAAGACAACATGACATGCCCTGCATGGAGAACAAAAGTAGTTTAGATTTTGAAGCATTTTATGATTTGATTATTATTATTGAAGAATACGTAGTAAGAGACATAAGTATTAGTGTTTGTGTCATTGTGTTGTTGAAAAGTTTTTATTTGTGAATAAAATGAATAAAACGTTTTTTGATATCAGTAGAGTCAATAAATTAACTTTAACTGACTTTAGTCAATAAATTAATTTTGATATCAGAATCAAAGTCAATAAATTAACGTAATATAGCAGATTAGTTCAGAGAGAGCTTTAAGAATATTGATCGATTTTACTTCGGTATGAAAGACCTACGTATTACATTCATGAGCTCAAAGTGAAATTCTTACCCCCACTTTTTTTGACATTTCTCGACGTTTTAGGACCTGCTGATTCTAAAAAAGCAAAAAAAAAATGTATGTCTGTCTGCCGGCCGTCCGTCCGTCCGGCTGTCCGTTCACCGTCATTACCTACGCTGCAGGGAAAACCGCTGGAGGAATTTCAAAAATTTTTTTTTCTAAAAATAGGTATACTCAAGGGACAGGTCCGAAAGGACGGTGTGTTCGATAACTGTACCGGAAGTGTGTCAAAAAATCATTATGTGTGTCAAAAATAGCAACTTTTCATATTTTTGGCTTAAAAACGTTCATTTTAAGTGATTACGAGTAGGAACATTAAATTTGGAGAAATCTTGATGGTAGGGATTTGTATGTGAGATCGAAAACTAGATTATTGCATTATAAGTTTGTCAAAAAAATGTTGTCAAGTGTGTCAAAAGAAAGATTTTTATTTATTTTTTTACCTAATTTTTTGGAAAAAAAATAAAATTAATTGTTTGTTTGAAATGAGATTTTATTATTATTGAGAATTATTGCATTATAAGTTTGTCAAAAAAATGTTGTCAAGTGTGTCAAAAAATAATTTCATTTATTTTTTAGCCAATTTTTTGGAAAAAAAATGTAGCTGTTTTTATGACGTAAATGTAATTGAAAATGAAATTGAACATGGAAATTTTTGAATTTGTTATAGTTTTTGAAATATTTTTGGAATTTTGAAAAAGTTTGTATATTTGATTTTGTAATAATTTTTGCAATATTTTTAGAATTTCGGAAAAAGTTTTAATTTTTGATTTCGTAAGAATTTTTGGAATATTTTTAGAATTTTGAAAAATTTTCAATTTTTGATTTAGTTATAATTTTTGCAATATTTTTAGAATTTTGAAAAAAAATAGAATTTTTGAATTTTATATATATATATATATATATATATATATATATATATATATATATATATATATATATATATATATATATATATATATATATATATATATATATATATATATATATATATATATATATATATATATATATATATATATATATATATATGTATATATATATATATATATATATATATATATATATATATATATATATATATATATATATATATATATATATATATATATATATATATATATATATATATATATATATATATATATATATATATATATATATATATATATATATACTAGGAGGGCCCGGCGTGCTTCGCTACGCTTATAAATAAAGTTTTTGCGTAGACATTTTGTTGACGTAGAAGCAATGATTTCAAAAAGTGGTAATGAGAAATGCTACCATATAATTTTTAATTTTTCTTTTTAAATATATGAATGAAAAATAATCAGAACTCTAGCTGATCAGTTCGGATATATGAAAAATTAGCGAAGCTTACTTGAAAACTTATTTGATCGCTAATTTTTCATATGCTAATTTTTCATACGAAGCTTACTTGAAAACTTATTTGATCGCTAATTTTTCATATATCCGAACTGATCAGCTAGAGTTCTGATTATTTTTCATTCATATATTTAAAAAGAAAAATTAAAAATTATATGGTAGCATTTCTCATTACCACTTTTTGAAATCATTGCTTCTACGTCAACAAAATGTCTACGCAAAAACTTTATTTATAAGCGTAGCGAAGCACGCCGGGCCCTCCTAGTATCTATTATCAAGAGATGCACCACGTACATCAACACTCATACCATTATCACGTCGACGATACAAAGGATAACCATTCACAGATTCTTTAGTATTTTCAGAAAAAGGTTTTGGAAAATTCTTACTACATTTACCATCTCTCATACAAACAGAATTGGGATTTAGAGCACCACATGGTCCATGCATCATATGACGTTTCACATATTCATGTAATTTAGGAAAAAGAATGGGATCAGGGATTTCAGTCCATACAAATTTATTAATCATTTCATTTCCATCAATTCTATCTTCATCTGATAAATTTAACAAAATATGGGCATGCGGAAGACCACGTTTTTGAAATTCAATGGTATAAATAAGTGCTTTGACAGAACCGAAAATCTTTTTTTTCATTAAACAATCTATGAGCTCTTTAAGTTTCACTTTAAACACACGCACAACAATATCAGGACGAAAATTCGAAGACTCATAATTACTCAAATTATCAACAATTTCTGGCCATTGAGGATTACATGTCATTGTTATAAATAAAGAAGGTTTACCGAAATGTTGTACAATAGACATTGCATCCAAGTAATTTTGATACATGTTACGTGGTGAACCGGTGAAAGAAGATGGCAAAATTACTTTACGACCAACTACTTGCATATTATCATCGCCATTGCGATTTTGATGCAAGAAATCTGTTAAATTATTGTACAAATCAGCACGAAGAGCAGATTGATTTGAACGAATGTAATGAAGCCGTGTACCTTCGATACGAACATACATATCAACAATCCATTGAAGAAATAAAGGATAAGCTAAAGGATCCAAAGAAGAATCAAGGACAGAAACAGAACGAATTTCATTTGCATTTTTTGAAAAAACAATCATATTTCTTTCAAAAGGTGGTTCACCATCATCATTTTTAAAAATAGCAGCCACATCAGTTTGAACAGCATCATTAAAACGACGAATATCACATTCTCTGTTAACTTTTATAACCATTGACACATCAGCAGTAACATTCTCAGGTCTTTCACAAAATTCATGCATTGATTTGAAAGAACGAACAAAAGGATTCACACGATCTAACTCAAAACCTATCTCACGCATAAGAAAAATTTCACATACATTGGTATTTCTATTCATTCTCATATTAGCAGCAGTATCAACATCATAAAAATATAATTGTGCATACATTGGAGGTCGACCATAAGCAGGAATTAAAGCACCAGTACGATGATAAAAAATATTATGAATTTTAAAATGATAAATACCACGTGCAGTAGAATCCGCTATATTACATTCAGAACTGATCATTGCAAATGCCGAATTATAGGAACGAACATTTGAAAGAAAACTTTTAGAACGTTTTTTTATAGCATTATCATTTGAATTCAATCCTTCGAAAATATTAGAGAAAAATGCATTTTCAGAAAGAGGAGGTAAATTGACTTTGCCTTTATGGCAACACAAAGAAAACGCTTCATTATTATTTAAAGTAACTTCTCTTGCAAAATGTTTGGCATGACAAAAATGACAACTCATATCCAAAGCACCACAAACATACGAATCAAAGTTACCTGGAATCACATTCAAAGCACACTTGAACGAATCTCTCAAAATTACAAAGGGAATTTCATCATTCACCACATTCAATTCTAAATCATTCGCAACATTCATGACACCATTCATGACACCGTTCATGACACCATTCATATCATCAACATTCACTTCATCATTCACAACAACATCAGCTTCAGCATTCATTCCATCATTATTACCATTCATTTCATCATTCATAAAATCAACATTATTACGCATATTACGCATATAATCTCTTTTATTCCGACGACTCGATGTACCACTCACATCCAAACGACGTTTACGACGTAGTCTTGGCATCGAAATAAATAAATATATCAATATATCAAAAATATGAAATAACTCAAATATCAAAATATCTCAAAAATCTTTATATCAATAAAAAACAAAATAATCGAAAAATATCGAAAACCGTCCTTCTTGAAAGATAAAAGACGACTAAAATATAAAATAAATACGACGACTGAAATGAATATAAAATAAATATAAAAATTTTCGTTTTTGTTATTCGTTGTTCGGTTCGATAGCTAATATATAAAAAAGAAAAATTTTAAAGCATTGTTTTAAAGCAAAAAGAAAGATGTATGTAAACTTATAATGCATATGTATAGAAAAAGTTTTCCGTATATAATAACTTTTTTATTTATGATCCGATTTGTTTGAATCCGGATCCGACTATAGGTTACACTAATATCAGTTAGCTGTGAAAATTTCAAATGAATCCATCTGCGAATAAAAAAGCCTAATGCTCCACAAAGTTTTAATCTAGCGTATTAATATATATATATATATATATATATATATATATATATATATATATATATATATATATATATATATATATATATATATATATATATATATATATATATACATATATATATATATATATATATATATATATATATATATATATATATATATATATATATATATATATATATATATATATATATATATATATATATATATATATATATATATATATATATATATATATATATATATATATATATATATATATATATATATATATATATATATATATATATATATATATATATATATATATATATATTTAGAATTTTGAAAAAAGTTTCATGTTTTGATTGTGTAAGAATTTTTGGAATATTTTTAGAATTTTGAAAAATTTTTAATTTTTGATTTTATTATAATTTTGAAAAAAGTTTTAATTTTTGATGTTGTAATAATTTTTGCAATATTGTTAGAATTTTGGAAAAGTTTAAATTTTTAAGAATTTTTGGAATATTATCGGAATTTGGAAAAAGTTTAAATATTTGATTTCATTCTAGTTTTTGGAATATTTTTGGAATTTTGAAAAAGTTTTATTTTATTAAATTTAACGATATTTTTGGAATTTTGATTATAATTTTCCGGCAACGTATTGATGTTTCGTGTTCGTTTTGTAATAAATTTTTAAGCAGAGATAAACAATACTTGTACTTTAACAAAGAGTTATGTTTGATATACATCGCTGCCCAAAACTAAAAACCATGTCCTCATAAAAGTTTTTTGCCGAAAACTATATCAAAATCATTAACTCAGACCGAAGTCTTGATATCTCAGAGCTGTGAGATTTCAGCCCCTCCATATTTTAGATGTTCGAATCCAATGCTTGTTAGAATTACAAAACTAAATATAAAAATAATAAATCTGATGAGAATTTGAACGCTAAGGAAAAGCTGCGCCGCGCTAGATGTGCACTGTTGGATAGGATAATTAGTAAATTCAGATCACGACAGAACCGCACAGCTTTAAATCCAATTGATTGGGGTTGGGAATTGAATCCCATTCGAATGACAGAACCACCCGCGCCAAAAAGTATTATCAATACAATAATATGTAGATATCAAAAAGGATGTGAGACAACTTGTGGTTGCAGAAAGACGCTATTCTTTTTACATTATTTTAACTTGTAAATTTTGTTACCGAACCAATTGCAATAATTGCCAGCTACCTGAAACTACTGACATTGAGTTGGTTGAACTGGCTTGCTCAATCATAAATATGAAGAAAGACCCACCAATCTTGAGGTATTGGAACCACCTTGCTTTTGGACCTTGTCTTCGTTATCAGCAGTCCCGAATCCCACCAAGAGACGATTACATGAGGTGAAAATTTGAATTTTCAAAAAACTTATCACTGTTACTGTTTGAGGAGGTTTCGCAGGGTGGAAACACCCTGAATTTTTTCATTTTTTGTGGTAATGAAGGGTTTAGTGCTGATGCATATTCCTGAAGGTTTAAGAAATTCAGGAAAAAGAATTTTTAAAATCGGTGCTGTTCCACTACTTTTTCAGATTTTCCGGCTTATTAATGGGAATAAATATACTAAACCCTTCCCACAGACCAATGTTTTGACACCTCACATTGGGACGTTTTAAGCCCTTCATATATTATATTTACTTTGAGGTTGTATATTGAATTTATGGAAATTTATTGAAATTTTCGGGTTTTCATAAGATTTATTCGGGTTTATATTGTGTAATAGTTTGTAGCCCTGAATCGACATTTGAACCAAAAGTCAGTATTACAAATACCCAATAAATGGTTGAAAGTAGTTTCTAGGTAGTTTTGTCCGATCTAGTGATTGCATATGTGTTCGTGGCTTCTTGTTCCTTCTTTCCTCCAAAACCTTTCTTGCGCCCAAAACCTTACAAAAGAGTTCATCTAAACTTTCAGTTGTTATGTTAACTTAAAGTCCAAGTAAAACTTCTTTTTTCTTTTCCTTATATATGCATATGTCAGTATTTATAAGCAATATCTTAAATATTTTTTATGTGAATCCGTTCTCCCTTTCCACTTATTTCGCTGGCAATTTCTTCTGTCATGACACAATAAAAACGAATTTCAAAAAGCACTTTGCTTTTTAATACTCAATCGATCATAAAAGGAAAGAAAAATGGCAAAATAAAGTGAAAAGAATTTTCTTTTAGTTAAAGAAAATAATATAAATGAGCAGATAAAATAGAAATGGTTGACACTTGTTGGTTAGATATTTAAAGTGTGTCTAGCAACAGATTATATTTGATTTGACTAAAACAATTAAATATATGTTGAATTTAGCTTAAAGCTTAATTGTTGCATAAGCTGATTAGATCATTTCTTTTTTAGAGAATAGTATAATTTCTGGTTTGAATTCATGACACGTAATCAGTTTATGTTTCCCCACAATATCAAAATCACATCGTCTTTATTCTACAATTTTATTATTATTTCCCTTAACTTAAGGGTATATAAAAAAAGATGAATGTGTATGATATGAAAGAAATAATTGTGCTATAACTTTTGTGGTATGCCTTCTACATAACAAAGCAAAAATTGAAAAATGTAGAATAGAAGTTATCGCCAGTAATAAAGATTAATATTTGACAGTAAAATTTCACTTTTAAAAATCCTTTTAACCACAATGTAAAGGATTTCGGTATTAGGACATATACATTTGAAGTCGTACCTTAAAATTTATGTTTGGATTGGTTTAAAAAAAAAACTCATTGCAATCAGTATTACCGTATTTATTTATGACAGTCATTAACTCATGCAATAAACGTTGTCGCCTTTTTTTTACCATACATGTGATGACAAAAATTTTAGTTATATGCAGTCTTAAAAATTTTCTAAGAAAATCGTTTATTTTCCTTTTTTTTTTTAATAATTTTTTTCTTTTAAAGAGGAAAATCAAATTAAAATGTCAAGGAATTTTTCAATCTAATTCATTTTAAAAATTCTCGTATATTTCCATTATTTTATAGCAAAAACCATTTCCATTTGAATTCAAAATAAGACGGAAAAGTTATAGAAATTCAATATTTTCACAAAAAAAAAAATATAAGAAAACGTTTTAAATTAATTTATCAATACAAGTTTTTCATGGTAAAGATGGGAATTTGTACAAAAATAAAAAAAATAAAAGTAAAATAAAATCAATTAATTTAATTTTCTTTTTATTATCTGAATTCTATTCTTTATTTAAATTAAAACGCCTAGTACCTGACACACTTATCATTCATTATGATTCAATCGACGTTTGAGTTCATGTTTTTGAAATGAAAAGAAAATGTTGGCGCCGGTTTACATATTCGTGGTTATATTGTAATAATAGAGTTAATTGTTTAATTAGAGGATGTGTTAGCTTACTTTTTGTTTGAACAAAAACTTCATCAATGTCCTTCACGTTTTGCAATATGATTAGTAGCATATCGGTTTTCCAAATGCGCAAGAGATGAAAAAACCCGAAAAAAATTATATAAAAGATAAAAGCCATTTAGTATTGATCAACAGCTACATTCAATAACCATAATCACCAGAACCACCATTTTTGAAGACTTCGAAATGTCCCTGTATACATTCAAAAGCGCTAAGAGCGCTGAGAGAATATTTGAATGACTATGAAACCACTTCCAAAAAATCTGACTGTATCAAGCCTGTCTTGATAGTATGCAGTACGATAAAGAATGCTATCTAAAATGTCTGCAGGGACGAAACACCAGGTCCGCAAAGGAGAACTATAAACTGACAAAGGAGGGGCTCTTACATAGAGCATAAAAAATTAAAATCTGTGGCATGGTTTCAGACCTCCAAATCATTTAATCAATTTCAAATAGTCTGCAAGAAAAAATTTTACCACCACCAATGTATAATAAGTTCGGATGTTATATCATCGATACCAGATGATTTATTAAGTTTTAATTTTTTCAGCGCCTCATCAAATTCTTCTTTTGTGGGCTCGTTTAGATTTCATTGTCGCCCAGCAACAAGTCTAATGCTAATGTTAATAAGATTCCTAAAAATGTGTCGCAAGTATCTAAATTATCTTTAGGATTTAGTTATAGCTTTGTTTTGAATAACAGTAAGGACGGCTTGAGGTCCTTTCTTGGAGGTTTTAACCAGTTGAAATAAGTTATATGATTGATGTTCTCAATTGAAGTTTTCATTCTTCTCACACCCCCCTCTTCATTCATCTACATAGTGTAACGAACACAGTCCATTCCTGATAGTAAAATCACTATCAGGAACATTGGGGCAAAACGCGTGCCATGAGAATTTTAATTTCCGACTAGCGCAGTCTGTGAATTCGAGTATGCCTTTCCTAAGCCCAGTAAAAATGCTGAATTGCACGCAAAAATTTTACAAGAAGATGCATTAAAATGAATAAAGGACAGAGTCTGACGACTCCAAAAGTCGAAGGAGGCAAGACCATCACACAAATCACTTCTTCTACGATTGATACATTTAAAAAAAATAAAAGGTTTCATTCACCCTAGTATTTACTGGCCGTTGATCCAACATTTCTTGCCTCAGTAAATAAGCCAATCATAATTAATAAACTATAAATTAATATAATAAAATAAACAAACGTTGCGCCTTTAGTCCCGACGATTGTTGAATCAAAACAATGCCATCAATAATCTAATATACACACGGCTCCAAAGCATTTACGTGTAACATCATTTTGGAAAAATTGAGAAGAAGCGCAATTTTTTTAAAGCTTGTTTAGAATCGCAATAAATTGTTTTGGGAGCTTCCTTTCCATTTTTATAAAATGCAGTTACACGTAAATGCTTTGTTGCCGTCGATACTATTATTTTCGTTGCACCAAAGTTACCGGCGAATGTTGAATATGAGTAATGTATCAATAAAACAATAATCGTTGCACCAAAGCCACAGACGATTAATGAATGGGAATAATTACTTCAATAAAGCAATATAAAATGAACATCGTTGCGCATAATGTACCTGCGATTGTTGAATATCAGTAATGAAGCAATATAATTATTAAAGCTGATGCTAAATATTTCTTTCTATTGGATGATACAAAAAAATCCAAGGTTAGAGATAAAAAACATCCAATATATATCATTCCACATTTAGTTAAACCCAAATGCAATGCTGATCCTGCCCAAATTATTCGATGATACTTCACCTTGCAGACGCCCAATTTATTTAACTATCCAATCTTAAATTTTCTCTTCTACTATTCATAATATGTTCAGTCTTTATTTGGTGACTTTTAGCTGTTATAATGCTCAGTCACACAATATTTAGAAACATTGACCTTTATTTTTTATAATGATCACCTAATTTCATTATAGTTTTCTATGAGTTGTTATACAATAAAAAAAATTCAATACCAGAAGAGAAGCCACCAACGATTAATATGAAAAGCTTAATTTTTTCTAAATAATTCTCCATATAGTTTGCCGATTATAGCTAATACCACCACAAACTTAAGTCTTTTTTTCTCAAACGTTATCAAAAAATAGTATATAACTTCACTTCAAATTATAAGCAGAATTAATTAGAAAAAATTTCACGCTTGAAAAATTTATGGATTTAAAACAATCCACTTTCGAAAAGTACTACGAGAAAGTTTATTTTCAAAAACAACATAAGATACATAAGTCAAAAATAGATTAACGAAAAAACAAAAGAAAAAAAGAAACCAAAAAAATCATTGAAATTTTTTTTTTTTATTTTAACTTTATTGACTAAGGCGTGAGCCCATATCGCCAAAGGGGTACATTTTAGTTCACCCGATTTATAGGAGGATGCATTTTGATTGTGTCTCTATGACCAATTAAGAGTTCAGTACACCTTACTTGAAAATTAGACAAGTGGTTACCGATATTAGACACCGAAGACAATCAAAATTCACACTCCTATAATCGGGCTTTCAGTATATAGAAATACAAATTTATATAAATCAAATTGTCCTAGGAAGGACAAAATCAACTACATCATGATAACCTGTCTTGAAAGATATGAAACATGTCCTCTAATGTCGTCCTGCGCAAGACCAAAACATTTAAAATGAATTATGTCTGTCAGTCCGACATTATTGGAAGAATTCCATATCTTTTCAAAACACCTCATGATGTAGTCGATTAAATATTAATTGAATGATAGTTATTTATAAGAAAAAATTACTATAAAAAATTAAGTTATATAATAATATTGTGGGGTAGCGAAAATCCGAAATTCGACGTCCACGCCGTGCTGCCTGGGTAATGCTGACAGAATTAGATTGGTGTATTGGAGACAAGCAGAGTAAAAACTGCTTAGTCAATGACGCTACATCACGGCGAATTGGCGCCTTACAACCAATGCGACTCAAGCGTCTGTTCTCCATGTCAGGGGCGGCTTGGAGCGGGCGTCTGTCTTGAATCAAGCGGCTCGCTATATAAACGTGTAAAAAGGTTGTTTTTGGTGACCTTAATATGCAGAACGGACCCATTCACGACAATTTGGGTTGGGCCTAAGGTTAACACCCTAACCCTGGAAAAAAAACTAATATGTTAAATTTGGTTATCAGAAAAAGAATAACAGACCCGGACAAAACAACAGAATTTTACCTGGACGTGAAAAAGGACCAGACTACCGAATCGGAACGTGGAACGTGTGCAGCCTGAGCGCTCCTGATGCTCTTATAAGTCTGGAAACAGAGGCTGAGAGGTATAGGATGGATATTATTGCTCTACAAGAAATTAGACAGCCGATAATCGGAAAACAAGATTTGGATAGTCACTCTCTATACTGTAGTGGTCATCCTTCTCAAAGAGAATTTGGAACTGGCTTTCTTGTTGGTGCACGCATACAAGAAGCCGTGATGAAATTCATCCCGGTCAGTGAGAGGATCTGCTACCTACGTGTACGTGGTACATATAACAATATTTCTCTTATTGCCGTGCATGCACCTACTGAAGCTAAGACCGTCGACGAGAAGGATGATTCTACATAGAACTGGAAGAGGTTATGAAACAAACACCCACACGCGACTTCATTATGGTTCTTGGTGACTTTAATGGACAGGTTGGAAGAGATATCTTTTATGGAAATGTGGTGGGTCCCAACAGCCTGCATTTGAATTCGAATGATAATGGTGAGAGAAGAACTGAGTCTGCATTATCAAATAATTTGAGAATTGCCTTTCCGCATCGATCGATTCATAAACAGACTTGGGTCTCACCGAATGGAAACACTCGAAATCAAATTGATCACGTTCTAGTAACAGCACGATTCTTTTCGAGCGTTCCGGATGTGCGATCCTTTAGAGGTGCATACATTGGAAGTGATCACTTCCTTGTATGTGCAACGATAAGGTTCCACTTCCCAAATCCAGGCATTCCAAAATTCGATCAACGGAAACGTTTTAACATCTCATCATTAAAAAATGCTGAAACAGAAGAGAGATATCAAATCCATATTGCTGAAACATTGGATAAATCAGAAACCATTAATGGAGACGTTGATAAGTCATGGTATTTGCTCAAAGATGCTGTTTTAAGCGCTGCTGAGGGAATACTTGGACGACCACAGAACCACTCCCAGAAGCCATGGATGGATAAAGCATGCCTTGACGCTATTCAATACAAAAGAGATTGCTATCTGAAGTGCCTACAAGGACGCAACACCAGGTCCACGAAGGAGAACTATAAACTGGCAAGACAAGCCGTTACAAAGCTATGTAGACGAACGAAGAGAGAATGGTGGAAGAGACAGTGTGAGGAGATTGAAAGCTTCAATAAGGAACATCAATCGTGTAACTTCTTTCAACAGGTTAAAACCTTAAAGAAAGGTCCTCAAACTAGATCGACTGCTATTCAAAACGAAGATGGGGAGCTACAAGTAGACCTTAAAAATATTTTAGATACTTGGGCCGCTTATTTTGAGAATCTTCTTAACTTAAGTGACCAGCAACAAGTCGGGCGACGAGCAAAGCTTATCCGTGCGTCAAAGGTACATGTAGACGAACCCACCAAAGAGGAATTCGATGCGGCGCTGTCAAAACTAAAATGCAATAAAGCACCTGGTATCGACGATATAACATCCGAAATGATTGTACATGGTGGTGAAACTCTATCCTTAAGATTGTTTGAACTGGTTCAAATGATCTGGAGGACTGAAACCATGCCACAGGACTGGAACACAGCTATGCTGATACCAATCCATAAAAAAGGTAATCGCCTACAATGTGCAAACTACAGAGGAATTGCTCTCCTCTGCACAGCATATAAGATCTTTTCCTACATTTTGCTATCCAAAATCAATCCTTTTGCTGAACAAATTTTTGGAGAATATCAGTGTGGTTTAGGGCGGGGTCAAGGTACCACCGATGCACTTTTCTCGATAAGGATGATTTTGGAAAAGTATCGAGAGTTCAACATACCTGTGCACCAACTTTTCATTGATTTCAAGCAGGCCTACGACTCTCTCGAACGAGAGACTCTATGGTCTGCTCTGGTGTCAAATGGAATTCCTGGTAAACTGGTATCACTATGCAAAATGACAGTACAGAACTCTCAATGCTGTGTACGAGTAGAGAACGAAATATCAAAGTTTTTTAAAGTCGACTCCGGTTTAAGACAAGGTGATGCTATCTCTCCTATACTTTTTAATCTAGCCTTGGAATATGTGTGCCGTCAAAAGAAACTACCGACTAACAACAATATCTTGTCAATAAACTCAGTACTAGGGTTTCTCAAACGGGATCCCGGGATCCCGTTTTCTCCGGGATCCCGGGGGTAAATTTTCATCCCGTTTTCCCGGGATTTCATCCTGGGATCCCGGGTATCCCGCTAATTTTTATTAACATTTTTTTGTACTTTTTTCAAAGATATTAAAAGTTTTCTCACTCGAAAATCGAGTAGTTTTTAATTCTTTTCCCTCTGTAGTAATTAATTTCGTTCAAAATTAGGAAAATGTTTTTTTTGACACATATGGTATCATGGTTTTTTTGTATGGTTTTTTTGACACATATAAACACAACAAATTAAAACCAATCAAACTTTAAATAGGTAGATTTTTCTGAGCAATCTACCTAAAACTTGCGCTTCATTTCTCTTAATTTATGTTTAATGGTTCTCTTGGACGGATGGTTAAATGGATGGTTCAATGGACGTTTCGTCACGAAAATTCAGACAAAATTGATTGATGGCGCCATTGACAACCTAGTTTTTTGAAAAATTGTTTAAAAATTAGTATTATGAATTTATTTTTGTTTTGTTTTTATGTATTCTTTTTTATTTAATTTTTGAAGTTTTTATAATTTAAAATAATGGAAATTTAAAAATCAATAGCGCATTTTTTGTGCTGTTTTAATTTTACACATTTTTCTACCACCCAATTAGAAAAATCTAGCTTTTTAGTGTTTCCCGGGATTTCCCGGGATCCCGGGAATTTAAAAATTTTTGTCCCGGCTTCCCGGGATTTGAATTTCTACGGGAAATGAGAAAGCCTACTCAGTACAGATGATTGCTTACGCTGATGATGTTGTCATCCTCGGCCGAAGTGAAGCTGTTATGAGTGAGACCTTTAAGTCGCTTGAGAGTGGTGCTAGGAAAATTGGTCTGCAAATTAACTACAATAAAACCAAACATATGAATGTTTTAAGAGAGGCAGAGAAGAAAGATTTGATGTCCGGCGATGAACGAATTGAGGGAGTTGAATCTTTTAAATATTTGGGATCAATGCTTGACTCAAACAACAGCATACTTACAGATATTAAAGCTCGAATCGCTGCAGGTAATCGAACTTTCTACTCAATTAAACCTCTCCTTGGATCACCGTATGTATCAACTAACACCAAGCTCAAGTTATACAAGACATTGATTAGACCGGTTGTGATGTATGGGTCACAAACGTGGACCCTTACACAAAATGACGAATCGCATTTATCTGTATTTGAGCGTAAGATTCTACGCTACATTTTTGGTCCACTTAAGACAGACGATGGAGAGTATAGAACCCGGTATAACTTTGAGATCAGAGACCTTCTTGAGGGTCCTGATATAATAGGTTGTATCCGTTCTAATAGGTTTGGGCATGTTCTACGAGCCGGTTCACAGTCTGGAATGATAGAAAAATGTACGTTAGTACCTCAGGAAGTGGTAGACCGCGAGGAAGACCACGACTACAATGGGAGACTGACGTAATAAACGACCTTAAAAAAATCGGCTGCCATGGTAATTATGTCGCTGTTGCGAATGACCGTGGTGAATATTCAAAGCTGATTAGCCTGGCAACGCTCCTACATGGAGCATGAACGCCTTAAAATGTTTTTATATGTTTTTAGTTATTAAATTAATTTTGTTCGTTATATAGCAGAACAGATTTAGTTAATTATGGATTTAATTGATTTTATATAAAACTTTAAATCAGAGTGTCAATAATTATATTGGATTAATAAAATCCAACAAATTAAATTTAATCCATTTAGATAACACACCATAAACACATAAAGTCATCAATATGTCATATTGAGACATATGTAATACAAGAGGTGCGTTGAAATACGACGACGACGTGACTTCCTCTTTAAAAAGTGTATGCAGCATAAAGATTGTAAAAAATTCCATGTGGATTTATAATTGATGTATAATATATACTCTTAAACCCGATCCTATGATATTTTACTTAATGGAAGTTTTAAACATGTTGAAACAAGTATGAAGACGTGATATATCAAATAAATGTTGATGTGCATTGTAGATTTGATGATGTAACCAAAATCTCCATTCTGATTGCAGAAACAGCATGATAAATTGTTGTATTTGAATTACAATTCACCAAAACACTTCATCCAACTAAATAATTTCACTCTTCCTTCAATCAGTAATAACATAATAATAACTTGGTGGTACTCTCGACAAGCGGCTCAATTGGGCTGTTCATGTTGAAACTAAATGCGCCAACGCAACTTGAGTTCTGTGGCAATGCAGGAGAGCTTTTGGTGGCAAATGGAGGCTGACTCCGAAAATGGTCTACTGGCTGTATGAGGTAGTTGTCAGACCTATTGTCAGCTATGGGTTTCTTGCATGGCTCTCAAGAGTTTTTGTTGGGAATTCGATAAAAAAACTGGAGGCGGTACAAAGGCTTGCTTGCTTATGTATCACTAGTGCTTTCAGGACATGGCCCACGAGTCTGCAGGTCTTATTACTGCTTCCTCCTTTGCATATATTTGTAAAAATGGAGGCTCTTAAGGCTACAAAAAGGCTTGAACTCTTGGAAACCCCCAAGGGCTGTAGGAAAAATCATCTAGCGCTATGGAGGTATTTGGAAGAACACTTGACAGATTTTTCCATGCTGACCGATGACACAGTACATCTACTGCCTTTCAAAAGCAGTATAGAGTTGTAATTCCAACGATTTCAGCTGATTTGCTATTGGACAGTGCGGCTAACACGTTGGACATCTACACAGATGGATCTCTCACTGAAATTTGTGCAGGAACTGCGGTTTACTTATCAGTAATGAAGATCTTGGGCTACAATTTCCTCTTAGCGAATACTGCACAGTCTTTCAGTCTGGGTATTGCTGTATTCACTCATCAACATATTATTTAAATCATCTGTTTATTTTGATACTACAATTTTTGGTATAAATGCAGAAATTATTCCACACTCCCCAGCTTATTGTGGTGATTTGATTGATTTCATCATCATTGAATTATAATGACCTGTATATTGGGCGCAGCATGGTGTGTACTATGAGGCAACATTGATATTAGTTTTTTTTTTGTTCAACAGTCGCCGTAATTTTTTTTTTTTTAATAAAATGTGTTGTGTAGTAGGCATTACAGTATCAAGTATGTGTCACAACAACACATAAAAACCTTTTAAGTCCAAGGTCCCACAACAACATGCGTTCTAAGGATGTTAATGGACGCAAATCTTTTTTTTTTTTACTTTTTTTTGTTATATAATGGATAACTAAACAATAAATCCCATCACAAATAAAATATGACATAGGCCAATATTTCGTGATAGCATAGGGAAAATAAAAATTGGCGCAACAATTCGGCGGGTTATTGTAGTACATATTTGATTATTATTCAATATACCTGCTTAAGTTACGAAGTAATTAAAAGTGGGATTAGAACACGAGTTACTGGGGTAAGTAAATCATTTGATTGGCGTTGGATTGGCGTGTGTATATATGTATGCATGTGTATGGTCTTGGTTCCTTTAACCTTTGGAGTCCCTGTTCCTTATTTGGATCATTTAAATCCGTTTTCATGTTTTCTTTTGCGTGCAGTTTTGCGTTTGTAATAGACTTTGGAAAAAACTTCTCGAACCCGCTTGGTTAATGCTAGTCGAAATTGAAACCTCACCAGGCACGCAGTTTCCCTATGGTTTCTGGTAGCTGTTGAACAATTAGGACCAGTGTTCATTATAAAAGCATGTTCAAATCGATGTTTAACCCATTGTTAAAATAGCATACATATTCGAGAAAGGTAGTGGAGCATATGTAATTTAATATATAATGTTTGAGAATTTTACTTAATTAGGTGCCGACTTGATCAACAATCTCGTTGCGTTCAACATTTATCACGAAGTCGTGAAACTGATTTAAAATTTTCTGGTTGGCCATTAAAATGTCGGTACCCCAAGAAATGGTTATTTTCTGAACCCAAACTAATTAAACCTGGTGTATATAACGGTTCAGTTTAGTTCCCACTTTAGCCTTGATTTATATCAGGGAGCTATAGAAATTCACCAATCCTTCAACATATAGTTTTGCATATTCTAGAACACTGCACAAGCTGTTCGTCACCGTATATTCAAAGGGTGAAAGGTCTGAACAAATAAATCTTCATGAGAGATATGCTGCAATAAATGTAAACGAGGACCTAAAAAAGTCACAAAGTAGGAAACTGATGGTGGATCAATTTTATCGACACAAAAAAATTGAATGCCAAATTGAGTTTTGATTTTAGGGTGGCAGAATAAAAGCTGATTTTCTAACACGCTTATCGTTTGCCAGACAATTCCCTTGTCTGAACCATAATTTAACATAATGTATTGAAAATCTTCAATAGATTTTCCCATTAAATCTTTTGTCTTTAAACAACTTGTTGTTTTAATTTATAAAAAATTTTTCTTATCATAAATTATATTATTCATTGTGCTGAATCCACTTTCGGTTTCGGCGGCAATTACATTTAAAATCCTTTTATATAGGATTAATTCTTTTGGATTCTATATCACGCACATCAACAAAATCTCGAAAATCGGTTTCTGAAATGATGTAGATATTTGGTTATTTTATTTAATTGCTTTAAATTTAAATCCATGAGGCTTCCAAAATATCATCATAGCCATTCGGCCATGTTTCCGAAATTAATAAATTAAAGTATTTTAAGAAATAGTTTCCATTTCTATCGTCTAACAGCAAATGATTTTTCATATGTTTTATTAAACGAACAAAAATGTATCTCTCGAAACTACAAGTAGGGTCTCATAATATGAAAAGGCTTTACTTGAGTATCCATTAAAAATTTGTTTTAGAATATTACACCACACAGTTTTTTGTCCAAATCGAATAATTGATACAGTTTTTTCATGTTTTCTTTCAGCGCATGGCTCCGAACCTAAGTGATAGAAAATCTTCAAAAGATTTGGAATTATAGGAAAAGTACTTTTTTATAGAAAAATATAGAGAAGTATAAAATACTCGTAATCGTATTTATTAAAACAATGGGAATGAGAAGGGGGAAACACAATTTAAATCCCAGTCAAGTGAGATATCATTTCTAAGAGCACTTAATTTAAGAAAAATTGCAATTTTTTTGAATTTTGCGTGCCCCGTTTTTAAATTAATGACAAAAAAGTGCAACTTTAAGTTGGTACTTCCTTTGAGTCTCGAGCTGAATTGACAAAAAACTCATAGAGACAGAATGTTAGATTAGCGTTTACCAAAACTATAGGCTAACTGTCACATATTTATTTTTCTGTATTTTCAGGGGTGAGATTGGGAAAGGGTGAGAAAATCTTTTTTGAAAAAAACGAGTGCGGTGTCACGTGAAAGAGCAGTTAATTTAAGAATCATTGCAATTTCTTTTAAAATTTTACAGTGCACAGTTTTATTATTTTTGCCAATTATTATTGATTTTTTATTTCAATTATTGTCAACTTTAAGCTGCCCCATCCCCTTGGATTTCGAACTGAAGGAGAGAGAAGATATTCACAGAGATAGGAAGCGTGATAAGCTCTTAACTAAAACTATAGCGATGTGTCTCATAATAGCGTAATAGTGTGGAAAGGTGAAAAGAAGCGTTTGTCAATCCAAACGAGCGGGATATGTCATATGAAATATTATATAATATTTGACGAGATGAAATATTTTGTGTATAATTTGTGCCTATGGTCTGGCTGTTGTTTTAATAATTAATTATTTAATAATTTTTATTTTTGACTCTTGTTTTAATAATATCATCTGCATCTTTTTCGTGTGCTCATTTATTTAATTTTAAATGTTGAATTAAAATAGATTTATTGTTTGCTTATCAATCTATCATCTCTAATCAATGAAATATTTCTCTCTTTTAAAGCTGTAAAAAGTACAGAAATTTCGTCGTTTATTAAACCTTAATCTGAAGTTTTTATTTTTAAAATATGACATTATTTCAATTTATTTATTTGGATGAAAGCTTTGGTGGTCCTAGAGCTACAGGGTGTCTATCGAGAACCAATATTCTCCCTGTTTTGTGTACTTCAGTGCCAAGTTATTTAGAAACATTATTTAATTCTGGCTAATGTTTTTTTTGAAGTACGATAATACGAATAAAGTTTATCGAAAAAGTACAGTAATCCCTCCGACTGCGCGGTAGTTCCGTTACAGAATAACAGCGCGCAATACAAAACCGCACAATGTAAACCCTATTTTGTATGAAAATGGGGCTTCGGTTCCAAATTTAGAAAAAATTCCAAAAAAAAATTAATTTAATGTTATAATTAAAAAAAATGAATATATTGTAATAAACTTCGTCCAGAATAGGTTAATTTAATTTACTCATTCATAACCAATACATTCTGCATAAATGCTTTCCACATTCATGAATTAAAAAAAAATGGAGTTAACTAATACACTTTGCATAAATTAATTAAATATGAGTTCGCTAATGTTTACATTTATGCAAGTATGAATGAAAATAGGTGTGGCCTATTCAAGATGTACGTACTACGTAATATGGATTTCTAGAAAGTAAATTAGAGAAGTTTCGACTTATTTATTTTTGGATATAAATAAGCGAACAAAATATCGGATAGTCAGTTTTAGTTTTGCAATTAAATGTGTTTATAAATATTCGCAAGTATAAGGAATAATCGGTGGTACTTGAGCCTGGGTACTAATAGTAAAAGAATTTGAACTTAGTGGAATAGTAAATACAGATTTTACGATTCCGAATATTATTGATTCAAATTGTGGAAAAGCGGTGAAGTTTATCGTGCATAAATTGGAGACCCTGGAAGTTATTGTAATTAAAATCGGAAGTTGCTGTAACTGGTTGATAAATAAAGTTTGAGATTTTGTTAACTAAAGATCTGTCATTTTACTGTCCTATTTGCTCAATAATCGAAAAGAACCAACGAAGAGTCGTTACAATATATACAGCCTGAAAAACATGTATTACTTCAACAACTCTTAAAAAAGAAAACATTTCAAAAAACAACTCAAATTTAAAAAAATAATATCAATAATCTGAATTCTTTTAGAATATTCTACGTTTACTGGCTTGAAATTGAATTTGATCTATATTGAATGTTCCAGCCACACAGTTAAAAATAAACTGAATATGTAATGCAAATTGCTACATATATGGGTCATTCTTTTACAAACCGAACACCTTTCTGACCGACACATTTTTGATTTGGCTGAAATTTTTTTAGGGCTTTTATATAGAAAAATTCCCATATTCCCATTTCCCAAAAAAAATATACACGTGCTCGAGAATTTTTTTTTTTTTGGAAAATAGAGCGGTTCTAAATTTCGAGGATCTCGTGATTTTTGGCTTGAAGACTTATTTTCAAAGATTCATAACTTCGGTTCTGGTAATGATAGACATTTTTTTGTGTTTATTTTAAAGCTAAAAGATGAACTTAAAAAAAAAATTGCTATCTACAAAAATTATTAACAAATTCCTATGTGTAAACAGTTTAGCAATAAGTCAGACTCTTTCTCTCTGACACCGGCAATTTTGCTCTCTCGTATACGAGTACCATTAGAAATAAATTAATTTATCGAGCGCGGAAAGACAAAAAACTCCATAAATTTTTGTTGTCCCGTGCTGGATAAATTAATTTATTTCTAACTGTAAAACTAATTTCTCCATTGAACGTAGAATGCGATGGTTATATCAAATACTCTTTATTTTTGTAGGGCAATCACTAAAAATCGATTTTAACATTTTGTTTATAACAATCGGAATTTGCTAATAATTTTTATTAACTATGTTTTTTTATTAAAATTCCATCTCTTAACTTTAAAATAAAATAAAACAAAAGTTTATATCATTAATAGAACCGAAGTTATGAATTTTTGAAAATAAGCCGTCAAGCCAAAAATCACGAAATTCTCGAAATTTAGATCGCCTCTATTTTCCAAAAAAAATCCTCGAACACGTATATTTTTTTCGATATTATACCCGTTAAAAAATTTTAAGCCAAATCACAAATGCGTCGGTCAGATTTTGTTAAAATCTGTTCGATGAGTAAAATAATGACCCATATCATATGGCAATTTTAATTTTTTTATCATTTTAATTTTACGAAATTCCCCTACATATTCTAAAAAAAATTTTTAAACGTCGCCCAGTGTGAAATTTTAATCGCGCAGTGCGAAAATTAGTACTGAAAACTCATGTCGCAAAGTGGAAAATCGCGCAGTTAAAACCCGTGCAGTCAGCGGGATTACTGTATCTAAAGTTATATACTTCATTTACATCTTTGATAACATCATCTAGAGTTAACTAAATACGATGAGCTAAACAATGACAATTGCTAATATTTGGAAAATGTTCTAAAATTCTTGCAGAAACTTTAGCTGTTTACACTAGCATCGTCTGAGCAAAATTCAATAAGTTTTTCATACAAATATTTTTCATTAAAACCATGTTTTTCGAGAACTGATATTAAGGTATTAAAAATTATTTTTGATGTTGTTCCTTCTAATTCGACAAGAATAATAAAAAGTTATAAGTATAGTAAGAAGTTATAGTGGAGCAATTTCACGAAGATTCAACAACGTTTTGACCTAACCCCTTTTAATTTTGATTATTTTTTGTTTATAGATAGTCTTTCATAAATATAAAAATAAAAGTTCTCTTAGAATTTTTTTTTTCGACCAGTGGTCTTCACAGGGTGCCCCTCAATTTTTGTTATTTTGTGATGTGAGTGTATTTTGACAAGCGATTGTAGAAAAACTACTCAATCGATTTTCATAAATGATATGTCGTTGAATAGGTATTAGAACAAAGTTTTTTAAAATGTACACTGTTAATTTTTTGAAATAATTTTTAACGGTGTAACCTTAAAAAAAAACGGTGTAATTGAAGAAAAGATGGCGCTACGCCTTTTTTTTAAAATTAAATTGAAGCTTATTTTATATCTAACTACTTGTGAAAGTTTAGTACTAGTGATATTTTTTGTTTTAAAGATAAAATTCGTTGTGCATATGACTGTCGGGAATCAGTTTTTTTTGTTCTGAAGGAAAATTATAAAAATGGCGTTATAAACTAAGAGATTTTTTTTTATGTTAAATATCAAATATTTTATTATTAGATGAACTTTTTAAAATATTATAAAAATTATATATGTAGTACAATAAATAAAATAAATACAATTGTTAAAAATGATTTACTTATTTTACAAACAGAAGTTTCTTTTGAATAGAAAAACGCTTCTGCAATTATTTTCTTTGTATTAGATGGCATAAACAAATGAAATGTTTATTTACCACTTTTAGTAATCACTTGTCACTCTTATAAAAAATAATTTGAGTCTCGACTGCAAACAAAAAAAACGTATAAATAACTAAATATATTTAGTAACTTTTGACTGGAGAATTATTATGTTCGTATCATGTTATTATGGAATCATAAAGTAAAATATTGTATTTTAACATTAAATTACAAATATTTTATTATTGAATAAACTTTTTAAAATATCATACAAATTATATATGTAGGCTAAAGAAAATAAATATAGTTATTAAAAATTATTTACTTATTTTACATTCAAATTTTTCTTTTGAGTTGAAAAACATTTTTGCATTTATTGTCTTAGTATTTAATGGTACAAAAGAATGAAATTTTTGAGTTCCACTTATAGTAATCGCATTTTTATATCGATTTTGTAATTTTTTTTTGTTAATTGATATTCATTTTTATCGGCGTATCCAAAGTTCATGGTAGATTCCCATTTTAAAGCCCATTCGAAAAGTTTGTTTAGGTGTATCAATAATATCTTTACCCGCCATACTATAACGGTGTGCAGCACGTTTCAGTGTACCACCAATTACATAACATCACAAGGTCCCTTTCCATGGCTGGTAGCATGAAAATGCCATTCTGCGTCAACCTTAAAGTCTTTTTATGGTGGCATAAGTTAATTAGGTTATGTTTATTTTTCATTGAGAAGGTGCACCGTCAGTGTTATAAATTATTTTCGTAATATTAGAATTTATATGCGTTTTGATGAATTCAATGAGTTTTGTAATGAAAAGATGGACTGTAGAGCTGTTGTGATCGTTTATATCCGAAATGAGTATAAAACTTCGGTGCTGTATATATTCACTTGCAGCATCTATTTAAAATAAATGACAAATGGATGAATAGTAGCTTGTGAAATATTATAATAATAGCCTTGAACCGCATCCTGAATTATGAAGCCGTAGTTTTCAGAAAAATCACCTTGAACGAAGCACTCTCCTGCTTCTAATTTTTTTTCCTCAATGGATGTAGATTGCTGTTTTGCTATAAAGTTGTGTGGTATCAAAATTTTTTCATAAATTCTTCTACAGTTTCTATTAAAGTATCCAAATTGCATCGATCAGCGGTATTCCATTGTTGATATTTGACTTGAAGGATTCCTTTAACGTCAAAATCTTATAGTAATTTTTCTTCCAGTTGTTGAAGTTTTTCTAAACAGTCATTGCACTTCAAAGTATGACAATCTTCTGTTAATTTACCATATGAAACAAAGTCAATTAATGTTTTATAATTCTGGAAAGCAGCATCAGTAATCCAAGACATCTTAGAGTGTTGAATCATTAGTTTTATATTTTGACGTATGGTACACACGCACACATTATGAACTCCTTGGGATAATTTTATACATTTTTGTGGTTGAAGGGACGTGAATTTAGTAAATCCTATTTTCACATCAGGAAACTTATTTTTAAACTCCACATAAGCTTCATTTAATGTACATAGCAATAAGCGCTTTTGTGGATCTATGCGCTCATCTCCTTTTCAAAAGATATTGTATCTCGTTTGCCTGGCATTAATCTACTGATTTCATCACTTTTATAGAACTGCTCCACAACATTTATATCTGTTGTGGATACACTTTTTTTATCGGTCGCAGATGAATGCTGAAAATTAATTTCATGCAGAGTTTTACTTTTTTCAATCAAATGACGCGTAGCATTACTTCCAAATATATCTTGAATCTCCTGCATTTTCATTTCTTGCGGTAAAATTGACAACATTTTTTGTTTTTCAGCGTAATCCCCATTGTCGAAATGTATCTTTAGGTTTCTAATAATTTCTTCATAACGTTGCCTTATTTTTGCATTTTCAGACAACTCTAATACTTCACCAGTCAAACGTTCCTGAATAGACTTAGTTATTTGTACGGCTTCTTGTTTTCTGTAGTCGAGACTGCCACACAATTTTATTTTAAGAGGTGAAAGATGATCCGATATATGTGGCACAATATGTTTGTTTAGATTATTAATTAACTCATCACGCTCTTAGTTAATCAAGTTTGGTGTTTGAACATTATCTCGATTAAAACTGGCACCAATCACTTAAACGGTTTGCATTCCATCTGATGTTTCATTTGAAGATGCGTCATTAGATACTGCATCGTCACCCACTGTTAGTGATGTTGATAAATCACCAGAAGGTAGTGTTGACTGTTTGATTAAACTTAAATAACAATATGAACATATTCGCTTATTCTCCATTGCACTAATCCCAAGAACATCTAAATGTTGTCGAACATACTCTGTGATTTTCCTTTTATTAAAAGAACACTTAGAATTTGAAAATGGTTTAACGCATCTATATTAGTCACTCATTTTAGAAAAATTAAATTTTGAAAGTTTTTGTTAAAGTTATAGATTTTAACTGATAGTGACCAATTTAAAACTTCATTTATATAACACAAATGGGATTTAAAAAAATAATGCAGGCATCAATAAAGATTATATACGCCTATTTTTTATGACCAAATATAATTACTCTACATTTGTTTACCTGAGCATCTGTTCAACCTTTTGAAATCTTTGTCTTAATTACAGCCATATAAAATTTAAAATCCTTAAGATGGTTTATATTTATTTTTAATCCATATTAGTTTACGCCTATATTCACTTAAAATTATAAGTAGGACTTTTAAAATTTTTCAATCATGCATATCTAAAAAACAGCCTCCTTTTAATGGATTATCGGATTAACTTTCACAGGTAATTAAATAGCTTCAACTTTATTTAAAAAAAAAATAAAAAAGTGGGTTTTGATGCTATGCCATCTTTTAATTTTGTTTTCTTATGTAACACCGTTAAATAGGATTAAAAAACTAACAATGCACAATTTCAAACATTTCTTTTTAACACCTATTCAACGACATATCATTTATGAATATCAATTAAGCCATTTTTCTACAGTCGTTCGTCAAAATGATTTCTACATGATAAACTTACATAAATTCAAGGGTACCCAGTGAAGGCCCCTGGTGGAAAAAAAATTCTACGAGAAGTCGTATTATTTATCAAAGGCTATCTTTAAACAAAAAATAAACCAAAATAAAAAGGGTCGAGTCATAATGTCGCAAAATTTTGCTGAACTTTACTGGTATTGCTCATATTTTCTTTATTGTGCATATATAATTTTTATAATATTTTAAAAAGTTCATCTAATAATAAAATATTTGATATTTAACATAAAAAAAATCTCTTAGTTTATAACGCCATTTTTATAATTTTCCTTCAGAACAAAAAAAACTGATTCCCGACAGTCATATGCACAACGAATTTTATCTTAAAAAAAAAAAGTATCACTAGTACTAAACTTTCACAAGTAGTTAGATATAACATAAGCTTCAATTTAGTTTAAAAAAAGGCGTAGCGCCATCTTTTCTTCAATTACACCGTTTTTTTCTTATGTTACACCGTTAAAAATTATTTCAAAAAATTAACAGTGTACATTTTAAGAAACTTAGTTCTAATACCTATTCAAAGACATATCATTTATGAAAATCGATTGAGTAGTTTTTCTACAATCGCTCGTCAAAATGCACTCACATCACAAAAAAACAAAAAATTGCACCTTGTGAAGGTCGAAAAATAATTTCTAAGAGAACTTGTATTAGGTAGATTTCATATAAAAATCTACCTATTGCAATGGGCTTCATCTCGGAATTTCGGAAAAATTTTTGTGCCAAACGACTATATATGATAAGCGGAGACGAAAAAACAAAAAAAAAAAAATTTATATTTTATCGCCGCAGGAGGGATCGATTTTGATCGATTATGATCAATGTTGATCTACGGGTCTGACTATCCTGCGTACTCCAGTCCCTGCCATTGACATATGAGTTAGCGTGAGATATCACATACCACTGGCAATGGCAGGAGATGTCATTAGCCAAGATGATATCTTAGGGTGCTGGCGGACGAACTTTAATTAGTCAACGGCAGCACTTCCAGTCTTAGCTGGGCAGCGTTCCGTAGCGGTACCGCTCATTAGCTCTTCCGAGGAATCGAACCAACACGTAGTTATGTGTGGGCTTTGTGCCTCGATTGAAGTGGTGGGCGGTGCGTCTGGGGTGCGCTGCATCAGCTGGATTATTGGCATTTAGTTTTGTTTTGTTTTCTGCAAATTTCTCACAATTTGTTTTTCACTTATTATTTTGTTATTATTTCTTCATCTTATCATGAAATATTGGCATATGTCATATTTTGTAGTATGATAGGATTTTTTACTTAGTTATGCATTTTAAAATAAAACACAAAAAAATAAAATAAACATTTTGATATATATATGGCAGTACAACCGAAAAAAAATAAGTCTGAGAGTGGTAAAGCAAATTTGCGCAATCCACCCGCCCATAAAGCGGCATGTCCACGGAATTTGCAGGGACAAAACATATATGAATCAATAAAAAATTTTAAAATACATGTTCAAAACATCTGCGGATTGAACGCTAACCATGACCACGTGCAACATCATCTTGAGCACGACAAACCGAACATTCTATTCCTTACGGAAACACAAGTTTCTGAAAATTTTCTCTTTATTGAATCGCTTAATTCCAAATATAGGCTCGAATCAGCTTTCAAACTCCATCAGGGCGTATGCGCATTCATTCATGAGAGTGTTGCGTACACGCGCTTTCCAAATTTTGAACTACACGGTGACGGCTTCAATACAATGGTTTTAAAGATTTGTCTTCCAGAAATGACTTTTTTTACAATAGCTTTATACCGGTCCCCCAACAAACGTAACCCAAACTTTTTTAATATACTGACAAAAATTATGGACGAGATTAGAGCAAAGTCCCCTAATTGTGAAGTTATCGTTACCGGTGACTTCAACGTCCACAACAAATCATGGTTGGAATTCTCCAAATCGACCGACGATGTTGACAATAGTGGAAAACTGGCAGAAATTTTTGCCGCGTCTCAGGGCCTATTCCAAATTGTAAAAAGCCCGACTTTCACTCCCCGTAATGGCGGTGATAATAGTTTTCTACTAGATCTCTATCTTACCACAATGCCAGATATTACGAGTGTCGATGTTGCGAAAGGTAGTATTGGAAATTCTGATCATTATTTAATCTCATCAGTTATCAAAACTGATTTACGTAAAACTACAGCTCCCAAACCCCGTAAAATATTTCACTACTCAAAAATGGATAAGAGTGGTCTTCAAAATTTTTTCCATGGTTTCCCTTTCGACCGTCATTGTTTTTACACTGACAATGTAAATGTTTCTGCTCAAAACTTTACAGAAACCATCCAATTTGCTATAAATAAATTTGTCCCTTTCTCCATAGTAAAACCCAAACAAAAATACTTGTATTCGAAAGCTGCCAAAACGGCACTTAGAAACAAACGTAGATCTTTTAATATTTGGATTCGTAACAAAACTCCCACTAATCGATCCCAATATCTAAAGGCCAACAAAATATCTAATCAGATTATCTCAAACGAAAAGTCCGAAATTGACAGAGCGAAAGCCTCAAAACTTACGTCTATGTCTGTTTCTGACAAGAGTTTCTACACTCAGAGAATTTTGTCATTAAAAATTATAAAAATAGCCATTAGATTAACAATTTGGTGATTATTATACAGCTAATCACAACTTGTGATTATTTTCACTGATTTCGGAATAATAGTCATTATTAAACTAATAATTTTCGTTGGTAAGATTTACTAACAAAAAAAAATAAAATTTTTAATCTAAAAACGATAGCTTTTATATTAAATTAGAATTTGTTTAAATTAATGTCAGAATAGTTTAAGTTCATATCAGGTAGGCATTGGATAAATGGCATAAATTATTAGAGTAATAATAAGTTGTCATTAGAACAACAGTAGGCTTATCAGATTAATAATATGATGTTATTATATTAATAAAAGGATGTTATTAAATTAATAATAAGTTATTATTAAATTAATAATGGAACTTGTATTTTACACTTTTTAAATAAAAGAGAAAATTAAAATTTTGTTTACAGTTTTATTTATTTCAATTAATTTTATTTAAGTTTTTATTAATTTAAGACAGTATAGTTATTACATTTTATTTTTTAAATTTATTATTTTTTAAATAATTGTTTTATAGGCAATATTAAATATAACTAAATAAAACCCCTGAATATGACCCGCAAGGTCGAAATATTGGAGAAAAATTTGTAACAATAAAATAGTTAATAATTAAAGAAGATTTTTAAGATAGAAAAAAAAATTTTGGCTATAAATATTTAATAATTATATTTTATTTTAATAATTTTTATTTTTTAAATATTCAAGCTTTTATTTTGATTTGAAGTATATTATATTTAAGTATTTTTTGTAACTTATATACGACCCCTTTACTTATAAATTTTGTATAAAATGTTTCGTTTTTAATTATTTACTTAAATTATAGATATTTTGTCTTAAGTACTTTAAATTTTAACGATTTAACAAATAATATGATTTAACATTTAACATTAAATGATTTAACATTAACAAATATTACTGATAAAAATTTGTAATTTACTACTAAAACCCATGACTTTTGGAAACATTGCGATAAAATTTGGAAAATTCTGCAAATTACACTGTAAATAGTAAAATTAGCTTTCTTTTATTTTTCATTATTGACTTTGAATAAATTTTTGCTCTTTTTATTCTGATTTAAAATAATTTGTTCAAAATTTATTTATTGAATATATAAGGTTAGTTTCTTTTGTTATTATGTAATTTAATCTATTTTTTAATTTTTAATGTTTTAATACTGCATAATTTTTTTTGTTTTGATTTGATTCTTGATGTAATTTACTAATATGTAGTTGGACTTTTGTCTGTATGTTAGTTAATGGAAAGATTAACAAGTGATTGAAGTGAACAAGATTAACAAGTGATTGAAAGAAAGAAATAAAATCAATGTCAATCTGAAAATTTAAAAATAAATATATTAATTAAAGTTTTATTCGAATATACTATTATACAGTTTTAAATACCAGTTTATAACCAAGCTGTGATCTATATTTCTTTCCTTTATTCCAAATTTCCGATGTAAGTTCTACTATTTCATTGAGTCTAAGTTGCTTGGTTCAGTCCGATACAGAGTCAATTGCAGCCCAACTATTCTGTTCATTAAACTGTTCAACTTTAACTATTTATTTTTGTTTAATTTCACAACATTTTTATTTTTTTTTTATAAAACCAACCCACTTTTTCAATATTTCACTTAAAAATTATTTATTTAACTTTAAATTATTTAACAAAATACAAACATTTTTTAATGTTTTGTAGTCAGCGTCGGGATATATACTGTGATTCTTCTTAAGATTTTCTTAATTCACATTTAAAATAATAGCCAAAGAATAAATTAACGTATGCTTTTATTAATCTAATAACCTAAGTTTTAAAAATAAGAACGTCCATAATTAATCTTATAAAATGGTTAATAAATTTAACTACAAAAATAATAATTTATGTTTTTATTTTAATAGCTCTACTTTAATAAAAAGATTTTTTATTTTAATGTCTGAAATCAATTTTTTAATGAGAATTGGTTATTAATTTAATCAGCAGTTCTGAATTATTTAATAATATTGACCATATTTTTAATTTAATAAAAATTTTTGTTAAAATAATTAAAAGAAATATTAATCTAATTACTGTGACAATTATTTTAACAAAAATCGTAATTAGATTAATAAAATAACTTATTACGCCTTTTTAAAACGGGCGGTTATTAAATTTACTAACAAAATTCTCTGAGTGTACAGTGCCATTAATTCTTTAAATTCTGGTACAAAATTTTCTATTCCCCCTATTATTGATGGTGATTTAATCGTCAATGATCCCGCAAGAAAAGCTAACTTGTTCGCTGAACGCTTTGCTCTGAACTCCACTGTTTTGGAAACTCCTAAAGAAATACCCCAAATCCAGTCTTCAGGAGTTAATATGAATGAACTTCACTTCAAACCCAAAATAGTCGCTAAACTTTTAAAGGGGTTAAACATCAACAAAGCATCAGGAATGGACAATATTCCACCCATTATTTTAAAAACCTTTTCCAAAGAACTTGCACCAACTTTAACTAAAATATTCTACCAATCCTACAAATCTGGTATATTTCCCTCGTGCTGGAAGTTGGCAAATGTCCAGCCCGTCCCCAAAAAGGGACCAAAATCCGATATCTCAAATTATAGGCCAATAGCTTTACTATCGGTCCTATCCAAAGTCTATGAGCATTATATTAATACACATATTTCAAAATTTCTGGAAGAAAATCATTTAATATCCGACAGCCAATACGGTTTTCGAAACAAAAGATCAACTACCGATCTATTAAACTATGTAGCGCATTGTTGGAACAGCATACTTGATAAAGGTGGTGAAACATACGTTATCGCTTTAGACATCTCCAAGGCATTCGATCGAGTCTGGCATGCCAACTTAATCAACAAGCTCGTTGCGTACGGTTTTCATCCCAATGTTGTGAAGCTGATTCAAAATTTTCTATCCGACCGATACATTTCGGTAACCTTAGACGGATATTCTTCTGAGTCTAAACTAATTAACGCTGGTGTACCCCAAGGCTCAGTATTGTCCCCAACCCTATTTTTGATTTATATCAACGAATTGTTGAAAATCACCAGCAACCCAATAAATAGTTTTGCAGATGATAGTACTCTGCACAAGTCGTTCGAGCCCCTTCCTTCAAAAGGTAAAATGCACGAACGAATTAATCCTGCCCGGAGAGACGCTGCCATAAACGTGAACAAAGACCTGAATAAAGTCGCCGACTGGGGTGACCAAAACCTTGTCAATTTCAACTCCACCAAAACACAGCTGTTGATTGTTTCCAGATTAAAGACCGAGTTCCCCAAAGATATTTTATTTAGTATGTGTGATGAACCAATAGGTGAATGTAAAAACATTCGTTTATTGGGTGTCACAGTTTCAAATGACCTACTCTGGAACGATCATGTAATGGCGATGGCAAAAAGCGCGTCTAAAAAACTCGGCCTCCTAAATAGATGCAAAAAATTTTTCACTCCATACCAATTGCTCCATGTTTATAAGTCCTATATTCGTCCCTGTATGGAGTACTGCTGTCAAGTTTGGGGTGCTGCCTCTGTTTCCATCTTGGCCCTCTTGGACTCTGTTCAAAAGCGAGCTATACGAATTGTAGGTGATCGAACTTTGACATCACAACTTGATTCCCTACAACATCGTCGCACTGTTGCTGACCTCGTTGTTTTTTACAAATATCGTCATCAGCAGTGCTCAGATGAAATCAGCGGCATCATGCCTCAAACTTTTTTTTTTTTTTTTTTTATTGGAGGGCCTTGAGACTTACAGTTCAAGTAGCACTGCGACCTGAAGGTCTATTGTGCTTACCCTCATTTTGTTATTAGTCAGTCGTCGTCTGTGCCGTTACTGGTTGTATTCTGTCATCCAAGTTGAGACTTTTAATAAAATTAATTAGCTCAATTGGAGTGACGTTTTGTGGTAATGGAAGTGTTAGTCTTCTATGACCAAGTTGGTTGTATCTGTGCCCAGAGAGTTCAGGACAGCTGCAGATGACGTGTTCCATCGTTTCCGCATCCGAGTAGCAGAATCTGCACCTGTCGGAAACAACAAGGCCTATTTTGTTAAGATGGTGGTTTAAAGGACCATGTCCAGTAACGCACCACGTTAAAATTCTTAGAGACTCTCTGTTTAAGTCGATTGTTTTTAAGGGTGAAACAGGGAGGTTACCTAGAAACTTCTTGGAGTGTACTAGTCCCTCTCTGCTTTTCCATAATTTAGCATTTTGTTCTTGTTCCATTGTTTGGATTGTACTTTTGAGCGAACTCTTGGCCATTCCAAAGCATGGTTCCGGTCCAACAAATTTTTTATTGGCACCTTGCTTTGCTAAAGCGTCAGCGATAGCATTTCCTTGTATTCCTGTGTGGCTAGGTGCCCACACAAGTGTTACTGTGTTATTGCACGAGATTTTTAATAGATTTTGGTAGCATTCCCATACCAGTTTTGAATCAAAGCGCGTAGATTTTAGTGCCAAGAGTGCTGCTTGGCTGTCAGAGATAATATATATTTCAATATTTTGGTATTTTCTTTCAGCGCATAGCAAAGCGCAACTGCTAATGGCAAAAATTTCGGCTTGAAATATGGTTGTTGTGGTGCCTAAAGCAACCGTTTGTTTTGTTCTAGGACCAAACACTCCTGCTCCCGTGCCCATGTTGGTTCGAGAACCATCTGTGTACCAGATGCTGGCGTTATGTGGCAGTGACCGTATGTAGTTTTTAATAAGATCTCTGGCCAATATCTTGACATCAAAGTGCCTATCTAAATCTATTGTTTTTGGCATACAATCCGAAATATGGTATGTATGCAGTTCAGCTTGTAATTCAGAAAGGATTTTAAGGTGTCCAGTTAGATTACCCGGCTTAAACCCTTCTGTGAGCTGCAGTCTATGAACGCTCAACACTGCTACAGATTTAACATGTAGGTGCAATGGAGAAAGCTTTAGAAGAATCTCCATTGCTGACGTTGGCGTGGTTTTGAAAGCACCTGTGGCACTAAGACACACAAGCCTTTGTATTTTTGTAAACATATTTTGAGCAGTTATTTGGCGCGTTTTAGGCCACCAAACTAAAGCTGCATATGTTAGAATTGGTTTTATAATACTTTGGTGCAACCAAAGTATCATTTTTGGGCTAAGACCCCATGTTTTTCCAAACAGGTTTCTGCATGTGAAGAAAACTTTGTTTGCCTTATCAGAGATATATTTCAGGTGTGGGTTCCAAGCTAGTTTGCTATCCAGGATCACACCTAAATATCTAACCTCTTTTGATGTTTGTATTGGATCGCCGTTTAGAACAGGAGAAACGAAATTGAAGTTTCTCCTGTTTGTGAAAACGACAATGCTTGTTTTTTGTGGGTTGATCGACAGTCCTAATCTGTTGCACCACTTTGATACAATATTAAGAGCTGTCTGGGTTCGACCAGCGACAATGGAGTCATGTTTCCCTCTAACCATGACTGCCAAGTCGTCGGCATAGCCTACAGTGTTGAAGCCGGAATCATTTAGCTTAGTGAGGAGATCATCAGCCACCATTAGCCAAAGCAGCGGAGAGAGCACGCCCCCTTGCGGGCAGCCTCTAGATGCAGTAACAGTCACTGAATAATCACCTTGTGTAGCCGTTATCTTCCGACTCTGTAGCATCTTGATAATCCACGCAATGATAAGCGGGTTTATATTTTTCTTTGTGGCCATTTCAATGATAGCATTGAAGTGGACATTGTCAAAGGCTCCTTGTATGTCCATAAATGTACAAACAAGTGCCTCCTTATAGTTTAGGGTGCTCTCAATTTCTTTCACCATTTTGTGCAACGCCGTTTCAGTAGATTTCCCAGTCTGATAGGCGTGCTGGCTAGAGTTGAGAGGGTTTTGTTTCAGACATACATGACGGATGTGATAATCCAACATCTTTTCCATTGTTTTTAATAGAAAAGATGTAAGACTTATGGGTCTGTATGATTTGGCTTCATTTGGTTTTTTTCCTGGCTTAGGTATAAAAACAACTCTGGTTTCTCGCCATATCTGAGGAATGTAAGCAAGGCAAAAGCTTGCTTTGAACAAACGCATGAGGTATGGAAGAATGATTGTTAGACCCTTTTGCAGAAATACCGGAAAAATTCCATCACCTCCTGGAGATTTATACGGACCGAAGGATTCTATAGCCCATCTCGCTTTGTTGGGGGTGAAAATTGTGTTGGTTAAATGATCTGCATTACTTTTAGTTGCAGGATCTAGAAGACGTACGTCTTCGTTGGCATTATCTTCCGTGCTCCATTTTATTGAGCCCGGAAAGTGGGTTTGAAGTAAAGTATCTAGTGTCTCAATACAGCTGGTGGTATACGTACCACTTGGTTTTAAAACGGGATTTTTTTTCAGGGTTAAATATTTTTGATGTTATTCAACCAAACTAAAGAGATAACAGATTCCATTGTGAAATTTAACTTTGAAGAAAAATGCTGATAAACTGATGCTTACAATATTCTTTTCGTTTAACCTTTAATGGTTTTAATCTTCTCAATTTTTTTCCCTTTTGAAATTAAAAATCAACCAAAAAAAAAAACACAGGATCAACTCAGAAATTATCTTTAATTATTATTTTTTTGTTTTAAAACTTTCTTTTCATTTTTGTTTTTTTTTAAAAAAACCACATACATTTTTTTTGACCTTTTGATTATAAATATATATATATGTATAATTTTTTTTTTCTTTTTTTTTTTTTAATGGAAAACAAAAAAAATCACAAAACTAAACACTATAACTTCTCGTATTTTATATAAAAAAACCAAACAATTCATCTCAAAATAATTCCTTCGAAAAAAAACAAATCAATAAATCAATAAAAAAAAAAAATAGACAAATTAATTAAAAGGTAATTATTATTCAAAACTTTTCCAAAAATTGAATCCTCGAAACAAAATTACCATCTCTTATAACTAAATTCAACGGATTCTATATATTATATTCTATATATGTATTCTATATACAAAACAATTTAATATAAAACAAGTTTAAAAGGTAAAAAAAAGTTTAATTAAATTTTAACCTGTTACATCGGATCGTGATTAGGATTAAGAAATTTAATCAAAGAGAAGCGAAATTCAATATCCTCTTTGATTAAATTTCTGTTCCTTTACAGAAACAAAAATGTACTATTTATATCATTATTAACTTTTTTTTTTTTTTTTTATTTAACTGTAGGAAATCATACTAAAAATCTTGAGAAATCAAACGTAATAACAACTTTTGTTCAGCGTAAATATATTAGTCACTGACAAAAAAAAAAAAAGCTCATAAGCTCATAATTAAATAATCATACAATTAGTCGACTCTTTTGGTCCTTGAACTAATTGATAATATAAATCAAACAAAAAAACCTCAATTTAGATACTTTAGTAGCCTATGGCAACATTAGCCTGAGCAAAACTTAAGGTTAAAAGTCTAAATCAAATGAAATAAATAAAAAATAATTAACCAGTAATCAACCGTTTTGGTTAAGTAAAGTTAAGAAAAAAAAAATTATGTTATTTACGAAAGATTCCTCAGAACCGATAAAACTCTGGAGTAAAAAAAATTATACTCTTACGAAAAAATACAGCAGATTTCCACAGCTAGATGTTTTTGGTGATATTATTATTCTATTTGAATCAATTTGACACTGATATTTTATTGTGATGAACAGTCTTCATCCATAGCTTGATATTGAAAAATTATATAAAATAAAAAAAAAATTATAATTAATAAACATTTGTCTTTTTTTTTTGAAAGTTGGTTGATACAAATTTTAGGTATTTTCGTGATGACACAAAGTTCATCCATAGCTTTAAAAATTAAAAAAAAAAAATAATTAATAAACAAATCTTTTAAATGTAATAAATTACAAGTTAACAGAACTTAAATAATAAAAAAAAATGAAATCATAAGTCTTATATTTAATTTAGAAACAGAAAAGAAAATAAAAAAATATAATAAGGTGAATTCAATTTCAAACCATTAGATAATTAATTGCCATAGTAATAATTATTATTTCACGTCATTATAAACAAATTAATAACGATTGCATGATATGAAACGAAGTTAGAAAGAATATAACTTAGAAAATTAATCTATAAAGAAAGATAAAAAAAAAAATTAATTAGAATATATTAATTTAATTTCATTGAATTACTGCTAAAAAAAAACATTATATCTGCATATCGTGACACAACCCATTAACTCATCGTTCATAAATTTTTCACTAACAAAAATGTTAACCTAATGTCAGCTAATACTATCTGCCTTAAAATCTTTAGTATGAAATGCTCCAATTTCTTTTTTATTCATGTCTTGGAGCTGATAGACGTTTTTACCTAATTTCGACTTAATCTGACACTTTATCCATTTAGGAGCGAGTTTGGCACTAAAATTTTGTGAAGCGTCTGAATGTTGAAAATTTCTTTTCCACACAACATCACCTACCTGGTGGTCTCTAGCAGTGGAACGCAAATTATAGTAATGAGCATATCTTGAATAAGCTTTGGCTAAATTTTCTTTAACCAAGTTGTTTATGTTAGTAAAATTCTCTTTTAACTTTTGAACTCTAGTTTTGATGTGATCTGTTTGATCCGTCTTACTCAGTTCATCAGATTTGGTTGATCCATAACCATAATGAAAAATTTCCCTTCCAAAGTTCAAGAAGTATGGAGTGTACCCTGTAGAGTCATGTCGAGCCGTACGTATAGCACATGCAATTTTATGGAGTTGTTTATCCCATTCTTTATGGTCTTCCTTTAAATATGATCGAATAGCTGACAATATCACACGATTTATTCGTTCAGCTGGGTTGTTCTGCGGATGATAATGTGCATTTCGATAATGATGAACTCCGTTATCTTTCAAAAATTGTTGAAAAATATTTGAAACAAATTGTGATCCATTATCCGATATCAATGTACGAGGTGTTCCAAAAATAGAAAACACATGTTGTTCCAGTAACAAGAGAGTCAGCTTAGAATCTGCTCGACGAATAGGAAAAAGTAACACAAATTTAGAAAATATATCTAAAACAACTAAAATGTAAATATTTCCATTTTTTGATCTTGGAAATGGCCCTAAATAGTCTACAGCAATAGTCTGCCACGGTTCATCAGCAGTTTTAGGATCACCCATTGGTGAATGAGGTATGTTACTACTTTTTGAAGCCTTACAAATTTCACAATTTTTAACATATTCACGAACTGAAATGTCAATATTTGGCCAATAATATGTTTGTTTCACTCTGTGGGCTGTTTTAGATGCGCCCAGGTGAGCCGAAAGTGGATCATCATGTAATTTCTTCAGTATGCTCCTTCTTTCAGTTTCCGGTACCACCAGCTTCAGTATAGAATTTGGGTAACGTCTGAAAATTTGGTCACCAACGACGGTAAAATCTGCAAACTTCTCTGGTTTAGTAGTTATGCCAAACTTGATACTTTCATACCAGTTATCCCCTGTGTTGATCGACAGTGCATCACAAGTCATTGAACGAGATAGAGAATCTGGAACAACATTTAGTTTTCCCTTTCTATGTTTTAAAGAAAAATTGTATTGTTGTAATCTCAGCGCCCATCGACCTAATCTTCCACTAGGATCGTTTATATTATGTAACCATAATAATGACGCATGATCGGTAATAACTGTGAAATGACTTCCTTCAATATACGGCCGAAAACGATCTATTGCTAATATTACCGCAAGGCATTCCTTCTCAGTTGTATGGTACTTTCGTTGTTGTTTGGTTAGCTTCTGACTGTAAAATGCTATTACCTTCTCAGTTTCATTTTCTCCTTGTGTTAACACAGCCCCAATTCCAACATCTGATGCATCAGTCTGAATGGTGAATTCTTTCTCAAAGTTTGGATTTGCTAAAATAGGTGGAGAAATCAAAAGTGTTTTTAGTCTAAGAAATGCTTCATTAGCTTCTTCAGTCCAGATAAAACGTTTTCCTTTCTTTAGTGTATCTGATATGGGTGCAGAAATTGTTGAAAAGTTATTTATAAATTTTCTATACCAGCTGGCCATTCCTATAAATCTACGAACCGCCTTAGCTGAATCTGGAACAGGATAATTTATTATGCTTGTCACTTTCTCTGGATCGGTTCTTAATCCTTCTCGTGAAATAATATAACCCAAATATTTCATTTGGTGTTGTAAAAATTTGGATTTATCTAAATTTATTGTTAAACCTGCTTGGAGAAGTCGTTCTGCTACAATTCCTAATAATCTAAAATGTTCGTCTAAACTTTCCGTAGAAATGATGATGTCGTCCAGATAAACAAACACTTGGGGTTCAAGATCCACGCCCAGTACTCTATCCATTAAACGAGCTTGCGTTTGTGGAGCATTATGTAACCCGAAAGGCATTACTTTAAATTGGAAGTGACCGCGAGAAGAAATCGAAAAAGCTGTCTTTTCTTTTGAGCTATCTTCTAGAGGAATTTGCCAGAAAGCATCGGATAAATCTACACTTGACAAAAAATTGGTACTCTTGAAGCGACCTAAAATACGTGAAATATGAGGCAATGGATATGCATCTGGCTTTGTTACAACATTTAATTTACGCGAATCCAAACAAATACGAATTTTCCCATTTGATTTAATCACCGGAACCAATGGATTGCTCCAAGGACTTATTGAATCCTCAATAACATTTAGCCGCAACATCCTGTCAATCTCTTTATCCACCTTTTCTTGAACAAATGGTGACATCGGATAATTTCTCTGCTTAATTGGTCTTGCTTCACCAGTGTCAATAAAATGAGACAAAATGCTAGTCCGACCAATTTGATCTATACCAGAAAGTGGAAATTTCGATAAAACTTTTTCAAATTCTTTCATTTGATGAATGGTTAAAGGTTCCGGAATTTCTGAAATTATCTTTGAAAACCTCGACACGTCTAAGCTTTCCACAACTGGTTTAATGCTAAATAAGTTCCAAAAATCCATACCCAAAACTAAAGTATTTGTGATTGAAGGGACTACAAGTGTAGGTAACACACGCGTCTTTTCATTGTAAACAAACGGTACATTTACGTACCCCTCAATAGCATGATTAGTTCCATCTGCTGTTGATATTGATGAATTAATTGGAAACATTTTTAAACCTAAATCATTAATAATCTTTTTAGAGTTTCTACCAAAAATAGTGCAGCTTGCACCAGAATCCAGCAACCCTTTAATTTCAATACCCAGCACGTTTACATCAATTGTAGGTCTACCATCATCAGAATAATTTACTACTCTATTAATAACATTTGAAAAATAACAAAATTTAGAACCTAATGATTCTTCTTGGGTTTGAGTCGACTGATCACGGACATTAGAATGACTCTCACTTCTAATTCCTACTTTAAGTTTTCCGACTTGTTCGTCGAACATATAGTACAGTCCATCGAAGTTACTCCGTCAGCTCCGCATTTAAAACAAAATATTTTAGTCCTCGGTTCTATACAGGTTTGAAAAGGATGACCTTCACCACCGCAGTTCCAGCATCTGACTGTCTTTGGTACTCTTTTATCTATAACCAATACTTCTGCACCGTCCTCCATCGTTGTCACCTTGTTATCTGCGTAATCCAGCTCAGCACCTGAGGAATTTAAGCATGTAACTTGATGTCGCCTTTCAGTTTGGACTCTTCTAGCCGTTGAACCTTCTAAACCTGAAAATACATGTCTTCGTGAAAGGTTATACCTCAAATCTTCTATTCGTTTGCAATAGCGAGCCAATTCTTCTATTGAATTTATTTGGGTTATTGGCAACTTTTCCAAATAAAACGGAAGCAAATTACGAATTATGCATTTCAATTTTTCTCGTTCTGAAATAGGTTCAAGAAAATTTTGAAATTGAAGTTCCATTTCTGCCAAATAGATATTGAAGTTTTCTCCTTGCTTTTGAAATCGTTTTATAAGGTCCTGCATAAGCCAAAAATCATGGTCCTCCGGTAAAAATACTTCCCTCAACCCACGAACTAATTGCTTCCAGTTGTTATATTTTTTATATGATGCCCTATACCAAACCTTTGCCGGTCCATCGAGAAGATGAAATATTGCAGAAAATAATTCATTTTCAGAAACCTGTTCAGCTAACGCATACATTTCAACTTGCTTTAAAAAATCATTTAACGATAAACTATCCGGTCGACCAGTAAAACAGAGCTTCCATTTGTGAATCGGACAAACCCTATATTTATTTCTAAATCGATCAAAACTAGACATTCTAGTGGAACGACCACGAGGTGGATCTGCCAATGATTCCCTGAATCTTGGAATTAAGTCATCGCTGGAGTCGGAGTCTGAAAACCTCTTCAATTCCTCTTCAGATGTTTTAGATAGTGCTTTTTGCTTGCTAATGCCCATGACTTCTGTATTTTTGTGCTTTTGAATGTCCGAATTTTTCTTTGATACTGCTCCCAATATTGGTTGTCGGCTAATAAATGTATCTAAGTTTACAGAATCTGAACGAGATCCAGTTACGTTTTGACTGTCATGTTCACTTTCAACCCCAGACACCACAATCGCTGAATCAATCAAAGTACCAACTGATATTATCATATTTGCTAATTTCGGTTTTAAATCCGAATTAGCTGGTAATGTATTGTTTAATCTTTCCAGTCTAAGTTTGAGGTGAAGAAATTTTGAATTAAACTTTTTAGCTTCTATTTTTCTTTCAGCTAACGGTACTCTTGTTAGTGAGTTATACTTGCCTTCGCAGATTTTAAATTCGTCTAATATATTCACCGTTACGGTTCTTGGAACATTTTCAACCCCTTTCGCCTCATTACGCATGTGAGCTCGTAATGTTCGTCTTAATGATTGAATAGATCCAGACGCAGAGATACCACGAATGTTTAGCTCATACGCCAATTCATCTGCACTAAGATTATTACTATTCATATTTACTTTCTATTTTCCCAATAAATGCAAAATAATATCAAAATAAATAATGTACACATCTACCTACCATTCAACTAATAAAACAACTTCCAAAAGTAGTAACGTACAAAGTTTTAAAGTTGAAACGATGAGATAAATTTTCATTAAATTACCCAAATGTATTTTCGCATATGCAAATATAAATATTATAAAATCAAACAACCTTTAACCGCAATAAAATAATTAAATCGTTATTAATTGTAACAAATCACTGAATAATAAAAAAAAATGATAAATACATAAAATAAACCGTACGTCAATTCATCTTTAAATTTTAATTTTTTTTCTCTAATTTTCTTTCACTCAATTTTCAAGACAATAAAATCTTTGACTCATAAAATATAAAATATGTGTAAATCGTTTATGCAAAGAATATAATAAAATATAATGTTTCAATTTACTTACAAAATCTTTGTTTTCTAAAATTGTTCTATAAAAAAATATCCAAAGTTAGAATTAATTAAATGAAATTTCTAATCAGAATTTATAGAATGATATCAAAATATAAACACAAATATAGCAATAAATTTTGAAATACTTATAAATAATAATCTAATAATATATAAAAAAAATGTTGTTGTTGTATATTTATTTATATATACTTGTTTCCTTTTTTCGGCGCCAATTAAAACGGGATTTTTTTTCAGGGTTAAATATTTTTGATGTTATTCAACCAAACTAAAGAGATAACAGATTCCATTGTGAAATTTAACTTTGAAGAAAAATGCTGATAAACTGATGCTTACAATATTCTTTTCGTTTAACCTTTAATGGTTTTAATCTTCTCAATTTTTTTCCCTTTTGAAATTAAAAATCAACCAAAAAAAAAAACACAGGATCAACTCAGAAATTATCTTTAATTATTATTTTTTTGTTTTAAAACTTTCTTTTCATTTTTGTTTTTTTTTAAAAAAACCACATACATTTTTTTTGACCTTTTGATTATAAATATATATATATGTATAATTTTTTTTTTCTTTTTTTTTTTTTAATGGAAAACAAAAAAAATCACAAAACTAAACACTATAACTTCTCGTATTTTATATAAAAAAACCAAACAATTCATCTCAAAATAATTCCTTCGAAAAAAAACAAATCAATAAATCAATAAAAAAAAAAAATAGACAAATTAATTAAAAGGTAATTATTATTCAAAACTTTTCCAAAAATTGAATCCTCGAAACAAAATTACCATCTCTTATAACTAAATTCAACGGATTCTATATATTATATTCTATATATGTATTCTATATACAAAACAATTTAATATAAAACAAGTTTAAAAGGTAAAAAAAAGTTTAATTAAATTTTAACCTGTTACAGTTTGCAGATTGAGCCTAGAGGGTTTGTGTGATCAGACGACATCAATTTTTGGAGTCGAGCTGCAGCAGGCAGATTATCTATCGTATTGCAGAGCTCTTTCCAGCTATTTCTTTTTGATTGTCTGAGTTCTTTATTATAATTGGTTAGAGCTACTCGGTACTCTGTCCAATTATTTGTTGTTTTTGCTCTGTTAAAGAGCTTGCGAACTTTATTCCTTTTCCTCTCCAAGTTACCATTCCACCAAGGTACATCTCTGCATCTTTTGGATTGAGTTATTGGAGTATTAAGGTTGTATGCTTCAGTGATAATTTCTTGTAAATTATTTGCTGCAGAGTCAAGCTCAAATGTAGAGTTGATACTGCTGCAACTATTTACATTATCATGAAGATATGTTGTGTAAAGTTCCCAGTTGGTTTTTCTTGGGTTTCTAAAGTACTGGATGCTCTTCGGGTAGTGTTCTATGTTGAAACATATATAAGCATGATCAGACATAGAAGCTTCCTTCGAAACATGCCAGTTCTTAATATGGTTAGTAGCGTTTATGTTAGTTAGAGTAAGGTCAAGGACCTCGCCTCTGATTGCGTTTCTAAAGGTAAGCTCACTACCTTTGTTTGCAATAAACATATTGTTTGTATACAAAAATTGAAGCAGACGCTCGCCTTTTGTGTTAATGTTGCTACTTCCCCACACGGTGTGATGAGCGTTAGCATCACACGCTATTATGAGGTTATAGTGGTTATTGTTGCAATACTTGATGAGTTTCTCTACCACTTCTGGTGGTGTCTCGTCCTCATCCCCCGGGAAGTATGCAGAAGCTAAAATGAATTTACGAAATCCACCTTGAGGAAGATGAATTTCTATCTGGACCGTTGTAAGATCTCTACAGATAAATTCATTCAACGGAAATATTTTCAGATGTTTGTTGAAGAGAATCGCGGTTCGCGGTCTTTCCACATCTGAGAAATAGATCAGTTTTGTATTTTTGTTTGACGATAGACCTTTTATTCTTTTGCTGTCTGCCCACGGCTCCTGTATAAATGCAAGATCGTGAGCATCCTGTTCAATTAACCGGTTCAAATTAACTGAGGCCATTTCTGATCTGTGCAGATTAATCTGAACGCAACTTAATTTAGGTACTAGAGATTTTTGTCTATATCGTACAGGTCTTCTGTCTGACTTAGAGTAAGCTGGTAAATCAGACATTACCATAGAGTCAGACATGGTGTGTGTACTATCCGAATTAGGATAAGCTGATAAATCAGGCATGATCCTAGAGTCAGACATGACATGTGTGCTGTCTGGTTTAGAATAAGCTGATAAATCAGGCATGATCCTAGAGTAGGACATGGTGCACAGTTTTGTTGTTGGTTTATGTGATGCGTTTGGAGAAGCATCGCTCTCATCTAAAACTTTATAGTTTTCCATACAATATTTATGGAGAAAGTAGGGAGGTACATTGGTCAGCCACAACAGAGCCCTGTGCTGTGGTAAGGCTATTGAAACTGGAGGGCGCCCGGTATCCAGAGTTCCGTACTAATAATCAAGCACCCCCTTGACCATGCTAAGCTTTCGGCGTACGTGTCTCACCTTAGCTTTGGGTTTTGGACTTGATCTTGGCTTCGATTCTCACCGAGGACCTAACGGCATGGGTGACCCTACCGTTGTAGCTCCTAAGATCACTGAGTCTACTGAGCCCCATCACTGCGTCAAAGTGCCAAGTCCATTAGATGGGGATGCCTCAAACTTATTCTTACCCCCGTTCCACTCGGCAATCGGCTGCCGCAACCAGTGAAACGGTAAAGATCCCGCGCTGTCATACTGGCAGATCGCAGAGAGACTTCTTTGTCCGAACTGCGTACAAATAGAATAGTTTGCCGGAACACTTAGTCTCAGGTGGCTTCAACCCACAGATGTTTAAAAAAAGCGTTAATCTACACCTCAGAACGCCAGTTGTTGTGGGACCCAGGTCTAGACCTAGGTCTTAAAAGGTATTTATGTGTTGTTGTGACACATATTCTAAACCCTATTACACAACACATTTTATTAAAAAAAAAAAAAAAAAAAAATATATATATATATATATATATATATATATATATATATATATATATATATATATATATATATATATATATAAACGATATGAGATATAACGAAAACGACCGGCACTCTCACGGTCGCATTTGTAGAGGTAGATCAAAAAAATTTTCTGTACTTGTGTGTTCTAATAATATCTTGGACAAGTTCGTGAATCAGCAAAATCCGACACGTGGTTAAGAAACTAGAGGCTTTTTTCTGAAAAAAATTGATTTTTTAAAACCGTTATAACGGCCGTTTGGATACTAATATTTCAAAAAATTTAACAAATTTAGAATCTTTGGAATCTTTTTTATCAATTTGTTTTAAAAGTAGACCTCTGCAGTTAGAGGTTCCTGAGTGGGCGGCTCCAACAAAAAACTTTGCAAAAAAAATTTTTTTTTTAAAACAACCGGCACTCTCACGGTCGCATTTATAAGGCCAGATCAAAAAACCTTTTTTAAAAATGTGCGTTTTATTAATATCTTGGACAAGTTCGTAAATCAGCCCAATCCAACACATGGTTAAGAAACTAGAAGCTTTATACTAGAAAAAAACTCTGTTTTTTAGATCCGTTATAACGGCCGTTTAGATTCTAATATTTTTAAAAACTTCATAAATTTAGAATCTTTGAAACCTCTTTAATCAGTTTCTTTCAAAAAAAAGACCTTTGCGGTTGGAAGTTTCTGAGTGAGCGGCTCCAACAAAAAAGCTTGAATAACACAAAATGCGTTTGAATGAACCGGCACTCTCACGGTCGCATCTGTGGAGCCAGATCAAAAAACCTTCCGCAAACATGTGTGTTTTATTAATATCTTGGACAAGTTCGTAAATCAGAAAAATCTGACACATGGTTAAGGAACTAGAGGCTTTATACTAGAAAAAAAGTGATTTTTTTAATCCGTTATAACGGCCGTTTGGATACTAACATTTTTAAAATCTTCATAAATTTAGAATCTGTGGAAACATTTTAATCCGTTTCTTATAAATACAAACCTCTGCAGCTAGAGGTTTTTGACTTGTTGGCTTCAACAAAAAAGTTTGCAACAATCCCCAACTACAATTTCCAAAAACCTTATAACAGTCAATGTCAACCTTATAACAGTAAAAAAAATAAAAGATTTGAATAGAAGAAATTAATTTTTTTTTTCTTAGAAATAAACTATTTTGATATTTTGCAGTAATTGCACGACATATGATATAGAGTAGGTTTGTGTCATAAATTGTCACACACATGTTCTGTGGTAGATTTTATATTTGTTTGTTGCAAAATCGGATAGATATAATTTTGCTTGTAGGTAGCTAATTATCTTTATAAAATTTGTTCGATATCTGTTTGAAATTAGTTTGTTTTGTTTAAACTAATCTGTTACATCAGATTCTACTGGCACACAAAACTGTCTGATCTCGAAATCTACCTATTTCTAGCGGATATACGTGCCGCTTGGACTTTTTTTTATTTATGAAAGACTATCTATGAACAAAAAATAATCAAAATTAAAAGGGGTCTAGTCAAAATTTCCCAAAAATTTGCTGAACTTGTGTGGTTATAGTTAGATGAATCTTGAATTTCAGATTTCAAATAAACTACCAAAACGCTTTTATGTGAAATAGTTAAAGCTTCATCAATGGTAATTGAACTGTTACAAGCTGTATTTAACAGTTTTCCAAATATATATATAAAGCCACCAAACGTCGCTGCCGAAGAGGTCCAATTGCCCCGTAGCACCAGATCCATCCTAGCTCAACTAAGATCCGGTTGGTCACGCATCCTAAACAACTACGAGTAGAATTGATTCTGAAATTATTGACAAGTGTCCCGCATGTGAGGGCACGCCACACGATGTAGACCACTTATTTAATTGTCCTGAAAATGTAAAAAACTTGACGAAGGAAGATTTGTGGTACCGCCCAAGGTCAGTAGCAGAGTTCCTGAACCTGGACATGGAGCCGGAGTTTAGCACCAAAACTGTCGCTGCAACAACAAGAACGAGACGTTCCAGCTTTATCCGATTGATGTTGAGTTTCAAAAATATCAAAAATAAAATAAATAAAAAAAGTGTTTCTTTGTCCTGTTTTGCTTGTTTAGAATCAGAAATATTCTCATGTTGCTGTTCACCGTCGTAATTGATTATTTTGATTCTGAGGTTGAAGCAAAGAGCATATTCAACAATTAATTATAAATTTTAATTAATTTTAAAACATCATACTTGCACGTTCATTCACAATTTAATACAGATATAAAGTAATAGATAACCATCGACTTTCAAAATATTTATAGTATTAAACTTCTATTTACAGTCAATTAAAAAAAAATTAAAATGTATTTAAAAGAAAAATACACTCTTAAAAATTTTCAATTAAGCAAGAAACATAATATATAATACCGCTACGGAAAATTTTGAAAACTATAACAACCGGTACGGGCGTACTGGTGCGTACCGGCTGAATATCACCACTGATATCACCCAATTGAAAATTGTGTTAATTACATGAATTGCTATGTGTTTCCCTTAAAGTTTTCGACATATGCAAATTCAAAAAAAGTCAAATATAATTTCGATTAACAGTAATATCTTAGCCATGCAATGTTACTTTGCCTGAGATCATCATTTTTGGACGATCGCTTTTGAAAGCGAATTTTCTCCAACATCACTTGAAATTGTGTAACCACCTGTTACGTTTGTTCAAAATGTCTCAATTAATAATATCTCGTGATTTTTATTTTTTTATTATTTTTTAAAAATTTGTATTATTTTAATATATTTTTAAAAATAAAAAAATAAAATTCTAACTGCTAGTCGTTTGAATTTTCAAAAAAAAAGCAAATTTTATCTTAATGGATTAATTTTTTTTTTAAATAACGAATTATAAATTAAATTAATGTGCCAATGCAAATTGCTTTTTTCCTATTGCGTTTTTATTTAATTGTGTCAACAAGACCTAAAAACTTGAACAAATTATGTCTCTGAATAATAAAACTATTACACATTTTCTGTATTAGGTTTAAAAGTAATAATTAAATAATAATATCATTGCAAGTTTATTACTAATATAACAGAGGTTCACTACTTAAATAATATTTATAGAATTTTATTATTGAAATGAAAAAGATAAAAATATTAACGATTTTAAGAATCAGTTTAAATTTTGTAGGTGACGAGTGCAACATTTTTTTTGAATTACTTTGATGTTCTGTTGTTTTTATAAAACATAATAAATATTAATGTATTATTTGATTATGATTGGTCACTGATGGCGGAAATAAGCCAAAAACTAGAGTTTATCTAATAAGATAATGTTAGCTTAGTAGTATTTAAAATTATAAACAATTATATTACTTTAAGAATACGTTTAAAAATACATAAACAAAAAACTCGCTCATCAAATTCTTATTTCATTCATTTATTAACATTGGCGTAACTAGGAAATTGTTCTAGGGTGGGCCTGGCCCCAATAATATTGCTGAGTAAAATAATTAATAAAGTTTTCGTTTTTATTTCTTTCTTTTAATACATAACGGGTGTGTCAATTTGAGGTTAATTTTCAAATTTACGGTCATTTATATTTTTTTTGCTAGATTATTTATGTTAGGTTAGGTTGCAGCGACTGTCACCAAAACACAACATCAGGACGACATACTTAGACCAAAATACGTCGGTTGTGATACCAAAGAATCTCGTTCCCCAACTCGAACCATTTGGAGCTTCTAATGAAGCTAAGTATTTGCGTGATTTTAAAATTATCCAGGTCGGTGAGAATTTTAAATGTGTGCGTTCCAAAATGAGTTTGCCGTATAATGGGCGAATGCTGGACATGTGCAAAGTAGATGAAACGCTGGTTCCACCTGATCCTCCTCCTTACAGCTCCTGCAAATCAACACATGGGTGCTTTCCAAGGATGCAGTAACCAGTGGTGACTTTAACAATATCTAGTTTTCTACTCAAGGTTATAAGTTTTTTGGAACGCTGTAGGTCGCGTCTAGGAAAGATTTACCTGCTTATCTTGCAGCTAATGGTGTTTGACCACCGACCTATAGATTACGCATTTAACTCTGTCATAAGTTAGTTGTTTGAGAGGAGCAAACGACTCGCTTAGAGCTTCCATTTCTTGTAGAAGATCGAGTTCAGTCCTCTGCCTAGAAAATCCGTCCGCTATATAGTTGCATTTAACGCCACTGTGACCCGGCCCAGCCAGCACACTTAGTGAAATTTAGGTGAACCATTTTGGGATTTGGTTAAATTTAAGTAACATTTTGGTTAAACATGTGGAAAAAGGTAATAGATGACTGTTTCAGCTAGTTAGTGTACATATATTTTTAGTCGAAAATTATAGTTAATATGTTTTTGGTGTAAAAAAATAAGTTAATAGGTAAATTTAACATATTAAGTATACAAATTTAAGTAAAAAAATCATGTAATACAGATAGTACATGTATTTCATGTATTAAGTGAAAATTTAAGCTACAAAAGTGTATCTAATACATGTATTTAACTTATTACTTGTTGTTTAGCTAGCGGTAATTTAGCTGACATTGCAACAGTTATTTCATGAAATAAGTTAAATAGCCTAAAATCAACATAATTACGGAACATTGAACCTTAAAAAATATTCTCAGACAGTTGTTAAGTTAAATAGGTCGAGTTTTACATGTAATATTGCATTTAATTTGGTTTAGTGAACGAATGTTAACTAAATTTTTGCCGTCTTTTTCATATAATACATATAATAAGTATATGTGTTTATAAGTATCCATAAAGATTTATAGCAAATCTCGTTTTCACCTCCCGATGACATTTATTATTAGTGCGCAGTATATTGATCAAATCGCTCGGATACAGTCTTTATTATATATTTCTCTCACTTACGTTGTTTTGAATAGTAAAAAATGCCTCTGAAAAACGGTCGATACTACATAATGCGGTGGAAGAAAGCGGTCGAATTCGAAGCAAGATTTGATGCATCAAATGTGTCCATGGATGAAGAAATGGATCGACCACCGCCACAACAACTGAATGCCATTTTTGAAAATAATTTGCCAGCAGAAAATGCTATGATCAAAAATGCCATCCCCGTTAGTGTTACTTGTGATGAAAATGTAGAGTGTTACGATGATATGCCAGATGATTGTACATCCCAAGTTGGTGAAAATGCTGAATTTTGGTTATCAGAAGCAGATATTGCTGAGGAATTAATGCGCGAACACCTGGAATATGAGCATAACGCTCAAAATAAAATAGATCTGTTGAACGAACTGGGGCAATGGGCTTTGCAAAACAAGATTTCATTAACAGCGTTGTTACAACCACTGAAATTGTTGAACAAGGCTGGCATTGAAAATTTACCATTGGATGAACAATGAACTGTTGAACCTGATGAACAATAAAGAAGGAAACATAAAATCTAGTTTATTTAACCTAATAATTAAAAGACCGCCGAACAACATATAATGGGTGAAATGCATAATACCTGGTAACTAGGTTTTTTAAGTGTTTGCTAGGTTTTTTATATATAATAAAACTAGTAAACACTTAAAAAAACCTAGTTACTAGGTTTTATGCATTCCACCCAATAAATAAATCACCTAACAGTTATTTAGGTATCAAGGGAATTATAAGAATGTTAATTACCGAGGGAAACGTTTACTACCCGAGGGCCTCTGGCCCGAGGGTTAGTAAGTTTCACAAGGTAATTGACATCTAATAATTCACGTGATACATAAATAATTTTATGTTTTACTACCTAAAACATTTATTAAACTAAAACATTTATTTTTATTAAGTATTTGATAGGATGATTTTTCGTTTTAATTGATCAAGTTAGTTATTTTTCATTTCAAATTGTATTACTGGGGTATTGTTATTCGTTACTATGGCTTTATGTAAATAATGTTGTTTATAAATAAACAAAACAAATTTATAATGAAGACTAGGTCTATTATGAATCCATAACTCCCCCTTATAATTCCCTTGGGAATTAAGAACGTCAGTATTATTTCGGTAACTAAGGTCTAAATGACTTATAATAAATCAGTAAAACATAAACTATATTTATAACTGAAGGATATTCTTTTATTAGATTCATTCATTTTGCTTTATATTTTATAATTTGCTGTAGTTAGATTATTCATTTTTAAAAATGGGTTTTTATTAAACCACCGGTATATAATGGAAATATGGAATGTATCTTACTTTAAAATTTAGCTTTCGAAACGCGTATTTAGTAAAAATAAAAATAATAAAATTTAGTAAACAAGAATAAGGTTTAAGAATAGCTTTTTCATTCATTTTTTTAAAAATTTTGTTTCTTATAATATTATTTTTAAGCTTTTTTATGGTAGAACGACAGCCCGATAATAAAGTAAGGTTAAAGAAAAATGGATGGTTCAATTACATGTAATTATCATGAAAAAAACATGTAATAACTACAATATCTGACATTGGTACAGTAAAATTACATATAATTTGCACTTGCTTAGTTTTTTATTCAGCTGTTACATGAAATATACATGAATTTACTCTGCCAAAGTCAGATATTGTAGCTATTAAATGTATTCTAGATAAGAATTCTATGATCAATTTTCCACTTAATAGCTAGATAATTTACATGTATTAAATAAAATACGTGAAAAAATTTAGGTTAAATTTAACTTATTTCATGAAACACCTGACAAAATTTAACTTAAATAACAGGTAAATAATTTTATGGCTAGGAATTATGGATACGATATTATCTATCTCCCAAACTAATGCATTTAAGGACAAAATAGGTTTTTATGACAATTTCTAAACCGACTTCAAATAAATATTTTTATACATACTTTTGAGCGTATTTTTGATTGGATTTAAATGCTCATTTATAAAGAAAGGTTCGATCTTTTTTATACATAAAAAAAACAGGAAAAAATAATGAGAACAACCCCTAAAAATACAATTGAATATTTATTTTTTTTAAACTGAATACTTTAATTTTCAATTTTCTTTTCGGTATTCGATAAAAAACATTAATTATTGAAAATATAATAATAGTTTGTAGTATACTATAAAGTAAGCTTATGTGATCATGAGGGGCATACATTTCGGAGCATATATTTTGTGATTTGCATGTGTAATAAACAAGTTAAATTTAACTAATAATTAGCTAAAATATAACATAACATTTGCACTTGTTTAACTTAAAATTTGGTTAAATTATAGTTAAACTTAATCACATATTAGCCAGCATATTACATAAAAATTACATGAAAATTTAACCAATATTTTTATGGAAAAAGTACGACACTTAGGTTAAATTTGACCTTTTATTATACATAAAATTAGGTTAAATGAGAATGTTCACTAAAATTTTGTACAGATAATATCAACATATATTTCAGCTAAAATCCACCTATTGTGTTGGCTGGGGGCACCTATATAATATGAAAGGTGAAATTGCCGGTGGTTTATTGTCACTTTTGACGTCGTTGCTACTACATCTACCGATTTGAATGCAGTTATTTATGCTATGTTGTTTGCAGTTATTTATGTTTATATTTAGATATATATTTGTGTAAATAATAAATCTTTAAATTATAAAACTAAAAGAAAAAATGGTCTTGTTAAAATTGACATGTTTGACAAATTAAAATTGAAAAAAATCATATAAAATTATAAATTGTTATATCAGTATGATATTTTTATAAATCCTCACTTAGTAACTTTCAAACAAACAAAAATTATACAAAATCAACATTCCTAGTTTCTAAATTAAACTTTACATTCCTAGTCTCTAAAACTATTGAAAAAATAAAAAAAAAAATAGTTCAAAAATAACAATTCTTTGTTTACAGTAATCATGCACTCCCCCAACCATTTAATGCAGTACTGTGCACAACGATCTTCATTTTCAGCCATACAAAATTCAGATAATTGCAAAAATAAATCCATCAGACTTCGAATTCCGTCGTCAATTCGCTAATGGTCATACAAACAAACGGAGATATTACTTCTACTTAGGCGCCAAGATTTTTTTAGTTGATATAGAATCACTCACTGAAGCGAATAAAACCAAAACGAGTTGTATATCATCCCCGGGGTCCAAAATACAGGCATTTGAAAAAAGCAAAATCCATTCAAAATTACAGTTATGAAAAGATTTTTTTCTGTTTTTTTAATTTTTGCTTTATGTCCTATGTGCTTATAAGATAAACAGATCAAAACTGTCCCTTTTACTAAATTTTCTTAATTTACGATAAAAAAAATCCACTTGCGCCTAACTTCAAGTCCAATCTTGCCTCAAATGGTCATAACGTGGGCCCTTAAGGTTATAATTATTTTTTTTAAGTTATTCATGTTGATTCTTTGAAATTGTATATCAAAAATAGCATTTGAATTGCAACATTTGGTAAAAAAAAGTGTATTTTTATACGATATGTTTTGTTTCAAAGGCCTATATCTTGGTCCCCGGGACTGATTTTCAAAAATAAAATTTTGTAATTTGCTTATAAAAGTACACTAAAAAAAATTGGCTGGCGCCTAAGTAAAAGTAATCTTGCCAAACAAACTTAAAACTACGAGTAGTGTTGGTGTTTCGGTGTGGTTTTAGGTCTTATGGAGCAAAGAGACCGTATTTTTTTAAAACGAAGTCTATATTGTTCTTATTGTGATGTTTTTCGTTGAACAAATTGGAAGGTGTGGTTTTCCATAAATTATGAATTCATTTGACATTCTGACATCTGGCACATCACATGTTGGAAAGAAAATGTTTGCTTTTTTAAACTTCGCTACTATGGTGAACCGATAAGATAAACGATCATTTTATAGATACTTTTGTGGCAATATTATTGGTAGTGCTTATTAAACTTCCTTATTAAATTTAAATGAAGATCAGTGATATGAATAATATCATGAATAATATAATTGTACGTTTTGAAATAATTTTGAACAGCAAATTCCTTAGTAAAGAAATACATTTTCATTTTCCCTAACTGTTATATATACTTCATGAACTTTGTGTTCTAGGGTGGCCAAAATTCGTCTAGGGGGGGCCGGGCCCTCTGGGCCCCTACCTAGTTGCGCCTATGTTTATTAATCTATGTGATTTTTATCATTTCATATATTCGATTAACATACATACTTTAAAATCTAAGAAGTTATCGTCAATTTTCTTATTTATATCTTATTTTATTGTGATAATTTTTTTCACATTTATCGTCCTTCACACTTTGAATTTCTATTTTTATCATGATATCTTTATATAGCAGTTATCATCATTATATTAAAAAACATTTGCAGAAATTCCTTTTCTTAAATATAAAATGAAAAAAAAATATAAATATATAAAACCAAAAAATTATTCAGAAAATTCCGCTTTAAAAGAGATCGTGAGAAAATTAAATTCTTGTCGTTCTTAAGGAAGGAAATTGAAGAAAGTAAAATTTGCTTGGTGTACGTGTGTATTTTGGTAAAATATAAATAAATATTGAGAATGTCGAAAGGCTAAATAGCTAGACAAATGGAATTCGACGACTCGCGTTTGATTCCCGTCTGATAATAGTGTTTTTCAACAAAAACAAAAGATAACCATCCACTTTTGGTTTACCAGTAACATGAAAATCAGAAAATATGGTGACATGATTCTAAGTATTCAGAGAAATATTTACAAAGTATTTTTTTGTAACACAAAAAATATAAAATTTTGTTCCGAAATAAAATTACCAAAAATGTTAAACATAAGCCTAAAAATATTTTTCGTTCTTCAATAGTACTTTTCGAATGAGAATTGCATGCGAAAAATAACCGTCACACACCAAACAAATTATAAAAAATATGTTTTGATTTGAAAATATATTTTAATAAACAAAGCACGCCATCTTCATGCAAGATTTATATTAAAATGCACATATTTTTAGTGGGCGAATCTCGTAGCGGAATAACTAGTTAGTTCGAGTAGCACTGCGACCTAAAGATCTATTGTAGTTAACCCTGATGTTGTTATACTGCAGATGACTTCGATATCACTGTCCAATGTGCAATATGGTCGAGTCCAACACCTTAACATAGTTTATTAGCTGGATTGTACTAATTTTCTATGGTAGAAGAAGTGCTAGACACCATTGACCGAGCTTAATGTAAATGCGCCATGCCAGTTCAGAGCAGTTGCAGATTATGTGTTCCCTGGTTTCTGCCTCTGAATTGAAGAATCTGCATCTGTCGGAGGCAGCAGGGCCTTACTTGTTAAAATGGTGATTTATCTGACCATTTCCTGTCCCGCACAATGTAAAATTCTTCTTAGACTCTTTCAAAATCGATTATTTTAAGAGGGTAGACGGGGCCAAGAAATTTTTTTGAATGCAGAAGTCCTTCCGTATACTCCATAGTTGTTTATTTTGTAGTTTAGGACCTTCAAAGCTAGCAAGCTTGCTATTATGTTGCCGTATACTTGATGTTTGTCAGATGTTTTCAAAAGAAAATGTTTAAGACTTTTTGGGCTTTATGATTTGGCTTCGTTCGATTTATTCAAAGCTTGGGTATTAACGCTTCTCTAGCTTGTCTCCATATCTAGGGTAAAACTCGCTATATATAGACGCTTGAGGTATGGGAGAGTGAAAATTAAACCTTTATCTAGGACGATCGGGAATATTCCGTCATTTCCTGGGGATTTGAGTAACGGTACAAACGATTTGATTGCCCAAATAATGCTGTTGGGGGAAAATATTATGTTGACTGGTTGTTCTGAAATCTCCCTAGTTTTAGGATTCAACGGATCAGAGTATGTTATATTTTCTTTTTCCGAGCTCATGCATGTAGAGCCCGGGAATTGGTCTGTAATAGTAGTTTTAGAGTCTCACTGCAGCTAGTAGTGTAGGTACCGTTCAGTCTGCAGATTGAACCCAGAGAATTTGTGTGGTCAGACGGTTTTTATTATCCCTTTTTGAAAGTCTAAAATTTTTGTTGTAGTTAGTAAGATGCGATTGGTACTCCGTTTAGGTGTTTTGCTTTTTTAGAGAGAACTTGCGAACTTTATTCTTCATCGTCTCCAAATTGTCGTTCTACCAAGGCACATCTCTGGTCCTTTCAGACTTGGTATTTGAAGAATCGCGGTGGTATGCTTCAGTGATAATCTCCTGCCAGTGGTTTGCTGCATAGTCGAGCTAAACTGGGGGTTGATCCTGTTGATCCGATCCCAATCGATTTTCCTGGGGTTCCTAAAGTGGAGAGTTATCTCTGCCTGGTGTTCTATGTTGAAACATATCTATGCGTGGTGTAATGAATATTGATCCTGATAGTGCAATCACTATCAGGAACATGGAGGGAACGGCGAGCCTTACGAGGTTTAATTCCGGCCAGCTTTAATTATGCGGGTTCGAGAAAGTATTCCTCTAGCCCAATACATATTCAGAATTGCACTCAAACAATTTTAACCATAGAACATACTGAGTAACCTATAGTACTTAGAATAATAATAGTTGCGCCAAGATACAGGCGATTGATGCATCGAAACAATATTTCAATATTATGCAGCAGTTGCGCCAAGGTACAGGCGATAGTTGATCATAAATAATACCAAAAATCAATATAATGCAATAGTTGCCCAATCTAAGGCGATAGTTGATCATAAAAAATTTAACAACTCCCTTTTTATTTAAATTAATTAACTTGCCACAAACGTTAATATTAACTAAAATTTGCAATATTTGCAATCAAGCCATGATTATTAAACCACAAATTAACCTTGATTGATTCATAAATCAATATAAAATATTGCGACGCTGATGCATAGGCTGACTTCACCACAGCTCTGGAAACATAGTGTTCTGGATGTATAATGAGCTAATATCCATAAAATACTTTAATTAAAAGCTTACCAATATTATGGACTTCGTAGTTCTAATAATAAAAATATTAAAGCAGGCAGTAGTATCCCAACAAACATAAATTCTGTTGTACGAGAAAGAGTAAACAAAACTTTTATCGGAAGTGACAAAGCGGAAGTTGGGATGCAGAACTGTTGTAAACCGTACTAAATGTGTATGTACCAAATTTCATCCAACTCGATTATCAGGTACAGAAGTTATTGAACTTCCAAAATAACAGGTGCTTGGAGGACCCCCTACCACTTTGTTTATTATCGCTCAAAAACTAATCAGTTCCTTGCCATACATATTTGCATCTTTTTGCAAAGTGTAATCAAAATTGGTTCACGAACGAATGCTGTGTGCTCTCAAAAACATTGAAAAAATGATGACACAGTAAATAGGTGTTCGGGAGACCCCGTCCCACTTATCCCAATATTGTCCAAAAACTAATCAGTTCCTTGTCATTTAAGTTTCCATCTTTTTCCAAAGTGTCATTAGAATTGATTAATGAATGAAGTCTGTATGCTCCCAACAAACTTTAAAAACAAAGTGTGAAAAGTCAACAGTTGTATGGTAGATCCCCCGCCACTTTGATCAATGTGTCCCAAAAGATGATAATTATCTTTTCACACTAATTGGAAGCCTATTCCATAAGTTTCATCATAATCACTTCATTATTGTAGGCTGTAGTGTGCATAAAGACACTGAAAAAACTTCAAAAAAGTACAAAAAAATTTTTTTTACCGGAAGTGAAAAACCGGAAGTTGGGATGCAGAACTATTTTAAACCGTACTACATACTCATGTACCAAGTTTCATCTAATTCGCTTATCAGGTACAGAAGTTATAGAGCTTTCAAAAAAACAGGTGCTCCAGGGACCCCCCACCACTTTGTTCACTATCGCTCAAAAACTAATCAGTTCTTTGCCATACATGTTTGCATCTTTTTCCAAAGTGTCATCAAAATTCGTTTACGAACGAATGCTGTGTGCTCCCAACAAACATTGAAAAAAGTGTGACACAGTAAACAGGTGTTCGGGAGGACCCCCACCACTTATTCCAATATTATCCAAAAACTAATCAGTTCTTTGTTACTTAAGTCTCCACCTTTTTCCAAAGTGTCATTAAAATAAATTAATGAATGAAGTCTGTATGCTCCCAACAAACTTAAAAAACAAAGTGTGAAAAGTCAGCATTTGTATGGTAGACCCCCCACCACTTTGATCAATGTGTCCCAAAACATGATAATTATCTTTTCACACTAATTGGAACCCTATTCCATAAGTTTCATCATAATCACTTCATTATTGTAGGCTGTAGTGTGCATAAAGACACTGAAAAAACTTCAAAAAAGTACAAAAAAATTTTTTTTACCGGAAGTGAAAAACCGGAAGTTGGGATGCAGAACTATTTCAAACCATACTACATACTCATGTACCAAGTTTCATCCAATTCGCTTATCAGGTACAGAAGTTATAGAGCTTTCAAAAAAACAGGTGCTCCAGGGACCCCCCACCACTTTGTTCACTATCGCTCAAAAACTAATCAGTTCTTTGCCATACATGTTTGCATCTTTTTCCAAAGTGTCATCAAAATTCGTTCACGAACGAATGCTGTGTGCTCCCAACAAACATTGAAAAAAGTGTGACACAGTAAACAGGTGTTCGGGAGGACCCCCACCACTTATTCCAATATTATCCAAAAACTAATCAGTTCTTTGTTACTTAAGTCTCCACCTTTTTCCAAAGTGTCATTAAAATAAATTAATGAATGAAGTCTGTATGCTCCCAACAAACTTAAAAAACAAAGTGTGAAAAGTCAGCATTTGTATGGTAGACCCCCCACCACTTTGATCAATGTGTCCCAAAACAAGATAATTATCTTTTCACACTAATTGGAACCCTATTCCATAAGTTTCATCATAATCACTTCATTATTGTAGGCTGTAGTGTGCATAAAGACACTGAAAAAACTTCAAAAAAGTACAAAAAAATTTTTTTTACCGGAAGTGAAAAACCGGAAGTTGGGATGCAGAACTATTGTAAACCGTACTACATACTCATGTACCAAGTTTCATCCAATTCGCTTATCAGGTACAGAAGTTATAGAGCTTTCAAAAAAACAGGTGCTCCAGGGACCCCCCACCACTTTGTTCACTATCGCTCAAAAACTAATCAGTTCTTTGTCATACATGTTTGCGTCTTTTTCCAAAGTGTCATCAAAATTCATTCACGAATGAATGTTTTATGCTCCCAACAAACATAAAAAATTTGTGGAAAAAACCACCTGTTGTATGGTGGACCCCCCAACCCTTTATCCAATGTGCTCCAAAAGCTGATAAAATCTTTCTCATGTTATTTAAAAGCTTTTCGCAACGTTTCATGAAAATCGATCGGTAATTGTAGGCTACAGTAGGGATAAACACTTGAAAAAAAAACTTTTTAACCGGAAGTGACAAACCGGAAGTTGGTATGCAGAAATATTGGAAACAGTACTAAAACCTTATATACTAAGTTTCAATAAGATCATAGCCCGGAATCAGAAGTTATTCAAGATTTAAACTTAGAGGTGTTCGGGAGACCCCCCGCCATTTTGTCCAAATTTGAAATGAATCCAGATCTTCCATTTTCAAGTGAACCTGTATCATTTGCCAAAGTTTCATCAAGATCCTATGCAGAAAACTATTCATTTTTGTTTATATAATCTTATCTTACCCAATTTAGTATCATTAAATTTATTAGAAAACTACAATATGTCAATGAAAGATTACCGTACGACTACCATTTTTTCTTCAATGAAATTTAATTTACATTGCACTAAAAAATTTTGATATAAATGTTTCTAAAAAACTAATTTTTCCTCATTTTTCCTAACGAACTGACTTCTATGAAACAAAGAAATAAAAAATTTGTATATCCACTTGAGTGTTTGATTTTCACCAACTGCCTGACTAATATATTTTTCACCAGTATATCTATCAAAAAAACTACGAAAAAAAGCGCGAGGGTAGAAATGCAAAAAATACAACCTTTGAATTGATTGTGTATCATGGGCAGAAAAATCGATAAGAAATCATATCCATAATATCGAATCAGTTGGTGGAGTTATTTCAGAAACAACTGCTTCGTAACAGTGGTCCGACATAGAAGCTGCACCCGAGACATGCCACTGAGGAAATTTTCGGTGATGTTTTTGATTAAAGTTAGGTCCAGGACCACGTTTCTGATTGCTTTTCTTAATGTAGGGTTGCTGCCTTTGTTAGCTATAAGCATGTTATTTGTATATTTGAGCAGAGACTCCCTATTGTGTTGATGTTACTACTACCCCCCCCCCCCCCCCTTGCAATTCCAAATCAGCTTGCTTACCTCATCAGGTGGTATTTCCTTCTCATCTCCTGGAAACTACGCAGATGCTAAAATGAACTTGCGAACTCTGTTGTGGGGGAGATTGATTTCAACTTTTTTTCTCTCTGTCCATGGTTCCTTCATGAACAAAATATGGTGAGCTTCCTTTTGGAAACAGCAGTTCAAATTAACTGAAACCATTGCTGACCTGTGGAGGTTAATTTGAACGCAACTTACTTGACTTTAATGCTTTTAGGCGTCTGGGCCTATGGTGATCCAGCGGGCACCTTCGGTAGGCCGTGAATTTTGCGTGGCGCTTCTTTAATTTTAATGGATGCAACGGTTCGCTCGTTTGGGGTTGGGTTGGTGTGAATGGCACCTGAGTGTTTTGATCTGATTGAGGAGGATTTGGTTGCTGATGTTTGTAAGCTAGCAGACAGCGAGCTAGAATTGCTCCTTGCAGACGCAGTTGTGGATGATGATTCACTTGTGACCGAAAACCCCAAAGTAGTGCAACCAGTTGCTGATGCGTTCTCGGTAAAACTAGGTACTACTTCATCCGGTATTGCAGTTGTAGGCCGTTTTGGCTTGGTGAACAGTTGCAGGCTGTTTTGGCTTGTGAATTAGCAACTTTTAAATTGTTTCGAGGATGCTGGGTCATACATGATCACCAGCACCCCTAGATCCTTCTCAACAGTGTGCTTTTGGTTGGTTCATGTTCTCGGCCTAATATCCAGATTTTGGAAGCCGAGTCGCCTTGGAATCTTCTCTGTTGATTCTTTGGCGTAGAGTGTTTGACTAAGGCTGTATTCTAAACGACGACTTATTTGAAACTTATTAATGTAGACTTACTTATTCACGGCCATTTTAAATAAGTATTTAAAAGCTATTCTAAATGATTTAGCTTTCTTATTTTGACAGCAACAAAAAGCAAATTTGAAAATAAATTTAATTAGAACGATTTATTTAATTTGATCAATTAAAGAGTTTACAAAACTTCTTTTTTTCATTTTAAATTACAACATTATTTTATTAGGGATCGAAAAAGAAATTTTATTGCTTAAAACCATTTTGTAAACAAACATAAAAATATTTGACACTGTCAAATCGAATTAGATTTTTCTATGAAAAAAAAATTTCAAATAAGTTACCTATTTAGGTTACTTATTCAAATAAGTAAGTCTCCACAAATAAGTTTCAAATAAGTTTTGGTTTAGAAAACAGCCTAAATCCACCATTTGCATTATAAATTTTTGTAGACTTATTCGACTCAACAACTCAACCCAACTCAATAAAAATTATATGATTTTTGTCACCTGGTGTTCAAATTTATAATTATTTAGAAGAAATGAATTGGAACAATATCATGCTAAATTTTTAAATTTAGAACGATTTAGAATTTGGAGACGCAGTCTTATATTTACAAACAAAAAACAGTATTTTTCGGTGTAATAATTAACAAATAAATTTTTAGTAATTTGAAAATATTCAAAGTTATTCACATTAAGGCAGTCTATGAACAAAATAAGAATTGTTGAGCTAGGTAGTTTCATTAATGAAATTGTTGCAGAATTCCACGTTATACCGAAATGATAATTTTGACGATGTTAGTTATGGTTTTAAAAAATCAGTTATCAGTTATGCAAAAACGTTAATAGAAAGTTTGTTGCCAGATACCAAAACAACCGAAAATGTTAAGGTAATAATGGCGGAACAAGAAGATAAGAAAAATGAAAATTCTTTAACTCCGAACGAACTCACCGGATCTACATTAGTTATGGAATTGAAGAATACGATTTCACCAATCAAAAATAGTAAAGTTAACCGTTTTAATAATTATTCATCACTGGACAAGGAATTTAACTTGTATAGCATAAATAAAACACTCACTCCTAACCTAGAAAAGCTGTTTGAGGCTTTGAAGACCATGCAACCTACTTTGCTCCAAAGTGAAAGTCTTTTCGGTTTCGGGTAGTATCTTCTTAACAAAAACTAGAAATGGATTTCTCTCTCTCTCTGGCGTTTACATCCCATGAAGGGATTTTGCCGTCTGTGCCACCAGCTTCCAATCATCTCGTTCCATGACCAGTTGACCCCAGTTTCGACATCCTATATCACGAAGGTCTTGGATGATGTCATCACGCCAGCGTTGTCTAGGTCTTCCTCTTCGACGAACACCAGCTGGTTGTTTTTGGGACGCTTTTTTTATCATTCTTTCCAATGGAGCCCTTTCTACATGACCAAACCATCTAATCCGGTTGGATTTAATGAATCCGATTACATCGCAGCCTCCAAGAAGCTGTCTGATTTCATGATTCATTCGGATTCTATACTGATTTTCAGCAACTTTACATGGACCATAAATTGTTCGTATGACTTTCCTCTCGAATGTTGATAGAATTCTACAATCGGAGGAAGTCAGTGTCCAGCTTTCACTTCCAAATGTAAGCACAGGTCGTATCAATGCTTTGTAAAGTGTGAGTTTACACGACCGCGAAAGATGTTTTGATCGCAGAAGTTTTGAGTATGCGTAGAAAACTCTGTATGCGGCAGAGACACGGGCTTTGATATCTGCCTGCATGTCATTTGACGATGTTATTACAGACCCGAGGTATTTGAAGTTTTCCACGCGTTCCACTTCATAGTCGCCAGTATCCAGATTTCCGGGAGGTATGTTCTTAGATGTTGTTAACACTTTAGTTTTGCTGGTGTTGATGCATAATCCAAGCCGTTTAGCATTTCTTTCAAGCTGAGAGAGACTATCCTTAATATCGCTTGTTCTACGTCCGAGAAGCACAATATCATCTGCGTAGCCAAGAACTTGACTAGACTTGTTATATATGCAGTTTTGTGTCTCAATTCGGCTTTTTCTTATCGCGTACTCCAGCGCCAAATTAAATAGTACGGGCGCGAGTGCATCACCTTGTCGAACACCTGATGTTATATCGAAAGGATCAGAAACTGACCCTTCGATTACTATTCTACAATTTGATCCCGATGTTGTGAGTTTACACAGAGAAACAAGTTTCTCTGGGATACCAAGGCATATGAGTGCGGACCAGAGGTTGTCGCGGATGATACTATCATATGCTTGCCTGAAATCAACGTAGAGCTGGTGAATGCTGATGTTGTACTCCCAACATTTTTCCAGAATCATCCTTAATGTAAAACATTGATCTGTGGTTGAGCGGTTGGGACGAAAACCACACTGATAGTCACCGATGATAGATTCGGCGAACGGGATGAGTCGAGCAAGTACAACATTAGCTAGTATTTTATATGCAGTGTTCAACAGTGCGATGCCACGATAATTTTCACACTTTAAACGGTCACCTTTCTTATGTAGCGGAACAATGAGAGCTGTTTTCCATTCATCAGGTAGTTCTTCTTGGTCCCAGATTGCAAGAATCAGATCGTATATACGTGAGACCAGAGCTGCTTCTCCATTTTTCAGAAGTTCTGCGGGAATTCCATCGAAACCTGGTGATTTGCCATTTTTCAGTTTTTTAATGGCAGCTTCCACTTCTTCTATTGCGGGGTAAGGGACAAAAATCTCTTCAGTTGATGGAGCAATTGCTCGAATAGGATGAACTTCGTTCGTCCTATTCAGTAGGTCTTGAAAGTGGGATCGCCACACTGCCAGCACATCACGTTCACTTGTTGTAAGTTCATTATTTACATTTTTGATGGCTGTAGATCTTGGGTGGAAATCTTTGGTCAGATTTCGTGCATTGGCAAAGCACTCTTTTGAATTTCCGTTGGCCGCATGTTGGTTGATGTTTTCGATGCAGCTCTTCATGTGTTCGCGTTTCTTTTTACGTAGAAGTTTTGCTGAGGCTTTCCTGGCGCATAGATAATCAGCTTGGGAGCTTCGGGTGTTCCTTGTTAACCATTTTTCTCGCAGTTTTTGTTTATTTTCAACGGATTGGCGGCACTCGTCGTCAAACCATTCGTTGTGTGATTTCGGTGGTCGTTTTCCGATTGTAGTTTGTGCTGCGGCTATAATGGTTGATTGAAGCGTTTGCCATTCTTCTTGTATGTTTAATGGCATCTCAGAAGAGATGTCATGCTCTTCTATGTTTTGTGTTATTATTTCCTGATATCTATTCAGCGTTTCCGGATGTTTAAATGCTTCGACATTCCAGCGCACGGTCTTTTTTGCTTGTCTGTTAAATGTGGATGACAACTTGCACTTGTACTTAAAGATGACAAGCATATGATCGGTGTCCATATCAGCACCTCTGTATGATCGAACGTCAGTTATACTTGTAGAGTGTCTCTTAGAGATCATGACGTGATCGATTTGATTTTCCGTTCTTCCGTCATTTGATTTCCACGTTGCCTTGTGAATTCTCTTGTGAGGGAAGAAAGTGCTGGAAATTACTAGATCATACATCATAGCCAGCTCGGCTGCGCGAAAACCGTTATTGTTGCTGGTATGATGCAAGCTGTTAGGGCCGATATGTGTTTTAAGTTCTGCAATCCTACCGATTTGAGCATTAAAGTCACCTACCACGATTTTTATATCGTGCCGCGGGATGTTATTGATGACTTCCTCGAGTTCTAGGAAGAACAGGTCTTTAATATCATCTGCTTTATCTTCAGTAGGTGCATGAACATTGACGATCGTTACATTGAATTTTTGCGTGCGGATTCTCAGTGTGCATAACCGCATATTAATAGGGCAGAAGTCGATAACATGCTGATTCACGCGACGGTGTATAAGAAAGCCAACTCCAAATTCTCCTCCGTTTTGATGACCGCAATAATACAGAGTGTATCCTTTCGCTGTTTCATGGATTCCACTGCCTGGCCATCTTAGTTCTTGTAATGCCACTATATCCAGTGTGTAGCTCTCGACTTGTTGAGTGAGTTTTAGGAGATCTCCTGGTCTTCTGAGGCTAAGCACGTTCCAGGTTCCCATTTTTAAATCGTAGTCCGGGTACAGTTTCCGAGGTCGTTCCAATAATGAATCCGAGATATTCCGAGGCCTGTGTACAGAATTCATGACAATAATTTTTTTACGGAAATGGGGTGTTAGCCCTTCGCCCAACCCAAATTTTCGTGAATGGGTTCGTTCTGCATCTTAAGGTCACCAGAAACAACCTTTTTACACGTTTATATAGCAAGCCGCTTGATCCAAGACAGACGCCCACTGAAAGCCGCCCCTAACATGGAGAACAGACGCTTTCTACACATTTATATAGCGAGCCGCTTGATCCAAGACAGACGCCCGCTCCAAGCCGCCCCTAACATGGAGAACAGACGCTTGAGTTGCATTGGTTTTATGGCGCCAATGACTCGCCATGGTGCAGAATCATTGAGTATAAGCAGTATTTACTCTGCCCCTCTCAACTACACCAACCTAATTCTGTTAGCGTTACCCAGGTAGCACGGCGTGGACGTAGAATTTCGGATTTTCGCTACTAGAAATGGTTGCAGTTTCAAATATTAAACGCTCTTGTATTTTTAAAATATTATTTTTCAGATGATAATAAATTTTGATTGCAAACTAATTTTTATTTTTTAAAACTATTGTTTTTATTTAAATGCACTATCCGGATTATTATCCGGATATCCGGATAATTACTTTACATACTATTCGATATCCGGATAGTTAGAATCACGAATAATTGGAAACACTAGGCGTAGTCTGGAAGGTAAGCTATGAGCCTAGGAAGTTGAGGTAACTTGTCCTCTTTTAGGGTACGTAGTTGTACTTTTCGGATCAGTATCTTCGGTTCAGCATTTGCTACCCACTGCGTCGATGTTTTATCGGCGTTTACAGTAAACCATTTTTACTTCGGCCTGAAAGACCTAAGTATTACATTCATGAGCTCAAAGTGAAATTTTTACCCCCACTTTTTTGGCATTTCTCGACGTTTTAGGACCTATTGATTCTAAAAAAGCGAAAAAAATGTATGTCTATCTGCCGGCCAGCCGGCCGTCACGACCGACGAAATCTAGAAAACCGCTGAACGGATTTCAAAATTTTTTTTCCAAAAATAGGTTTA